>JARFJB010000912.1:2217500-2385000 GCA_036346205.1 Vesta saturnalis
GGCAATTGGAAGAAAAAAAGCATTGCTCTCGCACATTCTGTAATTGCCGCAGCAAGGCCGAAATCTTCTATATCATCAGTTCAGGTCGGAGTAGCAGCATTTTTGTTTAAAAAATATGGATCTCGACGATTGATAGATACATTATCATCTCTCGGATTTTGCTCTTCGTACACCGAAGCAATACTGTTCGAAGTTTCAGCTATAATGCGCTCACCATTGAATATTGATGATCAGTCATTTTCACAGTTTGTTTTCAACAACGCTGATTTCAATACGCAGACATTAGATGGACACAACAGTTTTAATGCTATGGGTGGTATCCATTGTATAACACCTAAAAATGCTATTCCTCCCGACCAAAATATTGAACGACTGAAGCAAATTGATGGATTGGTTGTCCAATCATCCACCTTTTCCAGACTTTAAGGAAATCATGTCAATAAGCACTGGAATTATCGGAGATGACAAAATAAACTGTCACATATCTCAAGAAATTGGTAGTGCTGGCATTTTTAAAATCATTGGCAGTGATTTCTATACCGTAAAATTTAAACGGAATGACAGAGTAAAATCTCTTGGTGTTATGAATACAGGTATTCGGGTAGAATACGACATTGTCCCGATTAATCCTTTGTTAATTTTCCAAAGAATGTGCATCGCTAAAGAACCTGAAAAAGAACTTGAAAATTTCCTTACGTACGAACTAGCACCATTACCATTGTCCCTTTTCAATGATGAAGGTATGCGCAAATGTATTAAATCCACTATGTATCAGACATTTGAGCAACATTCTGGTGATATAAATTTTGAAAATACGATGTATATCATCGATGGAGGATACTTATTACACCCAGTCGTTTGGCAACAGGGTGAATCGTTTTCATCTATTTGCAATAAATACATTACCTACGTCCGATCGCATTATACATCCAATGCCATTATCGTATTTGACGGATATCCAGAAGATGTAGCAACCCGTAGTACCAAATATGCGGAACGATCCCGACGATCACGAAAAACCGCTTCAGTAGACATACGTTAATAATCAATACCGCAATAAGCGTTTCATCGGCATTTGATTTTGTAGTAGTTGTCGGTGAAGATGTAGATCTGCTTATTCTTTTGACGGCGCTATCTACGCATTCAAACATATATATCCTCAAACCAGGAAAAGGAAAAATTTCACGACGAATAAATTCTATAAATATTATGAAAGATAAAACAGCCGCAGATCATATTTTATTTTTGCATGCCTTTAGTGGTTGTGATACCACATCAGCATTATTTTATCAAGGAAAAATGAAATTTATTAAAGTACTCCGAAAAAATCCAGATTTAAACGAGGTTATCAAAGTATTTAAAAATCCAAATGCTGATCCAGAAGTGATTGCTAAAGCTGGAGAACGTTTCCTTATTGAATTATACAGCTACAGTAATGTGAAAAGTAATAAAAGTACGTCTTCAAATAATTATAGATATGCATGCTTCACAGCATCAGCATATAAAAGAAAATTTAATATTGCGTGGCTACCACCAACAGAAGCAGCAGCACGACAACATTCGTTTCAAACCTATCACCAGGTTCCGCAGTGGTATGGGAACGAACAAAATGTAGAGCAATGGGGACGGAAAAAAGACAAGAACGGGCTAATTCCTGTCACCACACTCGAGCCCCCTGCTCCAGAAAGCTTGTTGAAGCTTATTTCTTGAAAATACAAAAAAGGTTGTCAAAAAACTTGCGGATGCAGAAAGACAGGGCTAAAGTGCTCCGTTGTGTGCACAAACTGTGGTGGTTCCTGTGATAACTCGCAATTTCCATCACAAGATAGCAGTGAAGAAGAAGAAACGGACACTATTCTCGAGCAAATATATGACGAAATCGAGAACGAAGAGGATTGCGATGAAACTGATGATGCCATCGCAGATGATATGGAAGAAATTTCAGTCTTTGATGTTTCAATCGGTACTGAAGACGATGAAATCACAACACCTGGTCCGTCAAGAACAGTGAAGCGACGGAGATTGACCTAAATTTTAAAATAGTGGGTCAGATATGGATTAGGCCTACTGGGGATACTGGGGATACCACGATAAAAAACGACGCCTCATGGTGGTGTGGAAATGAGTATTTCTGCCGAAACGTGTGTTGAATTACACTTTTCGGCGCACGTACGCCGAAACTATTGATTTTAGAAAAAAAATGTAATAACATAAATTGTAGGAAATTTTCTCTAGTTTTCTTTTGTATATATGTGTTTTTACTATAAAATGAGCCGGAAAGGAGTTATTATCAAAAAACTGCTTTTAGGCGCCATTTTTCCAATATGGCGGCGCGAGCGGCAAAGATACGAGGTGGCAAAGTTGAAATTCTGAAAGAGCACGTCGAAATCTATAAAAGTGCCAATTTTCAAAACTCCCGGAAAACTTTCCAAGTAAAATTACCAAATGACTGGACTAATGTATTATTATTTATTAATTAAAAGTCTTCAAGTGTATTTATTTATCATAATTTTTAAATAGTAATATATTATAGTCATGTGTCATGTGCCTGAAACACAAATTCACGCACACTTATTGAAACGTTAACGTCATGATTTTGTGACAGATTTAGAAAAAAACATTTACTTGAAAATCTGCAGAAATATAAAATTTTGTGCAAATCATTGCCAATTCCACGGTTGATATTTCTTTTTCTTATCAGAACTGGTCTGGTTTATTTAGGATTACCTTAAATTTATCAAAATTTAAATACTATTATAGTGGCATTTTTGAATTTTATACTAAAATGTGCAAACAAATTTAATAAAACTAAGTATTAATAATCTTTAGTAAGCTTAATTAATGAAATTATAATTAAGGTTATCTTACATAAATTGAAATTGATAAAGGTCATTTCACATTTTAAATGAGGACATCTTATCTAGAGTGGACAAGGTATAATTTGCATTAAATTTTACATATAGTTATGTTAACATTTGACACCGGAAATAAGTATTGCGCTTGCTACAAAAGTAAAAATCAAAGATAAATACTGGCTAGTTTAAGTAGTAGACTAAACGCCAAATACGAGACACTAAGCTGCGCGAAAAAAATCACGTGACAGTGTACTATTCAACCGGAAAATATTAGTTTTTTTAAGAAATGTAAAAGTTACGTTTTGTACATTTTTTTAGTTAATAACCTCTTAATTATGATGTTTATATTTTATAATTAGGATAATTTAAACAAAAAAAAAACATTTATTTAATTGTGAAAAGTGAAATATAAGGTTATGTTACTTGTTCATAAATTTACTCGGAAATGTTGTAATTCGCATTTTAATTATTAACCACAGTTCTAAGGATAAATAATTCGTGTCTAAACAGTTTTATACTGCGATGGTTATAAATAGGTGTTTTATCGAATTCAAATATTAGATAGTATGGAAGTTCAAATAAAGTCGAAGAAGTTATATAATTTGTTATGAGGAAAATATAGTAAACGAATATAAACAGATGGTTTTTATACAACAAAACACAATGATGTTGTATTCATAAAAGCATTGAGCTATGGCAGTAGCATGTTAAAAAGGTCAACACGATACATATTAGTGTGTTAAAGATAAGTAAGAAATTTTACGTATAAATCAATTAATCAATTAAACACATAACAGATATTCATTACATGAAGTACAATAATCCTAATGTGTAGAACATGTATAATAATTGGTACAATGCATAAAAACTCTGCGAACTAAAGAAAGGGTTATGGTACGAAGTCGTTATGTTGGTACATCATAGACTAAGTGTTTAAAAAGTGCTTAAAAAGTTAAAGTGCCTTAGAAACATGTCTAAGAACATGAACAACACATGTGCAATGTGAAATTAACAATATAAATACAATAAAATATTACACAATTACTGTACACTTATTTCTTCGTTATCATAATCTGATATAAAATCAGATTCATCCGACGAGTCTCCACTCCTACGTATAATCAATTCCTTACAAACGACATCCATAACATGCTCTTTATTAACGCATCTTTTTTAAAGTATTTCTTTAATATGACGACACGCTTCTTGCCAGTGGCTCTTCAAATCCATCGAACACCTTTACGAGTTAGTTTTTCAACTTGGCTAATTGAAAAGTTGTGTTTCTCGAGGACACTCAAGCTTTTACAATGGCCCATATTTTTTCTCTTGGATTTAGCTCTTGGTGGTATGGAGGTAGTCGACATACAGAGTGACCATGTTTCGCAAATATAGCATCAATTGAATATTCCGTGTAGCTCGGTTTATTACATTTTATTAAATCTTGTTTGGGATTCATCATGTACGATCCCTCGTTCTTGTAACCAAGTTATCACTTCCATTTTTTTACTGCTAAAAGTTGGATGTTTAACTGCTAACGTGTTGTGAGAACTGGCATTATCCATAACAATAACTGACTTTTCGAGCAAATTCGGCAATTGCTCAATCCATCGTTTATAATTAATAAAGTTCATATCGTCGTGATAATCACCTGTTTTTGAGCCCAATGTAGAAACTAAGAGGGCATTATTGATAAATCCCATTTCACCACCAGCATGTATAATTATAATTATAAGACGTTGACCTTTACCGATTAGACATTTCAAACCTTCGTTGAAAGCATCTACCCAGGAATGTGGCGTTGTATGCGATGCATGTATATATGTTTCATCTGTATACACAATGGGTCGCCCTGCTCTTCGATACTTTGTTATTATTATTCGTATACAGGGTTTTCCACGGTAGGCGTTCGTTAGAAGTTTATGTGGTTAGAAACAATTTAGAAATCTGAACTTTTGGACTTAAGGGTTATTTAAGATTCTCTTTCATTCTAAAATATTTTCAAGGTCATATTACTTCCGGTTATACCGGAAGTCGCCACTAACTTCCTTATTTTAAATGGAACACCCTGTATATTATTTTATTTTTGGATTCTTGACAAAATTTTAGGATAAGTCTTATAAGGGTTTCCTATTCAACTGTTTCTTAGATATCTTGATTTTTTAAAAAAATTTGAAAGATGTAACCCTATTTTCAACACTGCTTGTCTTACTTATTTTTGACTGATGGAAAGTGCTTCTGGAGTAGACAGAAGCATAAGAACTATACTTTTGAAATACTCATTGACAATTGATTTATTGCATACATGGTGTTCAAAATTTGATGAACTATTAAGCAATTTTCAAAGTTGAAAAACTTTGTTAATTCAAATGTGACACCCTGTATATTATTGGATGAATAGATGCAGCATTTAGTTATGCATCGTTTGGCTATAACATTACCTATACCTATTATCGACAATTTTCTTGTTTATTAATATTTTCTACTTTAATGTGATTTTTGACAGAAACTGAAATGAACTTAATTCAAACTACACAAATTCTATTTTATTAAAACAATGAAATAAAACAAGAAGATAACAAAACTGAGAGCATAATAACAAATGAAAAACATAAAACAATTATTTGAACATAACTAGAAGAAAAGTGATAAAAAAGATAAAATGAATCATTACAAATGTTCCACATGACCGCCAATTTGATTTAAGCATTTTATAACTCTATCATATACTCCTTGCGAAATAGATCGCCGAATTTCGTGTGGACACATACTATGAAATGCATTGTGAACACGATTTAGCAATTCCTCTCTAGTTTGAACTGGCCTAGAGTACACTAATTCTTTTATACGACCCCAGAGGTAAAAGTCCAGGGGCGTCAAATCGGGTGATCTCGGTGGCCAGTTCCAAGGTCCTTGTGGGCCAATCCACCGATCTTCAAACATCAATGTCAACTGTTGGTGTACAGCTATAGTGGAATGTGCGGGAGCACCATCCAGCTGATACCAACTGTTTGCCCTGTCACATGCAGGTAGAGTATTTAGAAAATCCATAACAAATCCACGGAGAATTTCAAAATATCTCGCCCCATTCAAATTTTCATCGTACACTTGATATGCCACTCTATTATCCATAACTAAACAAAAAACGTTAAAACTAAATTGGAACTGGTGATTACGTTCTCTTATTACATGAGGATTATCTTGTGCCCAGTAGTGATTATTTCGGTGATTGAAAATTCCTTCTCTACTGAATTTTGATTCATCGGTCCAAATAATGTTGTGAAGAAATCTCGGTTATTCGGTCATTTGTACAAGAATAAATTCACAAAAGTTAACTCGTCGTGCCTGATCACCAAGATATAATCCTTGCACAGTTATTACCGAAAAAGGATGCATTTTATACTTCTTTAATATTCTTTGGATTGATGTTTGTGAAATATCCAAATCCAGTGCAGCTGCTGTAATTGAAGTTCGTGGATAAGCATGAAAATGAGCTAACACGTTCACCTCGTTAACTTCATTATCTATTACTGGTTTTAAATGCGTAAGGTGTCATTAATGGTAGGTGTGGATACCGTTCGTTAAACAACTTGAATGTTCGCCTAACAATTCGTCCACATTCACCATGCGTGTAAAACAAATTTAATAAATCATTGTTAGAATATTCTTGAATACATTCCATTATAAACAGTACTTAAAAAAAATACTTAAAAAATTACAAAATCACTTAAATTGTACTGATTTGACATTAAATCAACAATAATATTTTAATGCGTGTCAAAATCAAGACTCACTAGATTACAGTTTTGGAATATTGTCGGTTTTTATAAAAAATACGGAGTTATACGAGTTATAAAATGCTTGAATCAAATTGGCGGTCATGTGGAACATTTGTAATGATTCATTTTATATTTTTTATCACTTTTCTTCTAGTTATGTTCAAATAATTGTTTAATGTTTTTCATTTGTTATTACGCTCTCAATTTTGTTATCTTCTTGTTTTATTTCATCGTTTTAATAAAATAGAATTTGTGTAGTTTGAATTAAGTTCATTTTATTTTTGAAAAACATTTCAGTTTCTGTCAAAAATCACATTAAAGTAGAAAATATTAATTAACAAGAAAATTGTCGATAATAGGTATAGGTAATGTTATAGCCAAACGATGCATAACTAAATGCTGCATCTATTCATCTAATAATATACAGGGTGTCACATTTGAATTAACAAAGTTTTTCAACTTTGAAAATTGTTTAATAGTTCATCAAATTTTGAACACCATGTATGCAATAAATCAATTGTCAATGAGTATTTCAAAAGTATAGTTCTTATGCTTCTGTCTACTCCAGAAGCACTTTCCATCAGTCAAAAATAAGTAAGACAAGCAGTGTTGAAAATAGGGTTACATCTTTCAAAATTTTTGAAAAAATCAAGATATCTAAGAAACAGTTGAAAAAAGGTATAGGAAACCCTTATAAGACTTATCCTAAAATTTTGTCAACAATCCAAAAATAAAATAATATACAGGGTGTTCCATTTAAAATAAGGAAGTTAGTGGCGACTTCCGGCATAACCGGAAGTAACATGACCTTGAAAATATTTTAGAATGAAAGAGAATTTTAAATAACCTTTAAGTCCAAAATTTCAGATTTCTGAATTGTTTCTAACCACATAAACTTCTAACGAACGCCTACCGTGGAAAACCCTGTATAAGCACAACGTAAAGATCGTATATCATATCGTTCCATTAAACATTTACGATTGTCAACGGTTTTCGTCCATTTAAAACCTATTTTATTTAATAATCTTCTTAAAGACGTTTCCTTCCCAGAGAAACCAATGGATTCATCATCTTTAATAATATTATAGATAGCATTGACGGTTGGTCGTCGTTTCTCGGTGACATGAAAATTGTATACAATGCGTCGTATGACTTGTTGCCCACAATTATCGACAGATGATCTTGGTGCGGTTTTCATTCTTTTATTAGAAGTCCTGAACGATTCTATTTCACCACGTTGAATTGCACTCCCTTCTCTAATAATTCTAACGACGGTGCTTTTAGATACTCCAGTTGCTTTGACAACGATATCAAGAACGTTAACTGTAAAGAAATGTAATCGTGAAAAAACTGGCATACCTTCATTCATATTTTTATGAAACTGATAAACATTCCAAATAATTTCGCGGGCATCTTGCGATAAGACACGCCGCTTCTTTGCTGGAATGTTTGATGTACTATCAGACGATGTACTCGCATCACCCATTATAAACAACGAACTAAATCAATATATTATATTAATACATTGCTGTGGATTACAAATACAACTTACTTGTAAATAAAAGGTGCTGAAACGAAAGGAGTTTTGAGAAAAACTGTTTACAATTGATAAAAACGTACACGAAAAATGAGGTTAGAAAACAATAAACACTACATTTTGTGGACGGAACATAATATCTACTTTTCACTCATATCATTATTCCATTTCTTTTTAATGCAATATTCGGTTTCTGCACAGGTGTCTTCGTATTTGGCGTTTGCTCTAATAGTACACTATTGACAACAAACGTTTCGGTACATCTTACATAATTCAATAAATTTACTCATTCTACTAAAGCTATTTATACAAAATATATACCAAAATGCAAAATAAACATTGTTTTTTTTTGTACTAGATGTGACAATTTGATCATGAGCGTGGCGAGTAGTGCAAAACATTGCGTTTTACACAAGATTTCTTGTATTTAGTCATTGTGGAAACTATTACATTCAATACATTTTATATTTATTTCGCAATAAAATATAGATCCATATTTCATTGTTAGTATGAAGACGGTTATATGGAGCCAATGTCTCAATATCTGGCAAAACATTATGAGTAAGTGTTTACTAATTGCAATCTTGTTTTATCACTAGTAAACATTTATGTCGAAACGAACCATTTTTGGTAATTAATGTATGTGAAAAAGATAACATTTCTAACTAATTTCAAACACTGCATTATTTTTAATGTAAAAAGTTATCATTTAGTGCAATAGTGCAATAATTTTATTGCACGCTACGCATCCGCACTACGCTAACTTCAAAGGTGCAACATTCCAAATGCAGAAAAATCAGTAAAATATGGATTGACAAGAGAAATAAACTAATTTGACAAATGCTAAATATTTTAGGTTAATACGTTCTTCATTTCCTTTTTAAGTTGTTTAAGTTAATTGTATTTTTAAATTAGCTGAAAGGTAATTACGTAATTTTAAGCATTCAAATTATTAAAGTTATTTAAAATTTTTACGAAACAAATTACGTTTTGTTGCAATCGAGTGCAAGGAGGTTGTTTCATGGGCACTCTATCGCTACACCTCACCATTTTTTATTCCGGAAGTCAGATTTGGATAATATACAGTTTTCTTCTTATTAAAATTTATCTTGGTTTGTCAGTTTGAATAAATAAAAAAGTGGGGCTATAAAATAGTTTTACAGCTTAAAATGACAAATATTGTTACGACATCCTACCAGAAATCAGTGTACTAGGAAAAAACATACTTAAATTTCATATCGAACAAAACACGCTAACAATAATAATTAATCATAATTAAACGTTAAATATTACATTGTCAAAAAATATGTTTTTATTTACCGACAGTTATGACCACTTATTAAAGCCGTAATTTTTTTCCTTTTGTAGAAACGTAGAAAAAAATATTTTATATAACTTCTGCAAAAAGTGTTTATTGTTTAAAGGCCTCATTGGACAAACGCACGTCGCGTGCAATAAACATTAAATTTTTGCACTTGTTACATACATAGCTATAATTGGTTATTACCTATATGTGCTAATTTATTTTTAAGGTCTACAATAATTTCTAATTCAACCATTATATCTCGTCTACTGCAACTTTATGTAGCCATAATTATTTAAAACGAAAACTCTAAAATGTAATTATTGTACGTCCTAAAACTTTTAAATTGTGCCCAGTGACGCCTTCTAAAATTGTGTTTGTTTTAAATTATTTAGTTTTAGTGAACCTTGTTTTAATAAAGAAACGCGAGACCCTATGTCCAGTAAGAACTGTTTTTTTGTAATGATTGTGGACCTGAACAGGCTAAATTTGGCCTATTGTGCTAAAGGGCTCAGGAATACTTAGGAGGATGGATAGAGGGATAATGAATTGCCAATAGATGCCTATGAACAGCTACCTTAAATTTTCTCATATCATAAGTGAGAGGAAAACAGGAACTAGGGAGATCATTCCAGAATTTAGAAGCCGTGTAGAAAAATGTGGATTGCACCCGTTTGGTACGACAAGTGGAGATTTGTACTGCATACTGATGATGTGAATGAGCGGACCGAGTGTTTCTCGCAAAGATAGCCCGAGATGGTATCAAAGAATATAATTGAGCAGCACAATAGCCGTTGTGATAACGATAATACAAAGAAAGAACTGAAACGATCCTTCTATGCTCAAGGGACTGTATGTGAGAAGTTAAGGACGGGTCATTTATAAGACTAACGCTCTCTTTTGAATACGATCAACGATATCGAGAGCGTATTGGGGAGCACTAACCCAGAGGTGAGAATTGTATTCCAGATGAGGCCGAACTTGGGCCTTATACAGTAGGAGTTGTCGAGAGGTAAAGTACAGCATAGATCTGTACAAAAAGCCTATTTTACGAGCAGCTGTTTTGGTAGCTGACAGAATGTGGTCAACCCATGAGAGATTTGAAGATACAGTCATACCTAACAGAGAACTGAGCCGTTCATACTTACAACAGAAAATGATAGATCTCTTTTGGCGGACACAAGGCAACACTGAGTTTTGTTAGCATTAAATTTAACTAGACTATTGCTTCCCCATTCGAGAATACGTTGAATGTCTTTGTTGATTCAATTTGCCATTTCAGCTTTAATTCCTTGATTTGACATAGAAGGTGGATTATCACTATGAGTAGACTGAGGAACTACAGTGAAGAGTGCTATCGTCAGCAAAGCAATGGATGGGGTTAGTTGTTGAAGAAATAAGGTCCTTTATGTACAGCAGAAAAAGTGTAGGCGCTATAACGGATCCCTGTGGTACGCCCGCGTTAATGCTAACTTCTTTTGAAAAAAAGCCATCAACTATGACACGTATTCGTCTTTTATCAAGGAAACTAGAAACCCAGTTGATAAGCGTATCATTTAACCCAAACGAGGTGAGTTTGGCAAGTAAACACTTATGTCAAACTTAGTCAAATGCCTTTGAGATATCTAAAGCGACTACAACTGTTTCACCGGACTGCTCTACTGTATTGTTCCAAACCTGGGTCACATATGAAAGAATATCACCTGTTGAACGACTTTGCCTAAACCCATATTGGTGGTCACTAAGGAGTTTATTAGGTTCAAGGAACGTGAGAAGTTGCTGATTGATGGGTTTTTCCATGATTTTAGACAAAATGGAAGTGATGGAAATTGGTCGGTAGTTTGAGGGATCGGTCTTATCGCCTTTTTTTGGGAATATGTGCACTTTTGCTAACGTCCATGATGAAGGGAATTCCCAGAAGGCATAGATATCGTATAGAGCTTAGATAGGACTGGTACTAGTTCGGGGGAACATTTTTTTAAGACAATAGCTGGGATACCGTCTGGGCCAGTCGCCTTATTAAGATCAAGCCTACTGATGATCGATTCCAAGAGCTTGTACCGAAAATGAATTGGTTTCATAGCGTATGAAGAAGAGTTGACTAGGGGCACATCTTTTCCAGAATCATTGAGACACGAGTTTGATGCAAGCAAATCCACAAAACCATTGTCTACAGAAACAGCAATCCGTCAATAGATGTGAGGGGGGGAAATGAAGATGTTCCAAAGTTTTTACTAATGGCTTTAGCTAAAGACCAAAATTTACGACTGCCTAAAGGAGATGTAGCTAGTTCATTGCATTTTCGTTCTTCGAACAACTTTTTAGTTTTAGTGATGACACTTTTGCAGATATTTCTAGCACCAACGTATTCTACATGACTGTCGACCGATTTACTAGATTTCCATTTAATGTAATATTTATTTTTTAAAGATATTGCATCAGCACCAGCCTTATTGAACCAGGGTTGGGAACGTGAATAACCTATACGGTACTGCTTTTTGGGAGTGTATAACTCATTCCAATGAGGATGACTTCAGATACTGAAAGAGCGGTGTCGGAAGAAGAGGATGACTTAAAACAATATTCACGCCATAGAAAGGTTGCAAAGAAATCCCGTAAATTACTCCATCGAGCTGACTTAAAACACTACAAGGTTCTATCGGTTTTGCGAACAACAGTGGAATTAGGTACAGTAGAAATGATTTCTATTAGATAATGGCCGGAAAGACCTAAAGGCGAAAGAACGGAAGTTTTATAAACAAGAGGGTTTGATGTAAGAAAGAGATCTAGAAGATGCAGGGTATGGTTAGGGTTATCAGGGATTCTTGTGGGTTTAGAAATCATTTGTGTGAGATCACATGAAATAGCAAATGTTTCTGCACTATGCTAGAGAAAGGCCAATTAGAGTTATGAACATTGAAATCGCCTACAGTTGAGATATCACAAGATGGAAACTGGGACAGGAGATAGTCAACTTTCATACTAAGGTAATCGAAGAAGTCTTAAAAGTTACTGTCATTAGGAGACCTATAAATGTAACAGTAAAATTTCACAAAATTAGGACCAGAACGTTTAAACCAAATCACGTCAAAATTTTTATTTTCTAAGTAAGAAATCCTCTTGCAAGCAATTCTGTCCTTGATGTAGGCACATGCGCCTCCTTTATATCGAAAGTTAAAGTGAAGGTGGTATTGAGGAAATTGGAAGTCGGGTGACTTGGACCTTTCAGAGGAGACTTGTGTTTCAGATAGAAACAAAATATCAGGTTGTAATTGTTCAAGATGTTGGTGAATAGTATTAAGATTAGACCTGATACCGCGGATGTTGTAGTAGTGAATCAGAAAGTTGATACTTTCGATGACCGTGGTCGCTTGGGCCCTGCCCTCCCGGACATCCGAATGGGGCAGGATTTTACATCCGGAATTTATTACCCAACAAACCATAGCCATCTTATTTTATAATTTGGGACTTTTAATCCGACAGGAAGACAGTGAGGGTGAGAAGCAAGAATAAGGATGAGAATAGATTAAGGATGATGGAAAAGGTAACCGGCAGCCCTCACCGAGCTCAGAAAATCGGTGACCCAATATTAAGGAGCCCATGGTAAGGGTGGTGGTACCTCCCCGGCTGGCATGGAGTATACATGCCTACCACCTAATTTAATTATTTATATATTAACCCTTTAATGCGCAATGTTGCATATCTGATACGACCATTTAAAATAGACATGGGCATCGTCTTGCTTGAAAATAAACGCCAAGCTGTTGGCTGTATCAGATTTGAGACACCCTAAATTATATAACATTTAGGATCAAAATCGCAGGTTGAGAATTCCGCTCAGTTTGGTTGTGTAATTCTGGCACGTAAGCACGTGGTTAGGTCTGCTGCTCAAATTTATCTTTTTTTGCTTTCTTTTATTAGATTATAACCTTGTGAATGTGTCAGCGCAAAAATAAAGGTATGGTATATCAATATATAAACTTACTACATGCACAGATATTTACGTTTTTCTACAATTACGCGATAAATTTTGTTATCTCAAATCTGATACATAGCGTTTTCTAGGTTGCAAAAAAGAATAGCAAGAAGACACTGACTGAACGAGAGTTAGAAGGGATTGCTGCTAATTTTTGGAATAGTGATGATGATTTCGACCTGAGCCAGTCTGAAGAAGACAATAATGAAAAAATGTTAGCCGATAGTTTAGGTGACGACCCATGTGACCTAGGCATAGATACCCTACCGGTTGAATTGGATAATGCAGTTGTTGTTACCACGGAAGATGGAAATGCTGCAATCCCTCTACAACCGTGAACATCCACAAATAAAAATGGTGTCATTTCTCAACCTGGATCTTTAGATGAGTCTCGATTTACTACCCAGACATCAGAAAATGTTACATGGAAGAAAAATCTAAA
The DNA here is from genome assembly GCA_036346205.1 of Vesta saturnalis. Lineage (NCBI taxonomy): Eukaryota > Metazoa > Arthropoda > Insecta > Coleoptera > Lampyridae > Vesta > Vesta saturnalis. The sequence continues at coordinate 2,231,390 of JARFJB010000912.1, forward strand.
AATCGACGACGCTGCTAAAACGTTTTGCTGCCAACTGATATTTTAGAGTTGCCAATGCCCTATGCATTTTTCAAGTACTTCTTTGTTCACGACCTTATAGACAGAATTGCTTCTGAGTATAATACTTATGCGATATAGAAAAATCCAAATAAACCTGCCGGGCGAATTTGTTTATGAGTCCATAGTACACATGCCTAACTGCCACAGCTATTGGAGTAATTCGTTGTCGTTCCCTCAAATAAAAAATGTCATGAGTGAAAAAAGATTTGAATTTATAAGAAAATCCATACATTTTAATGACTACACAAATCTAGATACAAATGGTGCTAACTATGATCGCCTACATAACTTACGATCATCTAAATTAAAAATTTTGAAGTATTCCACTAGAAGAAAAACTTTCTGTCGATGAGAAAATGTGTGCTTCGAAGTCTAAACATCACATGAAACAGTATATGCCAACTAAGCCTCATAAATGGGGCTACAAACTTTTTATTTTTTGTGGTGGATTGTCATACAAATTTGAGATTTATACTGGTAGAGAAAATGATTAAATAAATCGTTTTCCAGAAGAACCGAACCTTGGGGCTAGTGCCAGTGTGGTATTGTGACAACTATTATACGTCCTTTTCATTGTTGCATTACGTGGCAAACAAAGGTATTTATTCCTTAGGCACCGTGAAACGTAAACGTTTACCAAACTGTAAACTGCCTTCAGAAGTAAAGATAAAGAAATTGGATCGAGGCTTTTCGGTTGAATTTGTCTGTGACTTAGAGGACATAGACATATCATCAGTGGCCTGGAGGAATAATAAGACTGTCTGTTTGTTATCAACATATAGTGGAGAACTTCCAAAAGGAGAAATTGAAAGGTATGATAGAAAATCCAAGCAGAGAATAAAGATGTCCAAATTTGGTACCAGAGCAGGTGGGTGGCGTTCATCTCATGAATAGCCTTATAGGACGCTACCATATCAAAATAAAATAAATAAAGTGGTATACGTAATTATTCTATCACCTTCTTGATGTGACGCTTGTCCACGGCTGGCTTCTTTCCTTCCCCTTCCTCTTGTGCAGAAAGGGGCACAAAAATACATGAAACTGGCTGACTTCAGGGATGAAGTTGCCTATTGTTTATGCAACCTAGCAACTGAACGTTTAGCAAAAAGAACACCGGACCTTGAAAAAGAAATTGTGGAGAAAAAGAAAAGATCAGCAACAACTGCATATATTCCTCCAAAAGAGTGTATAACTAGATGGCCAGTCACTTTGGCCTATGTACACCCAAGAACGGCAAAGATGCAAATTCCCCAAATGTTCGTCATTTTCTTACGTAAAGTTTTCTCAATGTAGACTTCATTTCATACATGTTAATTTTTCTGATTACTTTTCCACCTTGTAGGATATTTGGTACAACCAGTTTTTAATTAAAAATTTACAAAAAAAAACTGTGTTTTTTTAATTGTTTTTCCGTGTTTATTTGGACCTTTAGATATTCATTAATATTTTCTTAAGGTTATAAAGTTAATAAAGAAACGCGAGATCCTATGTCCAGTAAGAACTGTTTAATTTAATTATTTATATAAAGAATTAAAATTGAATTGAATTCTAGTTTTACAGGCGAGGAAGTACAGACGTATTTTCATTTTGTCCTGCATTTAGGTGATTTTAAAAATGTGGTTTTAAAACTGTGGATATAAGGTGAAGTGAATGGAAAGGAAAGGGCCACGTGTTTCACTCACTCCCCAAGGGGGAAGGCGGGCTGCTCGGGCTTTCCGAGATCCTTCAACCACAATCATGTATTCCCAGCATACATACATAGATTACGTATATATACATGGTGGGACTAAGGATGGGTGTGGTCCGGATAGGATCGGAAGGAACGGAGTTGGGGTTCTGAGGGAGAAAATGCTACCCCAACATTCGCCTAAGTAGCCGCACATGGTGTGCATATATTCAGTTACCATGCCGCTACATGTGTATGAGGAAAACCCCCTGAAAAAACCAGATACAAGGTAGACGGTAACGGGAATCGAACCCATTACCTCCCGAATGCTGAACAGGTCGTGTCACCACTACTCTACCAGCTCGGTCGGTGAAGTAAGAAACATAAAGAAACAGCCAGTGACTGATAAACAGAGGTAAATTTTATGGTCCTTTGTTTACGTAATTACTCTATTTTATACGAAAGACACTTTGAATTGTGTGGTATTAAATCTATGTTGAAATTCATGCATAATATTTATGTGTGAAGACGATAAGGTATTATCACAAACTTTTACCTCTTAACGTGTGTTTATTAAATATTTTTGCTAAAGATGTTATTTTACTCGACGAATAACTTCTAAAAGAGCCACTGAAATTAGTTTATTAAAAAACTAGCCTACTTGGATATTTATGAATTTCAACTTATTGAGTGGTTTATGGGTGCGCGTAAATATTAGATACAATTACTAATTACGAGCAAGAATATTTGAGACAATAGCAATTCATCGGAAGGGGCGAAGGTGAAGTGTTTAAGTAATTGTATAAATTACTGAAATTAAGACATATATTAGTGACCTGAGTATCGATTAACAACATTGCAACAAAAAGAAAAATAAGAGAGGCCAAGAAAAAAAAAGTTGAGTAAAGTTTAAGAGAGTTTAAAAGGACAGAGCCGAAGCGATAATCGTGAACCATTAAGTAATGGATAAGAGAGAGAGAGAGAGAGAGAGAGAGGAAGAAGAAGCAGGATGGAAAAGAATATTTGGCAAGGGCAAGAAAATAATAAGGTCTGCAGACGTGCAGCATTCATGGGAGGAACAGAAAGATAAAAGAGAAATAAAGAAAAGTGAAATAACAAAAGAAGAAGCAGAAATGGAGACAGATGGAACAAAACACAGAGGGAATAGGAAATGAAATGAAGGGCAATGAAGAACGAAATGAAAGAAAGGGAAAATGCGTGGCTGAGAGAAAAGGAAGAATTGATAGGGAGAATAGAAAAGTTGGAAAAAGAAGCGGACGAGGAAGAGAGAAGGAAAATAAGGAATAATATTGTAATAAAGGGGTGGAGAAGCAAGCAGCCAGAAAAAGGTTTACCGGTGAAGATAGAAGAGAAATTAAATACAAAAGTGGAGTTTAAAAAAGTAACGGTGATAAACAGACAGAGAGAAAATGAGATGGTGGTGGCGGAGAAGGAGAGATACGAGCAAAAGCAAAAAATTATGTCGGTGAAGTTCAAACTATGGGACACAAGAATATACACAGATCACGACCTGACATTGGAAGAAAGGAGAGTACAAAAAGAAATACGGAGCAGGATTGTGAAAAGAAGAGCGGACGGGAGACAAGTATGGGTAGGATATACAAAAATGGAGATGGAGAAAGGTATATATGGAATAAGAGAAAGAGCGAGTTAAGCACAGAAAGAGGAAAGAAGTGGGGGAACAGATGGGCAAAAAACTAACAGAAGAGGAGGTGGAAAAGGGAGAAAGAAGGGAAACGAAACAGCAACGAAACAGAAAAATGAATAATGGAAATAGAAGAGAGCAAGAAAGGGAACCAGAGGAAAGAGTAAAGGAAGAGATAAAAAAGTTAAAAGTACTATTCTGGAATATGGCGGGAATAAAGATTAAAGAATAAAGACCAAGAGTTTTGGGTGCTCATAAAGGAACAAGACGTGGTGGAATTACAAGAGACATGGACGGAAGAAAAAAAATGGGAGCTATGGGAAGGCGAAATGTCAGGGGAATTCGCATGGGAGGGCCAAGGGGGAAGTAATAACAGGTCTAAGAAGAAAATGGTTGAATGAAAAAGAAAAAGAGAAAGTGGAACAGAGAAAATAAATTTTAGAAAGGAACATAAAGCAGGGAAAACAAAAATAAAAGTAATGATGGTATATGGTAGAAGGATAAAAGAGACCAGGGGAAACCTAGAAGAGATGATAAGAGAAAGGGAGAAGGGCATGATAATAACAGGAGAAGAAGGGGTAAGACAGGAAAAGAAATTAACTGTGAAAAGGCAAACAAAGCATAAAGTGTTAAACAAACAGGGAAAAGAACTACTGGAAATGTGCAATGAAAGAGGGTGGGTGGGAAATATTGAATGGAACGAAGGGGAGAATCAATAATTGATTGCGTGATAATGAACGAAGAGGTAGGGGAAAAAGTTAAGGCATTTAGGGTAAGAGAGAGAGTAGAATGGGACCACCAACCACTAGAACTGGTAATTGAACAGGGAGTAAGAGAAGAGAGAGAAAAGAACGAAGAGTACATAACAAAAAAAGTATGGCCAGATGGGAGCATAAAGAAGTACAAAGAGAAAATGGGGAAAATAATATGGGAAGGGAAGGGAGTACAAGAAAGTGCGGAAGAAATGAGAAGGAAGATACAATAAAAATGAAAGAACATAAAGTGTATTTTTACTTTTTAGAATAAAACACAGTGATTCATTCGAAAAAATTGATAAAATCATGCGTTCGAGTTTTGACTCGCTCTATATTCAAATGGTGCAATAATAAAGAAATATCACTTTCTCGTGACACTGTACCAATGTCAAAAAGTTAGGCCTGGAAAAAAATATTGTTAGGTTGTTCTGTCTAGGGTATACAGGGCGTTTAAATGACAATGATTTTCGTGTACAATTGACCATAACTTTTGAAATACCCTGTATAACGTAATGAAACCCTATATTGGAAGTATGGGAGAGATGAGCTTAATCTAAATTTAAAATAAAATATAGCGTGTCCCATTCAAAAAAGTATGTTTGGTTCACCCTGTAAATACGAAAATAATTTTATAATGTGAAGTTTGAAGTTGCCTATAGTTTTTGTAAATAACTTTTTTTGGTATCTCCTTTAATAACGGATATATCGTACTCCGACGCACTAATGCCGCACCCTGTATATACATATACCATCACCTCATCAGATGAAAGTAAAAGTTATAAAAGTTTAATAAGTTCTGGATAGTCTAAAGGTCCTTGATCGTTAGTATTCATTAGAACTTGTTTGTTTTTGAAGATCTCTACACTTTCTTTCTAGCAATCAAGTTCGTACGTATTACTAACATGTTTGATTAAAGATACTTTATCTGCTACGTGATTTTTATCAAACTAAGGTTGCGCTACGGCAGTCCCAACGTTTGAATTTGGTATGAGCTAAATGCTCTTTAAAGTGGGTTTTGATAAGTCTTTTAGTTTGCCCTACATACATTTGTTCACAATTCTTACAATTAATTTTATAGATTCCAGACATGTAGTTTGGTAATTTTGCATGCTTTGTTTCTATCTTTTCTAGCGTTACCTAATGTAGTTACATTTTCAATCCTCATCCGATGTGTTTGTTTTCTAACTATATTCATAACCTCTTTATCTGAAAACTCATTGTATGTAGCAATTTCCTTAGTAATGCGCAAATTTTTTGTTATAATTTTGAACTGAAAGATGAAAATTAAGCAATGTACGAACTAACAAATTAAAACCGGGAGTTTATGATGCTGACAGTGATTGATGTCATTGGTTATGAATCTTTTAGTGCTAATTTCCTTACCAATATTTGTTGTTACCTGAGTACCAATAAACTGGAGACTGTCACTTGTCTCTATCTCTAGGTAAATGTCACAACACTACAAAGTTTTGTATGGAGCACGGCGAACATATGTTCCACGAATATAATTCAAACACCAAGAAAATGAGGCAAATCGAGTTTTAAATTTGTTTCAAATTCACCCATGAATGGATTGACCATAAACGGAGATAAGCGATTGTCTATTTTCGTATTATTTTGTTTAAATTGTAATAGACGTCCCCTACAGTTTGTTGCACGACTTTATTAAAGTTTTCGTTCCATCTACATTTTTAAAGGGAACCACTAATATAATATTAGATTTCTGTGTGAGTATAAATTAATATAATAAGGCTTTTGACATTTTGACCACATGATTAATCTGAGTTGTTGTTTATTTTGAGTCGGATCTATTACAACATTTCATTGCATGCATTAGTCATTGATTATACAATATCAGCCATAATTTTCAATGCCTGTTTATTACTATTTTGGTCACGTTTTGTTTATTAAGTAAAAGTTTAAAATTTGAATCACTGCTATTCATACTTGCACACGTTTAGAAACCTTTAAATGATAAAATCGGCACACAGCATTTGAGAAGATACATTATTCATCAAAAGCGGGATGATCGTTACGATTTGCAACTTTTAAAATACCAGTTAATCTTTTTGTGGTTAAAAATTAATATTCTGATTTATTTTAAATTTTATCAAATCGAGTGATATTTATTTATTTAAGAATATCTATGACAAATATTAGTTCATGTGTATACCAGGGAAAATTTGTATCCAGATAACGTCTTACTACTTTGCTTTTATGAATATGCAGGGTGTGGTTAACACGTTCACGCTAACGTATATGCTTCAAAATTTCTTAAGCTCTGGAAAATTTTGTTCTTAAGATATTAATAGAACTTAAAGTTGTCCAAAAGTGAATTGACGTACATGTTTGCTGTTTTGGGATTAAAATAGATTTATTAAGAATACTTAGAGGAAATTTAACACACTCTTTCAAAGTGCTGTTCGAATTGAATGTAATGATTTTATCGAGTACGCTGCAATTCTATTTTCCATAGTCAGTTAGGATTACCTTAACAACTTGCCTAGAACTTGTTATTTCAGAGAAATTTCAGATTTTGGTGGCGCCTAGAGACTATTTTTCCAGGATTGTATATTGTTATTTGTTGTTTTATGGTAGTAAAGTGTTCGAATTTAAATTTTAACCATTTTACGTCTAATATCATACCCGCCAATTTTCACTACAGTTAGCTTGACAACCCGTTTACTTCGGTAAGTCTTTACGACGCCTTGTGCGGTTTGATTGTGTAACAATCGATTCTCTAAACTTACAAACTTTTATGAAATAGTTCCTCCAGCTGTTAAACAGTGTTTTAAGTAACTGTAAAGTATTATTATTTGGTTCCGTTCCTGCACGGCTTGTTCGTGTGATGTAGTAGCTGCACAAAACTAGGTTTTGCTTGTGATGTGCTTTACCCGCAAGTTAAGAAGGTAAAACCCAGTATAGGTTATTATTTTAGAACTACTATTTTAGTTAATGGGGTCATATACTTATACAAGATGATCTACATGAAAATATTATTTATGTTGGCTTGTTGATCTCTCTAAATCCTATTTTTTCTGTGCAAACTGCTTGGTGTGAAAAGTTTATGCTGTACGTCGCTTAGTTAGAAGCTTTGTTACGTGTTTAATTGAAAAACGTTTCTTTTTGATAACGTTCGACATTTTGTCAAATTTACTTACTAAAAACAGCAATTTATTCTTAGGTTGAATGCTTCCAATTCACTATTTCGCAAATTTTTATGCATCTCTAATTGCATTTAAATTAACGTATGTAACTTTTGTACACATCTCTTACTTAGTTAAAATAGGTCAAATTTAATACCTTCAGCGACATCTCTGGGATTTCGGGTCATTTAATATAAAGCAGTTAAGAAGGAACCTGGGATCTATTAGGGTCAAATAATACATATACATATAATAAATACTTATTTTCTACACATTTTAATTTTTAGCAACAATGATTAAATACAAATTTTCTCAAGTTTGTAAAATTGATTTTAAGGTGTTGGCCAATTTTTCTTTCTTCCTTTTTAAGAACGCCCTTGATGGTGGATGTTGAGTTTCTAGAGAATTTTTCGCTTCTGGTGCTGAATGCTGAAGCATCAATTTTTTGGAAAATTCTCACTTAAAGCAATACTTGGTTAAGTAAAAGTATTACTAACGCTTTTGAAAGGCGGATATAATTGAAATTATTCATTCGTCCACATCTTCGGTAAGTGGCACATGTTTCCATAACCTCATGGTAATTAAAATCGTTTTCAGGTTTTCGAATATAAAAGCATTCAATACTAATTCTTTACATATATAGACACCTCAATCGAAATTACGTTGAATGTTGAATGTTCACCTGTAAGAGATATGAACGGTCATAATTAATTAAACATCGTACTTATGTTTACCTTTTCTCCGTACTACCTACGTTTCTAACAGCATTCCTTCTTAAATTTTCTGCCCACATTTTACTGTTACGTTACATCCAAAGTACATGCTTATTGCTGGAAGGCGTAAGAGTCTTGCTGACATCCATGATCTTATACGTGAAGGGTGCTAGATCATTGGAATAGTACCCGAAATTTGCAAGATCAAATCAAAGTTTCGTCAGTAAAGGTCAGACTGTTTTCTTTATCATCTGGTTACACGATTGTGTTTCCAAATTTAAAATACACCTAGGAGTTGCTTAGTGAATTCCTACAACGGAAATAAATGTACTGATCTTAATTTTGTAATCAAATAATTGACAATTGTTACCTCTTAATTAAATTTATGTATTTCAGGTGCTTCCAACAGTTCACTTTCACAAAATTCTTTTATCTAAAACAGTATATATATATATATATATATATATATTTACTAATTCAGTTTTGAATATTTTGCACGCAATCACAAGTAAAACTAATTGAATCATTAAAAGTGACTGGATAGACCGCATCCAAACAAGTTGAAGCTTCCATTTTAACCTAATTAATTCTAGCTTCTGTGGCTACATTCACAAAACGATTTAACTCCTGTTTTGATTGAAATATACCGGGTGTAACGATTATTTGTATTACCGTGAACTACTGCAAAAGTTAAACATTTAATTTCATATGAATTTGTAATTTTGTCTCTTTATGTGTTATGTACATTACCTTTTCCAGTGGACAAGGTTGTTCGGGCCAGTGTTATTTCTTCTAAATTTCTTGATTACTTTAATTGTTACGGTAGTTATTTGCTGTGGACCGCACAAGCTTTCCAATTTACTGTATACTGTGTGAAGCGTAAGGCAAGCAAGTTCATTAATAAAATTTTTTTTTTTTTATTTTACTAAACATCCCAATGGGATTATGTGTTAAATTAGCCAATTCCGAATACGAACAATAAGATCTTACAACGACCGGAAGGGGGCATATAATAATCTTTTTTTTTTTTATTGAAATTTAAATTGTAATTTCCGTGGGCACAAGCTGTGGCTCACTGCTTGCCATCGTGGGCTTTGGTGGAATGTTAATTTATTTTTTTTATTCTTTTGTCAGGATATCGACAATAAAATTACTTTATCGGGGGAATTGTTAACTCATTTCTATTTCTTCCTTTCATTTCTATTTCTTTTTTTTTTTGTAAATCCTGTTTCAGGCGTTACAGGATTTACTCTCCTCCTGCTGAGTATTTCCTTATTAAAGCCTGTGGCGCCTACTTATATCCGGTTCCTATCTAACTATATTACTATCACTTTAAGCTATACCTCCAAACAACCACGCACCCGAGTGTTCTGCGGTCTTCCGACCGTACGCCTCAGCTTAGTCTAGCCCATTCCTTTTTTTTAAGCCATATGATGGTTAGACACGTGGCAGCTTATCTATTTATCGTTACGTTATGCATTGTAAATGTAGTTTTTTTTATACATTATGTGTTAGGTATTGTTCTGACGAATGCTAAATTAACTGTGTAGTATAATTTTTGTAACAAAACACAGTTATACGTGTAAAGTACATGTTAGCTTTGGCTGCTTTATATTTATGCAGAGTTCTTTGTGTTACTTTGCAAATTTAATAAATATTATGTGGGGCATCTGACTGGGATAGACATAGCGCAGATTTAATTTACGTTTTGCTTCTTTTTTTTTAACCGGAATAAACGTATGTTTGTTCATGCATGTTTAAGGAGAGCTCTCTTCCTGAAAATGCCACGTTTCGATTTTAAATGGTGTATGCTGTGATGCTCGATTATGCTTATGGCAAGTTTTTTTTAATTTTTGACCTGGCCAACCAGCCGCGACGCTGTCTCCTTCTGAATGTCTGATGTGCTATTTGGTTTGATTCATTTTTTATATTTCTCATAATTTGATTAAGCACTGAAAATGTAAGTGGTGTACTGTTCTGCTGAGATTGATTTTATTGTACTTATTTGAGGATTTGCGTTCTGGGGCGTTCAGATAAAATTAGTTTTACGATACCATGAGTTGATTTATTTTATTTTTACAGCTTTGTGTTCATTTTGGCTGATGCTTACAGAAAATAAATATTTATGTTGAGCGGCATTATTTCTGTTTTATGAGTGTTATTGTCTCATACACTTAATTAACCTATGCTGTTTCAGGTCAGATTCTATTCCTTATTTTAACTGTGACCAATGCGATATTTGTGTCTTTGTCCATTTTTTCGTTTGAGGGTTGTACGAGAACAAACCAAGTGGTGCTATTTTTAATTTTCATTGTGTTACGTGACACCAAAGAATAGAAACAGGAATGTATTCATTCAAAATCGAAAAAAGAAGAAGACTTAAGTAGTATAAAATTATATAAGCGTTAAAGTTGTCAAACATGTAACACAATTGAAAGCAATTGAAATAAAAATCTTTTGTTTTACTCAAACCAGTTGCTGTCATTTTCAGAAGGCAAGAAGGAATTTATGAAATCGATTGTTTAAATTTACGTAGTACAATTTTATTGTTACTGAATTTTAAACATGTGAAGCCAGAGTAAGTTTCTTTATAACTTATTAATTCCATATTTAAATGTAATTGTCAAACATGAATTGAGGCGCAAAGGACAAACATTCGTTTTACGCGGGAGCTTTTATTAGACTGCTTCATAACGCGTTCAAATCAGAACTTCATCCATTTCAATTTTTCAATTTTTGAAACCTAAAACTGCTGAATGGCGAAGGTTGGCGGGGTTTTGTCTTTCCTCTTTCCTATGAACCGATAACTTAAATGCTTATTAAACTTATCAGACAATTGAACATACTTATAAGGGACATTGCTATATCTTAGTTTCTGTGATATAAATTTTTTTGGTTTGAAATATTGAATACTTCTATCATAAACAATTTTCTAATTTGATTACAATTTAAGCTCTTAAAATTAATTTCCCTTTTCTGAGTCAAATTATATGTAAGATGTAATTTTAACTTATCTCCTAATTTTTTCCTGCTTTTACAGTAGACTGGTATAGGAAATTGTTTAAAAGTACTTTACTAGGGATTATTTTCACTCGGTCGGTGTTTTATCCAAAAACGTTACTACGGAATTGTTAGATTTGTTTTGATATTAGTTGCTTTAAACAGTGGATAAAAAAATCAATGAATTTTATTTGCATTTTTACTTTTTTTCAATAAAATGCTATCTGTCAGTCACTGTAAGTTAAAACGATACAGTTTTATTGACATTCAGCCCTCTGAGAGAAGAGTTGTTGGTTTCAGCACGACGACTAAAAGATGCTGATTTAACCCATGAGAAATGGAGTTTTTTTTATTTTTGAAAAATATCGGTATTTTGGTTTCTTGCATTGACTCTGTACTTAATATAACATTAAAGAATGTTTATATTTGAATATCTGGTATATTTCTTAAAAAATGGATGGTTGCCATATGGCAACCCTAGGCCTTATTAGGTACATTATAAAGATAGTTCAAAACATCACTTTCGAATAAACCATTATATTAAAAACTTAGTGAAAATTTCCTGATTGTATTAAAAATTATTATGAAAAACTAAATTACATTTTAAACATAATCCTACTTTACATTTGGAGCACATAGTTCTCATAATGGACTTACAGTTTTCTCCAGCACATTTAATTTTTTTATTATCTGGTACAGGTATTAAATAGTGTCCAACATTGTCAAACCTAATGTCATCTGATATTCTGCTGAAAGATCTACTTGATGCACTTGTCGATGGTCTACCTCCAGGTCTTCGAGGTGTGCGATATTTCACAAGATACGTCTTGACAATTTCCTTTTTGAATTGCAACTGGGTTAACTTGTTTCCTGCTTTCTTATGCAAAATCCAAGCATTTTGTAAAGTTGCATCTATCAACCATGTGAATAAAGAGCACCACAATTTTTTTGATCTTAAACCAATCCTGTATCTGGAAATGTTCTCATCCATTAAGTCTGTGCCACCCATCGATGAGTTGTACTTTCCAATAACACATGGTCGATTTACCTGAATAATCCTTTTATCCTGTTTAGAATATCTTTGGACAGAACCCATTGGAGACACGCCGTCAGAAGTTGATGCTACTATTACTACATTATTATCTAGCCATCTAACCAAAATAATTCCATTTGTTTTATCCACTACAGATGTCACTTCACCTCTATTTTTCTTTTGCATAGCTTTTTTTGAAATTATTGGGCAGTTCTTTGGAATTCTATTGTCTCTAATGGTACCTGAAAGATTGTATCCCATTTGTTTTAGGTGTACCAATAAATGAAAGCTAGTGAATAAATTGTCACAGAACAAGGAGTATCGTAATTTTTTCTTCTCCTCAGGTATCTCTTCTAACAAGGTAACGAAAGGAGCAGCACAAGATCCAAACGTTGTCTTATTATTATTGTTAGTTTTCGGATCATTTCCTTGATAAACTATGAAATTTACTAAATAACCACTTTGAGCATTCACACACCAAACTTTGTATCCGAAACGTATCGGTTTTCCTCTAATGAATTGCTTACAGGAATGTTTTCCATAATACTGAACCATGGACTCGTCGTAATTTAATTCTTTTTCAGGAACAAAAGCACCAAGAAATTTTTTTTGTAGTTTTTCAATTAGTGTTCGGAGTTTATAAAATTTGTCTTGTTGATTTATATTGTGATTATCTGCTAAATGAAAATACTTTCAAATTGTTAAGAAACGATCTCTCCTCATTGCATCCATAACAAGTTGATTACCCAAGTTTCCACCAGTGTTCCAAAAATACTTCTTACCTGGCATGATGTTATATCCTGACAATATAAGAATTGCCAAAGAGCATCGCATTTCTTCTTTAGTTATGCCAGGATTTGGATGATTTTTAAACTGACCGTATCTTGAAGTCTCTGTCACCAAATATGATATCATATCATCATCAACGAAAACCTCAAACATTTCAACTGGTGTGAGAGTTTTGAAATTCTCATAATTTCCATCGGGAAATTTCTTCGGCGTTGCAATAAGGTCGCCTTGTACCCACTCAATTTGGTCATATAAAATTTTACTTGCCTGAGTAATTTCATCTCCAATATTGACCTCATCTTGTTGATCGTCCTCTGCAAGGGCTTCATTATCCATGATCTCTATTTGAGCTTTAGCGTTTAGTTGATCCCTGGATAAATTATCCACAAGACCCCCGGCATCCTCCTCTACTGAATCTTCATCAGTAAGCTCATTAGGATCTGGTGGCTCTATATTAATATTTCTCACATCAACATCATCTGAATAAACCATTTGCAATGCTTTTTCTAGCGTTAGTTCACCCCTGTAACAAAGAATGTATTATATAAAAGACGCAGGCACTGGAGCCTAGCGTTGCCATATGGTAACTGTTAGGTTACGTCATTCATAAATAAAAAAGTTGTAAAATTTTCGTTTATAAAACAACATTATTCATTTATATAATTATTTATAAAATCACATCCAAAATTAAATTGCATTAGTAACTATAGTTATTAAGGTAAACAATACTTACACAAATCTTACATACGACATGATGTCACTGTATCACTTCTAAAAATAACTACTCAAAAGCATTCTTAAATCTTTTGTTAGCGCCACCTCTAATTATAACTGAAAACTAGGGACCATGTGCTAAGTAACACGCTACAGAATTCTGTACAGTTTTCTTTTTAAACCACCTCGTTTTCTAGCCAAATTGGGTTGCTATATGGCAACCCCAGTCCTTCATGGGTTAAGCGCCCTGTCATAGTTCCACGTCTTTCCCGAGACAATAAAATACTTCAATTTGAATGTAAATTGGACAATCGAACAATCGAAACTACGTCTTCAGAAGAGGTGGAGAATGGTAGGCTAGCTAAACCCTATACAGAGCACTAGTTTTGGAGATAATTTTAAAGGACGTACCAAACTTGTGGAAGTGATTGGGCGAATGACACTTACAGGTACATTGAAAATCGTTTATTGGATGGGACAGATTTGCCTTAACGCATCATATCACTAGTATTCTTACCTGGATGAATCCCAAATTGAGTGACTACATTAGACATGGTATTGGCCGGATTTATATCTGATCGAGTATTTGTGGGACATGCTAAAACGTCACATTTGGCAAGAAATGATATTCCAAGGGCAATAGGCGGACTGAGAATCACAGTGCAAGAGGAATCAAATACGGTTGCCCAACACACTCCTCAAACTTTAATTCACAGCAATCCGAGGGACAAGTAAGTACTCGTTAATACTTGAAGACGAAATACTCATTAGTACTTTTATAACGATTCATTTGAAAATGTGAACTGTATTAGGTTAAATGGTATTAAGTAATTTTTTTATTTTACTTTTCATAACATTAAGATTTACCTATGGTTTGAATCTCATAAAAATTTTAAATTACAATGATTAAACTGAAGGGTTCTTTATATTAAAAATTTTTCTTGAAACTTGAAATTTCAAAATATTCCCTACTATTGTCCAGGTGTGTAATAACGTTTAGAAAAGGTGTGCAGCACTGTACGCGGCCAACTTCACGTACCTGTATAATCGGTGATACATATTTTAATAGCGCTTTAAGGAGCACTTTCAAATATGTATGTAGGCAATAGCCAGAGCCTTGTATTTAAAAAATAAATTAATAAGTAGTTTTTAACATTTAACGCTTTTTCAGGTGTAAAAGCACATTAAAATAGAATTTAAAAAAAACTTTAACAAAAAAAATGTAATTTGCTCGTTGGGGTGTAGTACACTAATTCTGTGCATTACCAGTTCGATCACTTGACCGTTTACACATTAATTAATTGTTTAATCTGAGATTAGTTGAAATTAAGCGGTACACCGGTACCGATTGTATAATGGTTCGTACACCCCGCAAGTAATTAAACCAGTAGGATCTAACTCACTACTGTTTATTACGTCTAATATCACAACTATTTATAGTAACTATATCCTACTTTTCCATTTACAAAAATAAACAACTCTTTCAATGTAATGTGGCGCATAGGTGCTATTAAATTATCCTTATTATGCACCATTGTGACACTGCTAACATGTTTACGTTACAATTATTATTATTTCTTATTTAACTTCATAGATATAAACATTGTAATCTTAAATATAAGCATATAATCCCTAAATTCAGCTATTTAATCTAGGCACGTAGATTCGATAGTCGAGTTCTGTTTCAGTCTATTTACTTTTCATTAAGTAAATAAAAATTCTAAAAAATGATGAAATATATTTCCCGTACACGACCACTGAGTTATTCAACACAATATTAAACATGAAATACCGTGTATCGTTGGAATAACAATCCACTATCGAATCCTTTTTGATTCACGATAAGTTCCATCACTAGTATATATTCCCAGGTAGTTGTAATACACAATCTTTTGTAACAACCCATTTTGAGTTGTATTAAAATATACCGTAATTTAAGGGCTTTCGTTCATTCAGTTGTAAATATAAAAAAAAGTTTTATTTATTAATGATTTATAAATATGTGGTAGGCAACTTAATTTGCATTTCGGTGTAACTTAAGTTGCATATCTTCTTAAGGGTATATATTTCTTAAAGGTTTATACTCCCACTTCAAATTATTTTTCTGATCATTTTATTCGCGCAATGCGTCATCGTTGACTTAATTCTTTGCGCAAATCTTTTCGCGCACGGCTACATCATCTGACATCGTCTAATATTCAAAGCATCCATTTTGTTCACTTCTGGTGGTACGCTGTAGATGCAGGAAGCATTGTTTTGGGTTTTCCCCTAAATTTAGTGAAAAGTGCACTTTAATTACATTTTAAGTACGCATTTAATTTTACTGTAGCGTACGCTTTTATTTTATGATTGCAACTTTGCTTTTGAAAATATCAAGAAAATGCAATAAACGGATTATTCAATTTCAAGAAGACAAATTTATAAGAAATAAAATTCCAGTTTGGGTGTGGTTGACAACATAAAAGCATTGTTATTGCAATATATTGCGCAACATTGACACAAGGATTACGTCACCTTGGTTTGCAATTCTGCATTATTTTTTTAATACCAGGAGTTCTCAAGAAGATGTATTATTTGTAACAGGTGTTTAATGTTTAATGATTTTTTTATTAATTTAAGGCTATTTTTAAGATATATTTTATTTAACCCTATCATTTTAACTGTAAATAAACATAGTCTGTATATTTTTTTTATTTTTTCAGTTTGATAAAATTTGCATTGTAAAACTCGGTTTAGTTATTCCGGGCATTATTAAAAATAACTTGGCATCTGAAATCATTTTATTAGTGTTACATTGCAATTTTTTTTATATTGATGTTCAGTGGAAGTAATCAAGCAAAAATTGAGGTAATTTAGCAAATCAAATGAACCACCCTACTTTAATTTACCGAGTGAGTCAAAGGCAATATTTTTGGTGAATGGTTTGTATCTCCAGTTAGTTTAACGATTTGTCATAGAGAACTTTTTACACCTATTTCTTTATTATATTATACGATATTATTACACCATTTACTACACTATTTTATAGTTTCGTCAACAAATGCAATGTACTCGTCACTATCAGCTGTATCTCTATACACAACTTTGGTTATAGTACATTAACTTACATCAATTGAAAACACCATCTCAATTTAAGATGTAATTGTTTGTTTGTTTGTTAAATTCCAAATTAAAATACAGTTTAGGAATCCTTTGGTCTTTTTATTATAACCAAATAATTGTAGACCAGATCAATTATTTATTACTTTTATATTGGAGGTATAAAGCTACTTATTTATTTTTTTGTTCCTTCCATGAAAGTGAGTATAGAACAATCCTTTGTCAATGCAGGTCGCAAATTTTAAAGTAACTGCCTTCAATGCACAACCCTTTTGACATTAAAAATTTACATATCTCGCATATTTTTGACCAATGAAAATTCTTAAAAGCATTTTTAAGACGGCATCATTCTTAGGCTTATCCACTTAACCTTGTAATTCGTAATCTAGTCAACGCCTTGGGAACGATTGAAAATACATGTTAATCACCTTTGGTATCAAATGGGATATCTACCTGATATTTACACAATCTTGGTATCTAATCTGCAGTATTAAGTTTCTCAGGCTGGCATATCACTTTAAATCTAAACTCTTGCACGCTGGTTGTTTAGACGCTAGTTTAAATATAGTTTCTAATGGCTTGTGGCCTGCCACCAGCTCAAACCCTAGACAAGTCAGGTGGAAGTAAAATCTTTTCACTGTTGATACTAGCGCTAGGCTTTCTTTTTCTGCCTGAGAATATAGTTTTCTACACCCGAAAGACTCTTACTTGCGACGTAGATTACTCTTGGGTCATTCTGGATATCAAATTATATTAAAACTACTCCCAGGGCAACAGGGCTGGCATCGGTTTCTAGCGTTATTAGTCGTTTAAGTAGGAATTAAAAGATCATGTTTTGATATCTAATCTGCAGGATTGCACAGTTTCATTGCAGCATGGCAGTATGCGCTTTAAATCTAAACTCTTAGCACAAAAATGGTTGTTTAGACCTAGTTTAACATATAGTTTCAATGGCTTGTGGCCTGCCACCAATTTTCAACACCCTAAGAATCAAGTCATGTTTGCCTAAGTAAAATCTTTTCACTGTTGATACTAGCGCTAGTTTCTTTTGCTGCTGAGTTAATATAGTTTTCTACACCTGAAAGACTCTTAAACTTGCAAGACCGTCATTAAAAATGGGTCATTCTGGATATCAAATTATCATTAAAAACTACTCCCAGGGCAAGGGCTGGCATCGGTTTCTAGCGTTATTATCGTTTAAGTAGGAATTAAAAGATCATGTTTTGATAAATTAGGATTGCACATTTCATTGCACATAGCAGTTGCGCTGAACTAAATTTAGCAAAAATAAATTTGATGACGCCACATTTTAAGGTGCGCCGGCAAATTTTCACATAAAATCAATCATGTTTGCCCTAAGAAATTATTCAAAACTTTTGTTTATTTTGCGCAGTTAAAAAGATAACTTAAAGAACTTAAACCAAGACCGTCTTAAAAATGGTTTTAAGAATTTTCATTGGTTAAAAAACTATCCCCAAAAGTAACTAAAAGAATCTTAATTGAACTTCAGGTCTAGAGATTGATTATGAAATTTTAATCAAACAGGTATTGACCATAAGGAGTTCTTAAATGTATTTAAAGTAATGAATAATCTATACAAGCAATTAGGTGAATATAAATATTTAAACAACTACATCTTAAATTGGGATGATGTTTCCAATTGATGTAAGTTAATGTACTATAACCCAAATTGTGCATAAAAAAAGCTGATAGTAACGAGTACGTGGCATTTCTTGACGAAGGACTGTATAGAAGGTAAATAAGTTTGTCACGAAACCAAATGTAGTTTGTGGTGTTCGAAACATTGTGTCAAAGGCATAATATGTTAGTTATTGTTCTTAAGCAAAGGGAGTATATAACACCAGTGTATAGTATTGGTTCAGTTTTTTACAAATCAAAGTAAACCAATGTTTATAACCATGGGTCAGTTATTCATCTTATATAATAAAAATGCTTAAGGGGTAAAAAACCACCTTAAAGTAAGCAATACCTTCAGTGACTTCATTTGAATTCTGATTGCAACAGCAACATTTTGTTTTTGCATTAGGTTTACAATTTTGAATATTAATAACGATTGCAAATTTAGACTAATAAGTTACAAAGTAATGTCGATTCCTTAACCTTTAATGACTATTAAATTGCATTTCCGATCATAATCTAGTATCAATTCTCGATATCAGAGCTAAAGTTGAATTACTGTCAAATATGACGGTTTATATTAAAAGTAAATTATAAACTAGATAATTGTCTTATTGTAAAGAGCTAACCGACCCATATAGTTATTACAATTTATTAACCTAATAAATTGTGTATATAACATGTTCAAATTGATTTTATAACATGTCCAAATTGATTTTTAAGCCGAAACATCACAAACTGGCTCTCCATTGTGGGGCTCGTAACATTATAAATTGTCAAACGATCCTTTCATTGTTATATTACAATTTGGAGTACCAACATGGGGCCCGAGTAGATTTATCAATTATTGCTACCTTACAATTTGACACCCAACCAGGGGGCGAAAAATTAATACTTTAAGTTAATATATTTTCTTTCAACGAGGAAGTAACTTACAATATAGCGCCTATAGTATGGGGCACAAATAGCCAGTGAACAATTACAAAATTGAATCATTACAATTTGGCGAACCATTGTGAAACAAAAAATTAATTAAACATTTAAATCTTAAATTTTAAGACGTATCATTACAATAACAAGACTTTACTTTTCTTTCTTATCTACCTACTAAATCAATTAAAAGTTAGCAAATAACGATTCAACCAATTACAACACTTTCGTATACATCTACCACGACCGCTATCTGTCGATAGCTGGTGCGTGCCCATTCCTGGTTTTCGCGAGTGATACATCCGGTATCGGTGTGTGTGTGTGTGTGTGTGTGTGTGTGTGTGCGCGTGTGCGTGTGCGTGTGCGTGTGCGTGTGCGTGTGCGTGTGCGTGTGCGTGTGCGAGTGCGTGTGCGTGTGCGTGTGAGTGTGCGCGTGCGTGTGCGTGTGCGTGTGCGTGTGCGTGTGCGTGTGCGTGTGCGTGTGCGTGTGCGTGCGCGCGTGCGCGTGCGCGTGCGCGTGCCCGTGCCCGTGCGCGTGTCCGTGTCCGTGCGCGTGCGCGTGCGCGTGTGTGCGTGCGTGGGTGGGTGGGTGGGTGGGTGGGTGCGTGCGTGCGTGCGTGCGTGCGTGTGGGCGGGCGGGCGTGCGTGTGTGCGTGCGTGCGTCCGTGTGTGCATGTGTGTGTTTGCGTGTGTGCGTGAGTGCGTGCGTGTGGCCGTTCGTGCGTGTGTGTGTGTGTGTGTCAGTCTGAAGGATTATTTTTTGCTTTTACAATGTTCCCTGCTTTCGTTGTGGACGTATAAAAAAAGAGGTTGTATAGTTGCCCTAAAAAAATTACAATTCAAAGCACTTCATTTCTTTTAATTTTTTAAGTTGGCGTCTAGTATATTAACCTCTATTAGACGTGATGTTTTAAACGTCTGCTTGACATAGAATACTGCTTCTGTTTTTACAATGTTACATATTTACGTAAAAGAGGTTGCATAACTATCTTAAAAAAATATTAATAGTAGATTTCGCAACTAGTGCGCTGTTTACACATTTCTTGGTGCGAGGCTGTTCTTTTTTACCCGAGGCGTAGCCGAGGGATAAAATATATGGCCGATCACCAAAAAGGTGACAGCGCACGTGTTGCGAATACATTTTTTTGTAATCGTTCACATAAAATTAGAAAAAAATTAAATTTTGAAGTATTTGTTGACAAATGTCAAATTAAATACATAAATAAAAAAGTTTATATATTTAGTTATATACCACTTTTCTCTTTATGTATTAAAAGTAACGATTACAAAAAAAAATTAATACGGTTTAAGCACTTTCAATTTATTCACTTTTGATGATTTTGGCTTCATACTAAAGTACTTGAACTGAAAAAAATTTCAATAACGATTTTTTTAAGATAATTATGCAGTTCATTACACAAATATGCAACATTGTTAAAACAAAACAAAAAGTTATGTCAAGGAGATGTTTAAACCTCACGTCCAAAGCCGCTCGCTTCTTTAAAAATATCGATAATGCAGTTTAAGCATTTTCAATTATATTTATTTAGTTTTTATACTTATTTCGCTTTATACTAAGAAACTATGTAAAGAAACGTTATGTAAAATTAAATTTTCTTTAAAAGATATATCTTCACGTTTTATTATAGAATTAATCAGATACTCAGATACTGAAAAAATTTGAAAAAACACTTAAATTTTTGCTTAGGAATTTTTTCTGCCTCATTACGTCTTGCATCAAAAAATTGCATAGAAAGGAAAGAAAAGGTCCCGTATTTTATTCCCTCCCAAAGGGGGAAGGGCGAGCTGTTTAAGCTTTCCAAGCCCCTTCAGCCACAATCATAAATTCCCCGCATACTTGTGTGGTGAGGATAGGATCGGAAGGAACGGAGTTAGAGTTCTGAGGGGGAAAATACTACCGCAGCATTCGCCTAAGTAGCCGCACAAATGGTGTGCATATACGCAGTGACCATGCCGCTACAAGTGTATGACGAAAACCCCCTAAAAAAGCCTCATACAGGGTAGACGGTAACGGGAATCGAACCCATTACCTCCCGAATGCTAATTTTACATTTGACAAGTTTTGCCAAGGTCGACCATGATGTCTGTCTGTGTGTGTGTGCGTGCGTGCGTGCGTGCGTGCGTGCGTGCGTGCGTGCGTGCGTGCGTGCGTGCGCGTGAGTGCGTGCGTGCGTGCGTGCGCGCGCGCGTGTGTGTGTGAGAGAGTTTGTGTGTGTGTGTGTGTGTGTGCGTGCGTACGTGCTTGCGTGCGTGTGTGTGTGTGTGTGTGTGTGTGTGTGTGTATGTGTGTGTGTGAGGGGGTGTGTATGTTAGTATCCACGTACTTCAAGTTAAGCTTGTTTTCATTCCTCCTGGAGTTGATTAGAAATTCAGAGGTTAGGAATGGAGTGTATTTGAAACAGTTTTTGGTTTTTATGAAATATTTTTGAAACAGCAACATACTTCAGTGATATATAGACCCTAAACATATTGATTAACTGTGTTTTATGGAATTTTTTGAAACGATGCATAATTTAGCGGTAAAAAGTTCGTTACAATTAAAGTGTTGTTTCATATTTTTCAAAATCTGACTTCACCTTAAATTATATACCCTTAGCTTAAGCCGTTTCGGAAAGGCGTTGATTGTCATTCAAAACAAGCATTTTTATGAGCTTAGATTGTAATAAATTCTTATCTTTATCAATTTTGAGTAACCTTGGCCTTTTAAGATTATATGCACTTGCCTAATAATGTTGATTAAAGTTTTTCACATATTTAAAAATATACCTTTGAAAGCAGACCGTATTTGTTGTACTGTGTCGTTTAACGAAATAATGGAATGTTAGTTGCTTAAAAAAAAATTTGTAAGCTTAGTGACAAGTGTCGAGGTTGTTTAAGTGATATCATCAAATTTATATTTCAAAATGATTCCCTTCATATTAGGTGTAATTGCAATAATTACTCTATTGTACTTACACGTTACAAGACATTTTAATTACTGGAAAAATCGAAATGTATCCAATAATAAACCGACCCCATTTTTTGGCAATGTGCTTTCTGTTGCTTTACAGAAAGAATCAATTAGTTCATACATAATCAAACTTTACAAATCAACACCGTTACCATTTTATGGTTTTTTTGTGTTTGATCAACCGTTTATTCTAATACGGGACCCAGAACTCATTAAAAATATTATGATTCACGATTTTGATCATTTTCCTGATAGAAGTATTATGTCCAATGACAAAGATAAATATACTTCTCGAATGATATTTGTGATGAAACAACCAAGATGGGGAAAAGTACGGCCAAAGGTAACTGCACTATTTTCATCTGCGAAATTGAAAAGTATGCTACCTTTAGTACTAGAAGCTGGTGATAGTATGGTTGAGTATATTACAAACTCCTGCTTAAGCATGGACTCAACTAATTGTAAAAGCATTACAATGAAATACACGATAGATGTAATTTCGTCCTGCGCATTTGGACTCAAAGTAAATTCACAAAAAAATTCCAAATTTGCTATCGCTGCTGGAGGGTTACGAGGAACAACACTATCACGTCTCATTCAAATATCTGCACATTTTGTTGCACCATTTTTAGTGAAAGTGTTTAATTTGAAATTTACTGAAGTTAGTTCAGCAAATTACTTAGAAAGTATTATTTTGAATACAATTAAAGAAAGAAAAGAAAATAAAACTAACCGCCCTGATTTGGTTGATTTGATGATACGACTACATGAGAATGATCCCATACTATTTGGTGAGTTACTTCTCTGACAAAAAAAATTAAAACCTAAATATGTTTTGTAGATATTCCACAGTTGCTTGGACTTTTCATTCAATATTTGGTCGCTGGTTTTGAAACATCGGGAGCTACGATTGCATTTGCATTATACGAATTGTGTTTAAATATTTCAATCCAAAACCGATTAAGAAAAGAGATATTTACGGTAATTGAGAAACATGGAGATCTTACTTACGAAGCTATTAAAGAAATGACTTATCTGCAGATGGTAATTAAAGGTAAGCGTACTGTTGTGTTACAAAAGCTAAGGAGAATTAATATTATATCTGCACTATAGTAAAACTTGAATTACTTAAGAAACTAGTTATTATTGGAATTACATCATTCTTCTGAAAAGTCATCAATACCTTAACGTCGTACATTGTTTCAAAGGTTGAAGCACGTTTAATCAAAATTGAGCACTGCCTTACTGGTTTTGTAAAGATTAATACTAAATAATTTCATTGATGGATATGCACAGTTTTCAATCAAGAATTTTTTACCGACAAACGTTTTTTACATACTCCCAATAACTACAGTCAGACAAAACCACTCTGGGTTGCAAACAAACGGGTTTTTGAAATATTTTAAAGGGTTTTATGTTTGATGTTTAGGTTTGGTATAGCAAGTTTATTAATTGTTTTGTTTTAACTTAGTGCTAATTAACTAATTTTTTGGATTTTCTTGATTGGGTTTTGATTTTTATCTGTATCTAGTAGTAAATATCAGGCTACTGGACCATGGGAAAATATTGCAGATTGTGGAAAGTATTTTTTGTTAATTGGCCCGGGCCAAATCCTTTAATTATAATAATTCGTTTTATATCAAAAATTATAAAGGAAACTTATCTAAAATTGAATCATCTTTGAATCAACTATTTTCGTGTAATACAAGTTGCGAGTTTCTTCGATATTAATAAAAATTATTTTAAGGACTTGTGATTTTTTAGAAATTATTACTATACAAAAAAATTCATTAAAAACATCTTAATAGTTAGTTACTTGCTTTTTTCAATAAAGTTAGCAGTTTTCGAAATGTTTACAAAATGTACTTCTATAAAGTAAGTTTATCTGTAAATCTACAGTGTGTCCAGTATAAAATGTTGTACCAGGTGGGCCATGAATAAAGGAGGCCGGCTGTATATGAGATACTACGCACCGTACAGTTTCGGGAAAAAATATTGATACTGAAAGTGACCGAGGGAAATTACTGGAAATTAGTTCCTGCGATAGCCGCTAGAGGGCGTACAAAAGACCAAATTAGAAAATCTGCTTTTTTCTTAAATCGGCATTACCAAGATATGTCCAAAATGGTTTTATTGTAAACTACTTAAGTGTAGGAACATTTTCTTTTGTAGCATTTTTCTCTATTTTGTTAAATGAGGGGAGAGGGGAAGAGGCAAGTGTTGAAAAAATGTCACAACTTTTTTAACTGGACCCATTTTAATAAACTAAGTCTTGTTTGAGAGTGAGAGTTTGGGTGCCTCTAATGAAATATTAAGATTTTCGGTTTAGTAATTTTAAATGTGATTTATTAATTATTAAACTATTGAAACAATAGGAATAAAAATAACATATTAAATGTCCACTGGGGAGGGGGGGGGGCAGACCTTTAATTTAGTTCGGATAATAGAATCTATTTTTTAAATTTTGATGGATCACGAATACCTTTTTTATTCCATCTGTGGCCTTAAAAGGACCGATGTTGTAGAAGAATGGTGTGCAACAGCACTAATGCTGAAGAACTAATGACGCCCCCGTACTGTTCTGTACAGAGCCGCAATCTCTCACGAGTAGAAAGGGAGCAGTCTAGGGACGTGACGTCATAATCACATAAAAGTGGTGTGGGGGGGGTGGAGTGGGGCCTGAGTGGGGGTCTGCGGGTGGGGACCGCCCTCCTTTCGTGGGCGTTTTTTAACCACTGGGATGGGGTGTAGCCCCTAATTAAAGTCCCTTTGGCAATATTAAGGGTCTTTATGGCGGTCTAACCCCTTGGTTAAGGATGTTGAATGCCCCTAAGGTGTGGTCTAGCGGCCATTTTGTCTACGTTAAGGTGGGAGATTGGCTCGCGTAAGTGTGACCCCTCTGGCTTCTGATTGGTCCTTAGCCCCACTACTGTGCTCTGATTAGAGGATTAATTCACTGCATTCTCATTGGTTATGGTTGGGAAATTGTGTTTTAATAAGGGGCTTGCTTAATGGTCACTTGTAAGACAGGCTTCGCAACTTGCTTTCGGGGCTCAGCCCTTTGTCGTGATCGAAACTTGTTTGGTGGCCTTCGTGCTTTGTCGAGGTCCCACTGGCGGAAAATTTGAATTTGTATTTAAGTATCTGCAGGTTATGGCGGGAAATATGAATCTGTATTCTAATAAGGAGCCTAGTCCTAACTTGTAAGTCAGGTACAGGGCTTAGCAACGTACTCTCAGGCCTTCGCCTCCTTGATAAAAAAACTTGCTTTCGGATCTTTGCTCCTTGGTGGGCAATTTAAATTTGTATTTAAGTTTTTACATTCTGGGTGTTTATTGCGAGAAATTTGAACTTGCATTCTAATAAGGGAGTCTAATCCGAACTTATAAGACAGGTATAGGGTTTCGCAACTTGGTTTCGTGGCATTACCCCTTGTAGAGGAAATTTGAATTTTTACTCTAATAAGGGCCCCTAATTCTAACTTGTAAGACTGGTATAGGTCTTCCCTCCTTGCCCTAAAATTTGAATTTGTTTGTAGCACCAACTAGTTGTGTATAGGCTAATGAATGTATTCTGTAATATACCTGGCTCCACCTAGCGGTATATTTTAAAATTACACACAGATCACTGTAATGGTTATGGGGGATATTTAAGATAAAGGGTCTAACACTAACTTTTAAGATAGGATGTATGCATCTGGATCTCGACACACTGTTACGCACAATAAATTTTGGTTTAAATTAAATGTATAAATAAAAAAGGTAACGGGTTTTAATCATTTATTATGAGTAATACTATTTTGAGATGTAAAACTAATGAATGTTTTCTGTAATAGGGACTGGCGTTATTGGAAATGGAGAAATGCTAAGTAAAAATATTTTACATACAAAATCTGCCTTAGTGGAAACACCTCTGTCAAAAAGGCCATTAGATTTATATGTAATCCTGAACGTCCTAAGTCGTTATTAAGCTGATTATAAAAAAGTAAATGGTTTTAATCATTTATTATAAGTAATACTATTTTGCGATTTAAAACTATTGAATGTTTTCTGTAGTAGGGTCTGGCGTTATTGGAAATGAAAAAAATTCGCTCTAGATCAAATCAAACAATCAGATCAATCACAATCAATGAAAGCAATTAACCAAATCAGTTGAATCAATTCTTCATAAGCTTCAGGTAACGATTCTCCCACTTCACATACCTAGCTCCTATTAGCGACCGCTTACTTTGCAGATAAGGCTAACCAACACTCAGAGCTGGTAGCCCCGTGAGAAAATACATGAGACAGCCTTCGGCATTACCGTCAATGTGCAAGCACCAAATTAGTTTGTAACACTATTGTAGGGTTTTACGTACAGCACTAAAATACGTTTTATATTTAAATTACATTTACAATTTTGATAATACAGAAGCGTTTTGAACCTAACACCGTCTTTACTTCGTAAGGCCGCTACAGAACGCTATTTTATTTTATTCACGCTTATAATTATCATTAGACATCCATAATAATGATAACCCTCAAGTTAACGTGTACGCCATTGGTGAGTTTAGTATACAATGATAAAAACACGATTTACAGTTAAATCATTAAAAATGTCTATACACCAACAACTATAACTTGAAATCAGTCCTCTTGTAAATAACCTTTAAATCAGTGTACAAATCATAAACGTTCTATATGTATACTTCTACACCCAGGGCTACAAATTTTAGCTACTTAACAGTTTGGTGTCTTTTGCTCAGTAGCAGATTAAATTGGGCCACATTCTTAAAATTATCGATTTACCTTATTAACCAAAAATTATTTACATGTACCTACATATGTTCGCTTCTTCCTGAAACTATAATTAAATACTCCCACGCAACTTATTTTTAAACGTGGAATAAACAGGTAAACCATTGTACAATAAAGTTAAAAGAAAATTCAACAAGTTCTATTAACGCAACCTATAACTAATTATAAACTGAAATGCTTAAAGTTAGGGATAGTGCTAATGAACTAATGAATAATTTTATTAATGTTGTGAGTAATGAATGGAGTCAGAATACCTTACTATTGGAAACACTGTAGATAATGCTCGTTTCTCACGTATCTCTCGTCTCCCTTGCCTCCCCTCTCACGCTTATCAACGCTCCCCCCCCTCCCTCTCACTCTCTCTCTCTCCCTCTCTCTGTATGCTAAACTCGCCAATAGTGTACACGTTGATTTGAGGGATATTATTGCTATTATGGATGTCTAATGATAATATTATAAGCGTGAATAAAATAAAACTGTGTCTTATAGCGGCCTTACGAAATGAAGATGGGTTTAGCTTCAAAGCGCTTCTGTATTATCACAATTGTAATTGCCTTACGAAACAAATCGATGTTAGTTTCAAAACGTTTGTGTATTAATGTAGCAGTCTGATTTCGAGTTTGGTTATATATTTGTTGTTGTATAGGCATTTTTAACTAATTTAAACATAAAACGTATTTTTAGCGCTATAAGCAAAACCCTGAAATAGTGTTACAAACTAGTTTGACGCTTGCATATAGATAGTAATGCCGAAGGATATCTCATGTATTTTTGAAATGTGGTTGGTCTGTGGCTGTAAATTAAGCCAGACCAGTATTTTTGAATTGTAAGTTATGCAAGTTATAATATGTTTGATTAATATTGAATTGATGGAGATTGATTTGCGGATGATTGGCTGTTTTCCCACGTCGGTGCCCTCACGTTTAGGGAGAGTACCAGCTCTGAGTGTTGGTTAGCCCTATCTATAAAGTAAGCGGTTGCTCATAGGATTTGGTTAATTCCTTTGATTCATTGTAACTCATCTGATTGTTTGATTTGATCTAGAGTGATTTTTTCATTTCCAATAACGCCAGACCTTCCTACAGAAAAAAATTCAATAGTTTTAAATCGCAAAATAGTATTACTTATAATAAATGATTGAAACCCTTTTTTATAATCAGCTTAATAACGACTTAGGACGTTCAGGCTTGCATATAAATCTAAAAGCCTTTTTGACAGAGGTGTTTCCACTAAGGCAGATCTTGTAGGGATACCAATCCCTATTACAGAAAACATTCATTAGTTTTACGTCTCAAAATAGTATTACTTATAATAATTGATTAAAACCCTTTATCTTTTTTATTTATACATTTAATTATGACTCATAATTTAAACCAAAATATATTTTGTATAACATTGCCAGCTATATAACAAAATACATTGGTTAGTCTATGCAGAGACCTAAATACAAATTCAAATTTTCGAAACCAAGTTGCGAATCCCTATACCTGTCTTATAAGTTAGCATTAGACCCCCTTATTAGAATACAAGTTCAAATTTCTCCCAATAAACAATCAGAATGTAAAGACTTAAATACAAATTCAAATTTCCCGCCAAGAGGGCCAAAGGCAATAACCCGCAAGCAAGTTGTGAAGCCCTATACCTGGCTTGTAAGTTAGCAATAGGGCCCAGCTTATTAGAATACAAATTCAAATTTACCCCTCATAGATGTTGTCACAAACAAATTCAAATTTTGATCAAGGAGCGAAGGCCTGAGAGCAAGTTGCTAAGCCCTACACCTGTCTTACAAGTTAGCATGAGGCTCCTTATTAGAATACAAATTCATATTTCCCGCCATAACCTGCAGAGACTTAAATACAAATCCAATTTTCCGCCAATGGGGCGTCGACAAGCACGACAAGGCGAACTCCCAAGAGCAAGTTGTGAAGCCCTACACCGGTCTTACATGTGATCATTAGGCCCCTTATTAGAACAGAAGTTTTTTCCCAGCGGTAACTAACCAGAATGCAGATAATTAATTCTCCAATCAGAGCACAGTAGGGGGCTAAGGACCAATCAGAAGCCAGAGGGATGGTCCTCACGCGAGCCAACCAAGTGTAAGGGAGAGCTTGGACTAGCCTTAGCCCTGTCTTAATACACGTATAACCAATCAGTTAAAAGGAGTGGGTGTGGCCACGCCTTAATGAAGCTATAAGGGCCTTAAACCCCCACCTCAACGCAGTAAAAATGGCTGCTAGGCCACACCCTAGGGGCATCCAGCACTTTTAACCAAGGGTTTAAACTGCCATAAACTCCCTTAATATTGCCAAAAGAACCTTAATTAGGGGCTAAACCGCAGCCCAGGAGTTGAATGATCATTGGGCCACTTATATTTAATGAAAAACTGACTGGTAAAATTTTTCTGAAGCTTCTGATGAACGAATTATTTTAGAAAACGTGCCATTAGAAACACGCCAAAACATGTTTTTTCAACATGATGGTTGTCCAGCCCATTTTTCGGCAAATTTCTGTCAATTTTTGGAGAGAATACTTTATGACATGATTAAGAGAAAAATGTGTAGCAAAAGTAGAAAAAAACCTTTTCAATTTCTAGGTCACCTGGTCTGACTTGTTGGGATTTGTATTTTTGAGGAGGTTCAATGATACTGTTTATTTAACTAAAGCAACCATCAAATAGAATATGGTAGAGCGTGTGAGAGATTGTAGCTATAATTTAAACGTTTGGGGCGTCGTTAGTTCTTCAGCACTAAGACTGTTTCACACCGTCCTTTTATACCATCGGCACTTTTGAGGGCCACAAGTAGTATAGAAAAGGGGTTCTTAATGCGATACAATAATTTAAAAAATAAATTTTATTATCCACTCTAAATTAAATATACGCCTTGTATGTGGTACTCAATACAACAGTTAAACGTGTTCCCTAATTCTGTTACTTATAAAATGTATTCTTACATTTATTTTTATTCATATCTTTGTAATGGAGGAAGACATAGACTTGTGGTTTTCACCAACTTCTATTATTTTTCACGGTCTTTTTCGTGAGTTAAAAATTATTATACTTTCACATTTAAAATTTTCGAGCAAACTACAAAAAAACTACTAAACCGACAAGGTTTATATTTTATTAGAAGCACCCATGAAGCCTCTCTCAAACCAGACTCAGTTTATAAAAGGAAGTTGCTACATTTTCTTAAAGTGAACATTAACCCCCAACCCTTATTTAACATGATAGAGAAAAACGCTAAAAAAAGACGTTTCTAACCATATGTAGTTTATAATAAAACTGTTTTGGACATATCTTAATAATTTCTCACATACAACCGACCTCTTTTATTACTGGACCACCCGGTACATGGGGATATTGGAAAGAAACATTGGACACAAAGTCGGCTAAATTGAAGAAAAATTGCGTATTTGTCTGTCCAAAAATAGTCTAGGTTTATTTTATTTCAAATCGATCCCGTTACGTAGATACAGGGTGAAAAACAAAAAACACAATGTTTTCTTAATTATGGAAATCAATTTCGTCAAATTCAAGATGTGGGTAAGAGGATATGGCGATTTTAAAAATGGTACCAAATTCCTAGGCCTAGTGTGTTATAAACGGTTAAAGTCAACTTTTGTTTTTCTTATAGACGCCATATAAAATTTTTAAAATCCGTATTCAAAATGCTCTTCAACCATACACAACATGTGTATTTTCGGTCAAGATAAATAGTAAAAAATAACAAAATTAAGATTTCATGGTAGTAGGCTTTGATATTTTTATTCAATTTTATCTTAAATTAACCAAAACTAATTAAGGGGTTGTACAAACACTTAAACGCTCTTTAATCTGTTACGGGCGAAAATTTTACTAATAAGGTATCCCCGTAACAGTTTCCGTATTATTCTTGGGTATCCGCTCAATAAATCTGTCGAACTATTTCTTATAAATGATTTCGGACTTTTTAGGTATAAGACTCAACTCAGCTTCTTCTGCTTTTTTAAGGATTTCTTCATCCACGCCTGAATCCATTTTTGCAAAATTTGTTTATTTACAAAAAATAAATGACACTTATAATTGCAAAAGTATGGCAACTAAAATAAGACCGTTCATGAACTCCTGTGAAATGATATTTTTTTTTTGTAACAATCTGAAATTATTAGTTCATTTAAATTGTGTCTCAAAGTTCGACGACAAAGTAGCATATGAAATTCGTTTATTATGCGAGATTATGGCATTCGGTTCCATTATTGCTCCAGCCATAACCCCATAATCCCTTGCATTACAAACTAATTTCATGATATACTATTGCAAAAGGTAATACAGGAACGACCGCTATTAATGAACCGTCTCTGCTCTAAAGATCGAATGTTAAACATTGATCAAAGTTGCGTGAGATCATACCTCCTAGGTTTCACCAAAATTACATAAATATTTATTATAATCTATCAAACGACACACAACACGCCACATTTGCAGAAATTGGATACAGTACATTTCTTAATCTTGTACCAGTCCTACGAATCAGATGCAGTAACAGTAATCAATCTGGTAATATTGTTTTGGAAAGTAAACAATGGAAGGATTCTGTAAGATGGCAGTCATATGCGTAGCTGCAATTTTTCCATTGCTGCAAAATCTAAAATCAAATCGATTGGTTCAAATTCAACGAGGACGAAGAAATGGCTTATGAGTAACAATACGAACCTAACCTACGCGTATACCATGACTTGAAAACTGCTAAAGTTTACAATAGAATCTTGTAAATTGTTATAAGAGAAAACCATACTTTGCTCTTTATGGATGTTTTCTAACTAATATTCAGTTGTATATTTTATGCTCATCAGCATTTTAAGGTGCAGTTTGTGGCTGCTATGATGAAAAATACTTTCATGCACTTGTGGTTAGCATAATGTCGGCATTCCCAATGCACTGATTTATAACGGTTTTACAATTTGTATAGGTACCAAAATTACTATAAAAAGTAGATAACAAATTGTTTATATAGATTTGGAGTAAATCATTTCTTACAATTGAAATACATATAATACATCTACTCCACTTATACCATACATTTCTAATAAACGTGTTCTTATCTAACTTTATTTTTCACCAACTAGTATTTGAATTATATCTTGTAAACTTTTTATCGTCACACGGATTTAGGACAATTTTGTTCTGCCTAATGGTAAATACTAAATGCGTTTTAGATCTTATTGGATGCTGGTCCCGTGTTACAATTTGGTACTACAATAATGCCAAATTGCAGTCTTCTATAATTATTTGCTTCACACTGGTTCTAGTAGCGCCTTTAGATTGTTTACACTTTTACACACCTTGAATGAATAAACTTACATATTGACACGCAACCTCACAAATACATGCATAATCAGGCCGTCGTTCACATCTTTCATTAAGCTCGGAATTCTTTTATAGACTACATCAAACATGATATCTATGGCATAATAGCATGTTTATAATTTTGTAGTGTTTTCTTTAAAGCTCGTAAATTTTAGAGGCATAAAACTTAAACAACGCTATGCATCAGCTTTGATCTATCTCCAAAATTTGGTAAAACATAATTATAACGATAGTCATACAAAAAACAGTAAATCTTTTAATTGTCGGTTTGTTCATTTTGATAATTAACACCTTTATCGAATATGCTCCTGCAATTAAACTTTAGCTTTGTAATGTAGTATTGATTTCAGTATGTTTTCGTAACCTAGGTACTTGTTTAAAGCTCAAGACTGTATTCAACTTTGTTAATTTTAAACTTATTGCCAAATACATCTTTAACTTTTTATAATAAGCAATTTAATTACGTTTTAAATACAATGTGAGTAGTAACTTTTTTAAATGGGAACCAAATGGAGTTTGTGTTAAGAGTAAGTCGATATGGATTTTGTCTTATGTAACCAAATGTTTGAACCATCTGGACTGTTTAGTAAAAATTTAAAATTGGAGTTATCTATAAAAGCAAACTCACCACGATGTCATTGATTTTCCGTAAATATTATCAACGTCAAATACACTAAAACGGACGTCTGAACATTGGAGTCATAGTTATTACGCATACACTTGTTAGTGGTCGTTTCACAAGTCCCGAATAGTAAAATGTGCATCATAACCGCTTAATTTATGCAATACCACAAGGACCGAAGAACTTGTATGTGCTGCTTAAAAAAACCCGATGCAAAGGTAACATACTAAAGCATGGTCAAGATTTGGATTTGAGATGACTCAAATAACAATAACATTAAAGAGGGCATTCGTCTAAGTTGCAATATTTTTTAGTTTTTTCACAAACCATTGTATTCAATCTTCTATCTTGTAAATGTAAAGTTGTAACAATTAGTTATTATATCAACATTTAAGGTAATACGCGATACTAAAGCGTACGTGTTTACAAGATTTGCACATGATTTTGGTATGACACGCTTGGATTTTAAAACTTGTTACTATTACTTGACAATCTAATATAACATTAGTAATCTGGTTACAGTAGGTTAAATGTGTTTCGAACGAAAAGTGATTCAGACATGCTACCATTCTTTAATAGCTATTGTAAAAATAAAACAAACGTGCTTTTAATCCATGCAAAATGATACGCACTGGGAAGTATTAAGCAATTTGTAGGTTTTCTGTCGCTTTGCGGAGTACTGTGTAAAAATATGGTAATGTTGTATTCTTTGGTTAGTATAAGTTAATAAAAAGGTTATTTAGTTTTTCAATTTTTGTATACGACAGACATCGATTGGGAACTGGGTGGAATTACAATTTAAAACGTTACTGAAATGAGGAAAGCCAGAAGTATTGTTCAAAGTTATACTTACTTTTAATTACATATTGATAAAAATGTAAACAATAACAGTTTTCGTCAATCATAAGACTGAACCCAACAAATTCGTCAATGTACTTTAATAATATAAACAAATTTCCCTATTTCAGTTACGATCAAAATGGTAAATCCTTAAGCTATACATAGTAAATAAACAAGATGTATTAACTGTACCTAACCACAAAGCATTTAATCAAGTTACTATAATTTATTAACATGTGACAAATGACAGACAAATACTAAAATATACAGAAGCACATTATTAACAG
Organism: Vesta saturnalis; assembly: GCA_036346205.1. Lineage (NCBI taxonomy): Eukaryota > Metazoa > Arthropoda > Insecta > Coleoptera > Lampyridae > Vesta > Vesta saturnalis. The sequence continues at coordinate 2,265,462 of JARFJB010000912.1, forward strand.
GCAACACAAGCATTCTAGAATGAATAACGTGGTGAATGATAAGCAAAAATATTTAAGAAGACATATTAACATGTTTATTACTAATTATAGCGACTTTTTGATCCATTTATCATCAACTTAACCAAGAACCATTTGCTTTAAGTAACAAGCACACTTAAGAATGGAAAAATATTGTTATTAGGGATTTCATCACCATTAGTCTTTTGGTTATGCTGGGTTTTACTTCCTTTAAGCCAGCTATTACTTTTGTCTCCTTTCTTCTTCTGCGCGTTACACCCCTCCACTCTTCCTACCCTTGTACCTCAAACCGGGTGTTCAAAGTGTCATTCCTAAGCCAATGTTAATTATTGGAAATCTAAAAGAAAATCATTCTTGGTAATAAAACTGGTGATGTTTGTAACAACCCCCTCTGTTTATGCTACTTTTCTATTTTCCCAGACTGTGAATGCTTTGTGAATAAACCTAAGAACAAGTCTTAACAAGTTATGACAAATTTATTCGGGTATAATAATGTAAAATAAAGCAAATGCTAAAACAAACAATCTTAATTAAATATTGAATTAAATAAATAAACTGGAAACTAAAAATGATCCCAGTGGCCCCTGTGTGCAAAGACTGTGGGACGCCGCTAACGGGTGAATTAGGATTGCCCTCTAGGGGTTAATTGTGATAAACAGGTGATATCAGTGTAATTAAATATGTGTAATCTGGAGTCAGGCTTACAAAGGGATTATTTACAGGTGAGTGTGGTGTTTACATTTGTAATTATGCATAAAAGCTAGTGCGCTGATCATACTCAGCTGTCCGGTATTAATTGTTTATTTCAATTCAAACAATTTAACTCAGGTCAGAAATTATTATTACATTACTTATGAATAAAATCATAACTGGAAACAGGGGTTTTATATACAGGTCAGTCCTTGATATTGTAACGGCTAAATTTCATCCATTTAAATATTAAACCTAAGTAGATAAAACTCTATAATGATAGAAAGGCAACACACTTTACATATGACGCCAGTTTTATTTATTATGTTTAAATTATTGCAATATTAAGATGATAGCTAACTTCATTTTGTTTACATTTCCTTTTAATTCAAAAATCATTTTGTCATTTTTCGCGGCGCAACTGAAAGTAACCAGAAAATAGAATTTCACCAACTGTAGAAGAATGTTCTTTATATTTACTGTTCACTTTTACAGAAGTGCATGTGTGAAAGTTTGAAGCACATTTTCTGAGATTTTAACTCGTACCAAGTTTTATTTGGGATATTCTGCTTCACCTAGAATTATACAATTTAGTAATTTACTACAAAAATTTCGAACTAATGCCTAAATGGTATATCGAACACAGATTCCGAATGTTGCACATGATTCACGAATAAACCAACTAAAATCTCAGGTACCGTTACATTACGTCTTGCGATGTTAGCCTTTTACATTCAATGGTTTCTTTTAGTTTTTTTTCTGGTTACTAACGAACCGATAGTTTATACTTCAACTGGTTGACTTTCCACCTGCAAGTTAATGCTTATATTATATGTTGTATGGGTAAATAACACTTCAACCTGTACAACTTCCACCTACGACCACCTGCAAGGTGATATACACATTGTCTGCTGTACGGATAAATAGTACCACGACTGCTTTACGAACATTATTTTAGCTTTCGTCAGCGTCAGGACCTATCGATTGACAACCATAAGGTCAGATTATTTTAATTAATTTTCGCTCCCGCCAGAACGAAGGACTTCTAAGATTTGGGGTTATCTACAGTGTATAACCTCCCAGTTCAGTACTGTCATCTAGCTACTTCCTTCGTACATGTGGTCAAGCTACAACTTAAATTCAACCTATAAATCACCTTAGTACATTATTTAATAAAGTGGTGTTACGATTTTACCTTACCTCAAGCATCCGCACTGATGTGTATCACTTAAACGTTATTTTTTTTTGAGGTTATAATAAGAAACTTTTAATGTGACAATTTTTTTTGTGCATTGGAACTACGCGATAACCGTTACAGCTACTGTCCTGGGTATACAGAATTATGTACAGGGTAATTCAGAATTTTGCTTCACTCCATTACTTACTATATTTTATTGATAATATTAATGTAGCTCCGTTACATTACTAACTATATTTATTTTGTGTAATATAAATTTAGCTTCAAGCCAGTAATTACAATTTTTTTTCTTGTGCAATGTAAAATTTGGATTACATTCATTGATTATTATAAAAAGATTTTTTGGTACTCAAAGTGTCATCTACATATTTGTTATCTTCAAATAGGAATTCACATCACTAATTTTTTTTTACAATAATCTAAAATTAGTACTGCGGAGTGACTCTCCAAATTTACCATTCAGTCTTTTTTTTTATTTCACGTAAGGGCTACTGTGTTGGCCGAATCCTACAAACACATAAGATCGATTCAGAGCTGTAACCCTATCTAAGGGCGATCGATTTGTGCGATATAACTATATATATATATATATATATATATATATATATATATATATATATATATATATATATATATATATATATATATATATATATTGTGTGTGTGTGTGTGTGCTGCGTGTGTGCGCGTGTGCGTGCGTGCGTGCGTGTCGTGGTGTGTGTGTGTGTGTGTGTGTGTGTGTGTGTGGTGTGTGTGTGTGTGTATGTGTGTGGTGTATGTGTGTGTGTGTGTGTGTGCGTGCGCGGCGTGCGCGTGCGTGCGTGCGTGCGTGCGTGCGCGTGCATGCGTGTGTGTGTGTGTATTTTTGTACCTAACCTTTATAGGTACTATAGGACTACATTGTCCCTAAAATTTAGTTGAGGGCTGTGGGACGATTTTGCCGAAACCACAGCCCCCACATTATATTAGTGTTTGTTTCAACTATTAGAATTCGCCGTTTTTGTTTTTATTTACTGTAATAATGGGCTTTAATTTAATTTAAGCAATTTCACTTTAGTTTACAATTGTTAATAGATATTTCTTTTGTTGTTTTGTTTTACCTTCTACAATTTTCCGCAGTTACAGATTTTGTTACCTTATATCATTATTTTAAATTTCGACTGAAATTTTTTGTTCCTTTTGGTCTTGTCTTTGACTGTTCGTCCATTTCAAACTTTACGGGCTAAGGCAATGTTTGTGGCGCTCAACATCTCTTCTTGTTCTTCTTTCTACTCCTTTTCCTTTCCCTTTTTTTACTGTATTTCCATTTCCACCCGCGTATTCGATACTCCTGTCACTATATATATATATATATATATATATATATATATATATATATATATATATATATATATATATATATATATATATATATATATATATATATATATATAGATCGGGTTTGTTTATCATTAAACCGGGTAATTAGTGCGGTTGTCTGGAATACTGGTAATAGGGCAACTATATGTATTAACAGGATATTCCGACTGGTACTTAAGGAACTGTAAGAGCGCCTTCGGAGTCAAAACTACCGGCAACTTTTAAAGGGTTAACATCGTTAAGGGAGCCTAACCTCCGTCTAATTAGGTACCTATCTTGTCTAACCATTATTCAGTACTGATCTCGGGTAGGCACCACAAGAGCATAGTATGAATGAACGTGTTTTTTTCTTTTGTGTAGGAGTCTTGTACCGGGAAAGAATGATTCTTGTCTTTTTTGGGAATCACCCCCGGCAAACCAAGAACTTCTGACCCTTGTCACTTTTATGCACCTTTATCGGTGGTTGTGACCACCAAGAATGTTGTACATAAAGTGTAGATTGATATATGGGGAATGCTGGACAGGATAATAATATAGGTGCAGGATTCGGGTCAGAATTTATTGGGTACCGGCCAGGCTACTAGTTGCTGGTCAGGATCGTATGGCCGCGAGACAGGATAATACTACAGGTACAAGATAAAATATATTATAGGAAGTGGGTGAAGGAATAAGGTTAGGGAAGAAGTGTCGAGTGTGAGGGAGAATGCATGAATGAATAAATCTGTGTTAGGGGGTCTGGTATTTATAGGTAAAATGGATGGAGTGGGAAAGGAGTGGACAACTGATTTCATTTATTAACAATGATAAAACAGTTGTGGAAGGAAATATGAAATAAGCTTTGATAGGAATTATTTACCAGGATGGGAAAATTTATAGTAAGAATTTTCAGGATTATTACGTTTTCTATGCCAATATTATCTAGAAAATTAATAGAAATGAGACTGGAATTAGGTCTCGTCTCGAAAGCCGGAAGTAACTCTTCCTAATATATGTCTGGAGATGTCGAAAAAATAATAAAAACAGATTTTTGTATTAACACGGAAAGCCATGCATTGATTAAATTAGTAGAAAAATATGTTAACAGTCAGCTAGATAGTAATAAGGACGAAAATATATCTATCACTTATGACATGTTATCTGATAATCTAAAGCCTTATTGTATAGTCTAATATTTGCCCGTCATTTGTTACATGGTAATAAATTATAGTAACTTGATTAAATGGTTTGTGGTTAGCTACAATTATTATTATTACTATTAACGTAGGAAATATTGTTTACATTTATTATTAATGCGTAATTAAAGCTAAGTGTAACTTCGAATATATCCCTGTTAACTTTAACTTGATGCGCCGAAAGTTAGCTAACTACACTACTTTAAAGTTATACATTTTGTTTTTATAGCAATAACTTTATTTCTAGTAGTATTATTTAATTTCTCTACTTACACTCTTCCGAATACCATTGTTGTACTGTGGTTATTTAGTTTTACGTTTATGGTTATGACACATTAATTTCTTATACTATTTAATGTGTTGTTTATTGCTAGCCCGAGATATAACATCAGCCCACCATTACACAGGTGCGACTGTGCTTAGTTACTTTATTAGTTATTTACTTTATTTTACATTATCTTATTTTTCATATGCCTCGAACAGATCTGGCGCTCTACAAACAAATCACTAGGAATTTGTGTATTGTTTATAGTAGTTAATAAATTAATAATTTGGATTGTATACAAATTAAGAATTTAAGACGGTTTTATTGATTTATTAGTAACAACTTTGACCTTTAATGATTGCTTTTTATAAACTAAAATCGCAGATACAGATCTTTGCCATTAATTACTCAAAACAGATTTTGAAAAAATAATACCGTTTTTGTACAATTACAGACACGTTCAGAAAGACGACCGGACATCCCGGATTAGACTGATATGACGAAATTATAAAGATATGCTAATTACAATTTAATAAAGTGTTGATGTAATGTATATAAAAGTTTTACCATAAAAGACTTCGATGGCGTTATAGGTGTGCTATTTAATATAATACTTTAATTATTTACGAAAGGCGTAATTTTTAGATTAGTCATAAAGTTCATTGATCTTTTCTAGAAACTCTTCGAAAATATCCAATAGTGCCCTACTTGGATCGTCGGTGCGTCAAAGCTTATAGAATCCCAAACACTGATGTTGTTATAGACAAAGGAATCCCTGTTTATATTCCAGTCATGGCGTTACATCATGATGAAAAATATTTTAAAAATCCAGCAAAATTTGATCCTGAAAGATTTTCACCAGAAAATAAATCTAGCATGGTTTCATGCACTTACTTACCCTTTGGTGAAGGGAAACGTGTTTGTTTAGGTAATTTTGGTATCAGATTGTACGTTTTGGTTAATTATCTTCTTTTAGGTACTACATTTGGAATGATATCGGTTAGTGTTGCAATCATCAAGATTTTAACAATCTTCGAATTGTCAGCGAGCATAAATACACCTTCTGCTTTAACTTTTGCAAATAGTGGATTTTTTCTTCTTCCTGAAAAAGATGCTGTTTTTGTTAAATTTACTAAGATTTAATAAATTTAAGTGAAAAACGCAAATTTGTATTATTTATGAATTATTGCAACTATCAAGCATTAACAGGGTATAAGGTAATTGGCTACACGCCCAATTTGATCTCCCTAAACAATGAAACATGAAATAAATTAATTCAGTAGTTATTTCAAAATAGTAATACTACATTAATGGCAAAACAAAACTACATGGAAATAAATTGTAAATTAATCAATTATTCAAAAGTGGAAAAGCAAACTCTCTACCTCATGATTGTCTATACCCAGTTCAGTAGTGAATGTATCAATACTAGGTTTTTCGTTGACCAAATAATGCATAATTTTAAAATTTATTAAAGAGACTTAAACACGAATCTGAAACGTTACAATACGGATAAAATAGTTGACCTGTTTATGGTGACCAATTAAACAAGTGTTGTTTCAAGATCAAACCGCACTAGCCGCCGTGAAGGCTTACCAAGGTACGCGGGTTGCCAAGCTAACTGCAGTTGAAACGGGGGAGTTCCGTAATAGACGTAAAATGATTGAAAGTTCAAACACCTTACGCTTATCATAAAACAACAAATAACAGCATTTAGTCCGGGAAAAACAGTCTCTAGGCGCCACCACAATAAAGATTTCTCTGAAATAAACAGTCCTCAACGAGTTGTTAAGTTAATCCTATCTGATTGTGGAAGACTTGTGGAAGAATTGTAACCCGCTCGATAAAATTATACACGATTCAAGTTCAAACATTCAGTTCGTGTAACATCCTTTCACTTTAGAAGAGCACGTTAAATTTCGTTTCAGTGCCCTTAATAAATCTATTTTAATCCCAAAACAACTAACACATACACGTCAGTTCAATTTTGGAAATCTTCAATAAAATTATCCAAAGCTTAATAAAAATGTTAAACATATACGTTATCGTAAACTTATTGATCAAACCCTGTATACACATAAAATCAAAGTAGTGAGACGGTATCTGGATATTTTCAAGTTTACCCTCGTATAAATATGAAACACTATTGATACTTATCATAAAAATTCTGAAATAAATATCACCCAATTTGCAAAAGTAATAATTCGGTCTATTTATTTTTAACCACAAAAACATTAATTCGTATCTTAAAAATTGAAAAACGTAATGTATTGTCTCAAATGTTATTTGAATTTTTATTATTAAAATGTATGTAAACGTTCGCAAGTATGAATGAATCACTGTGATTTATATCGCAAACTTCTACTATAAATGAATCGTGACCAATACCGCGTACTCAATGACTGTTATTGAATCTAAAGAAATTTTGTACTCGATTTTACAAATAAACAATTTTCAGATCGATCATTTAGCTAAAATGTAAAAAGTTTGATTCTCTTAAACAGTAGTTGTCACTTCACAAGTCAAAGAAAACAATGAAATCTTCGAATATAATATTAGTTCCCTTTAAACTGTATATTGAACCATCACTTCCATAAAACTGTAGGGACGTTTACCATAATCTAAACAAAAAAATAAATTAACAATCGAACTCTATTAACCAATTTTGCAAAAAATATTTACATATTATATATTGGCTGCTTCACGTACAAAAAAAAAACAATTCTTATAGATTAATCTGTACTACCTTTATTCTAGCTTATAATAACTGGTAATGGAGATTAATTATTCATAATGCCTATGTAAAATGTACTTTATAAACAATATCCGCCCTACGTAGACCATCCAAATATCTAAAATTATTTTTACGTATATTCCGTAGCCCCTTATTCGGTTTAAATGTACTATCTAATAAGATTAATTTGCTTTAATTAATTCTGAGTATGTATGTATACTCACACTACTAATAATCGGCCTTTAACGGGGTTAACAATGTCCGTCACACTATTATACCGTAAATGTCTACTTTACTCGTGCCCGATCACGCGTGAAAAAGTTAGGTAGTTTGATTTAATGAATGCCCTGTTATGCGTTTGTCACAGAATATTTAATTTTAGTTGATCACTAAATTCTTAACTGTCTACAAATGGTCGATTTAGTGCTGCTTTTTAGATATTTAGCTCAGTATTATTAATATCCGATACTGGCAACTTCAATTTACAAATCTTAACACATTTAGTTACATAAAGGATCACTAAATTTCTTTTGATCGTGCGAGTTTATAATTCCTTCTTTTAATATAATAATTGCAGTTTATCACAAATATGTTTAAACACCTCAATTCACATTAATCATTTTATTTGTAAACGTTTAAATACCTCATCCTCAAAGTGAGTTTTTGCAGTACAACATATATATAATATATATATATATATATATATATATATATATATATATATATATATATATATATATATATATATATATATATATATATATAATAGCCCACCTTTCTGGTCTCAGAATATAGCTCCTAAATCAATAGAGATTTATAAAAAATCCAACGGTATGTCATTTGAGACTAAGAGAGCTACTTTTTAAAATTATTTTTGTATGTATAGGGTGCTCCATAAATACGTAACAAAAAATTTCGCCATTTTTTTAAACGGAACACCCTGTATATTTTTTCATTTGCAGCGTTACCAAGTTGTTCACGTTTTAGTAAAACTTGCGGGAAAATCATATTGGTAAAAAGACTATCAGTGTTTTTTTGTTTTTATAATCGGAACGACAAAAATTACCAGTCTAGTAGACAAAATGTTAACTAAAACTTTTGTAAGTATTAAGTTTATAAAAAAATATACAGGGGGTCCAGATCTGATCATCCAAATGCGTCATTTTTTCAAATAGAACCCCCTGTATATAAATACATAATATGAAAGCTTATTTAATAAGCTTTCTAATGATATCATAATTGTGGTAACTAGTATTACTTATTAATAGGTAAAAACCTAAAAATAAAAAGTATATCGTTTTGTTTTCGTTTTCTTATTCATTTCAAGAGAAATTTAAAAATAAACAAAAATTTGGAAACCACTGAAAAATACCCAATTGTAGTATTAGTAGTCCTGTTTTCATGACTAGGTCCTACTATAATTATAAACTACATAGGTACCTGACTAAATTATGTATAAAGTAATGGTATAATAGGAAACACAAAGTAATCACTGAAAACAAAACACAATCTTGACAGTGTAACAACCTTTTTTTGTGGTTATATTAAAAAGTACATTAATTTTAGAATCGTTAATTTATTTGGCGTAATATTAGAAAAGTTTTTAATTATTAATATGTAGAATTGAGAAAGGCAACTTAATTTGCATTTCCTAGAACATATCTTTTGGGTGTAATATTACATAAATAGTTATAGTTCCCTTTCTTAAAAAATTGGATTTATATTATTGTATCCGCGCAACGCGAGAAGACTTTTAGGGGGAATACTCATTTGAGTTATTCTGAAAGCCTTTTTTTAATTCACTTAATGCTGAATGTTACAGCAGTAAGCATGATTTTTACCTAATTTTTTTATATTTGGTGCCATCAGATTGTGATGGTAAGTTATTTTCTAATTCATTATATTTAAAACTAAAGCATTTGTTTGTTTTTTTAGGCACTTCCATTTTACTTATTTTGCACTTCTATTTTACTTATTTTGCATTTAGTTTGCAATTATTTTACTCATATTTTTTTAATGCATACTTTTATATGGCATTTTTATAATAATTATTTTTAATGGCACGTATAAGTCAGTAATTTACTATTCTATTTTCTGGTTTAAATGGCAATTTTTACTTGAATTACATTTTACAACGAAAGTTCTACATACTTTTATAAATAAATTTGACGAATTAAACTTCAAGGAAGTTCAATAAATTTATGGACACAATATATCAAGGATAAATAAGAAAGACATTGACCTCACCAAGTTCACCATTCTGCTTCATAGTTACCAGTTACAGTTTATTTACCGAACGTTCAAAGGTAATGTTTTTATATGACTTTAGAATAGTATAAGACTTCTGATTTTTAACCTTTTAATCAGATATTGAATAAACTTAAGTATATCATGTTATTTTATTTTTATTTTGATAAATTGTTTATTATTATTCATTAACTAGGTTTTGTTGTTCATATATATATATATATATATATATATATATATATATATATATATATATAGATATATAAAAAAGACAACATGGCGCTCGAGATTTTATCATTTTTTCATAATTTTTAGATAACGTTTTTTTTTGAATTAAGTGAAAATAATTAAGCAGATGAGAAGCATGCAGTATTTCAGGTATGTTAATTAAACTCTAAATTAGAACTCTCCCTATTTCATCTTCCGATTGAGCCGACGGCAGTAGCGATTATTATTTGGTAATTTGTTATATTAATTAATTTGTTTATTACATCATCGCTTTTGTGTTAATGTTATAAGTTGGCCCAGTTTTAGTGTTTATGTACTTAGGCAGCCGCTTTTAATGTTACAATTTGGCGTTATTTGTTGTTAAATATTGATGCAATTTAATGTTATAACAGTTTTCAGAATAAACAACAATTTCCAATAATTCTTTCTGAAGCTATTGTTTTTTAAAGAATATTTGGAAAAGTTTAAAATGAATTATTCTAGTGAAGAACTAATTGAAATGTTTACATTTTGGAAGAAAGTCAGAAAAACTGTTTTTAGCAAGCAGAGTGTACGCTCAACGATATCCGCGGAGAAAACATCCCACTGGCGCATGTTTTAAAAAAGTAGCAGCGAGATTCAATACTACCGGTTCTATAAATTATAGTACACATAGAAGACCAGCTTCCGTTTTAACAGAAGACAGTGAAATTACTGTTTTAACAACTGTAGTCGAAAATCGAAATATAAGTACACAGCAATTAAGTCAATACGTAGAAATTTCTCAACGGATTTTAAAGAAAAATAAACTTCATCCATCTCATTACCAGATACATCAAGAACTCTTACCCCAAGACTATAATCACAGAATGGAACACTGCAGATGGATAAATAATAAGATTAATACTGAACGGAATTTTTTGAGGAAACTACTTTACACAGATGAATGTATTTTTGATAAAAATGAGACGGTAAATTGTCATAATTTTCATTATTATGCAGATCAAAATCTTCATTTGTTTAGACCACTTCCCAAGAGAAACAGTCAATAAACGTTTGGGGTGGTATTATCGACAATTATGTTATTGGTCCCTACTTCTTTAACAGGATATTAACTGGTGCAGTGTTTCCAGATTTTCTTCAAAATTATTTAAGGCAATTTTTGCAAAATGTACCACGTTTTAAATAATATGTGGTACCAACACTACGGTGCATCGGTGCATTATGTGTTACTTATTCGTCAGTGGTTGAGTGAACAGTTCCAACATAAATTATAAGGTAGAGGAGGACAGGTACATTGGCCTGCTAGATCACCGGACCAAACCACCTGTGATTTTTTTCTGTGGGGATATGTTAAAAGCAAAGTGTACAACTTACCAGCGACTACTAAAGAAGATATGAAAGTGAGAATAAGAGAAGCATTTAACTCCATTTAACCAAAAAAGGAAAATGAAAAGGCCACGTATTTCATTCCCTGCTCATTATTTCCCAGCTCCTTCAGCTACAATCATGGATTCCCAGCATACATACATACATTACGTATATATGCATGGTGGGATTAAGGATGGGTGTGGTCAGGATAGGAGTTAGGCTTCTGAAGGGGAAAATACTACCCCAGCATTCGCATAAGCAGCCGTACATGGTGTGCATACACGCAGTGACCATGCCGCTACATGTGTATGAGGAAAACCCCTTGAAAAAACCTCATACAAGGTAGACGGTCCATTTAACCAAATATGCTGGCACAAGTTAGGGATTCGCTAAGGAAACGAGCACTATATCGAACAAAATGGGAGACATTTCGAACATTTACTGAAATAATTATTTTTTCAACATCAATTAATTTGTTTATTTTGGTTTTCTGTTTATTAAATATTAAATGTAGGTAGGTAAATACATATTTATTCATTTTTACGCATGATTATCGACATACTTTATATTTTTAGGTTTTACGTATTCATAAGTAATACTAGTTACCACAATTATGATATCATTAGAAAGCTTATTAAATAAGCTTTCATATCATGTATTTGTATACAGGGTGTTCTATTTGAAAAAATAAGGCTTAGATATTTGAAAATGACGCATTTGGATGATCTGTTCTGGACACCCTGTATTTTTTTATAAAGTTAATAGTTATAAAAGCTTTAGTTAACATTTTGTCTACTAGACTGGTAGTTTTTGTAGTTCCGATTATAAAAACAAAAAACACTGATATAAATTCTTTTTACTAATATGATTTTCCCGTAAATTTTACTGAAACGTAAATAACTTGGCAACGCTGCTTCCGAGGTATCGTTGTAAAGCTTACAAAAGAAAGTTTCTAAAAATGAAAAAATAGACAAGGTGTTCCGTTTAAAAAAATGTCGAAATTTTTTGCCACGTATTTATGGAGCACCCTGTACACACAAAAATAATTTTAAAAAGTAGCTCTCATAGTTTCCAATAACACACTGTTAATATTATATATATATATATATATATATATATATATATATATATATATATATATATATATATATATATATATATATATTTTGAGATGTTTAGAAAGAGGCAATAGAAGTATCGGACAGCTTACATGACATTTGGGTCATAAAAAGGGGTAATTTCTGGCTCGATACAAGTGCGAGACACAATTTTACACAAATCTGGTTCACGATGTGTTTAAAATAAATTTATTTGGTATAAATTGATCTGAATATCATTTGCTAAGTTTGGTTTCATCATAAAAGCAATTTGTTGCTACCAAAATTGTCAAAGATGTTAAATATCACCATTTTCGTAGAGTCATTTTATTAGTGCAATTTTACAATAAAATTCAATTTTTCAAAGTTAATTTGGCAAGTAGACATTTCACAGGTGTTTAAACATGGACTATGTAGTTAGGATTATGTTAGGGATAAGGTATGTTTAGTTTTTAAAAGCAGGAAATACAAAAATTTAGTTAAAAGGGTTATAATATGGATAGTATAGACAATTTTCGCACACATTTTTGTTAGTGAATTAGTGACAAAGTTTATAATAAATGATTCACAACAAGAAAGACATTTAGAACATTTTGGCATACAAACATTTATAGTGCCGTACAATTTATAGTGTAAAAATCCCAAAACAGTGTTAGACGATGAGATTTTTTCAATGCAAGATTAAATAACATTATGCATTGCAAATAAGTAGTGTGAACAATAAAGACAAGTTATACAAACCTTAAACATAACATTTAAGTGTTAAAAACATATTTTAATATGAATTTATTTCATATTAAAATTTAAGTATGGTTACGTTGTAAATTTTAGATTTTCACATAATTTTATACTTTTTCCATATTATTAGATTTAGTTTTTGCTTTAAAGCAAATAATAGATGTTCTTTCACAATATAAATAAGTTTTATAAGGATACAGCGTTTTTATCCGCAAAATTTTGCTAAATCTAAGTTGATTTCTAGACAAATTTACAAAACTTAAAATTTTCATTAAAGTAAATGTTTTGAATTTAAAAGATATGTTTTCTTATGTAAATTGTCCTCAGAATTCCATTTTCGCAAGTAATTTTAGTGTAGCTTGTAAGGTGTATAATTAGTAGCTTATTTTGATTAGATTAAGTTGTTTCGTTTATTAGTGGTAGGATTTATTGCTTATTCGGTGTCCTTTTATTCGAAATTTCACATAGTTTTCATTTCTGTTTTTAAATTTCATTTCCGACCATGTATAAGAAAGTTACGGCCAAAATTCCATTTATGTACAATTCTTAATTTTGATTAGCCAATCACATTCATTGTAAATTTTGCAATATGGCTGTAAAAAAATTGAAATTTCTGTAGCAACCAGAAACCTATAAAAGCAAGAGCTCAGGAAGTCATTCTCTCCAGTTTTTGTTCAAAAGTGAAAAGATTAAAACAGTGTTGCTAAATTTCGTGTTTACATAACCTAATTTATTTTCGTAGAGAAAGTTTACGGTACGAATAATTTCGAGAGCACTTGTTTTTATAACTTCGGTCAAAATTTAAATAGTTCGGTCACCGATACCTGTCGTTGTTAATAAATCATTGCTGTACGATTAATTGATGTCACGATTTTGTGTAAAATTTGTTTTCATGTTTTCCGATTTAAAATAATTCTGATATACCAAATTAAATTCCATATTTATTTGGTGAAAAGTTGTTTTATTTATCCGGACAACTCCTCTTAAATAAATATTATATTTTCGGTAACTAAAATAAAATTGTGTTAACAAAAATCTTGGATACTAATAATACATTTTAATCGATATCAGTCATAAGGATTTAAAACCATTTTAAATAAAAGTTACCATTGTAAATAAGTGTTTGGAGGTTGCCGTTTTTGGAAGGAAAACATCTTGAAAATTGGAAGTTGGTGTCATCGAGAACCGAGATAGCAGTTGGATATTAGTAACAACAACAGCCGAGTGAACATTGCCTGCCTCCAGCTGAAGTTTGAAGACATCATTCAATCGACAGGAAGGATTGTATCTGTGAGTTTTAAAATTTTATAACCCTGTTATTGGTATTTCCCTGCAAATAATATTTGTTATATGTTATTAATTAAGAATTTCAATTATTTACCTGTGTAAACACCTGTGAAGCAAATCATTTCCTTTTCTTTTTCTAAATTTTCACATTTTGATCCAAACATTAAAATTTCTTAATTATTTGACATTTTTGACAGTTTTAATTATTTTCACTTAAAGTCAGTAACGCATGCGTTAGAAAGCAAAACTTATTCAGAGCAAATTTTATACGTCAAATTCAATTAAGTATAGGATATTTCTTATACAAAAATATATTATCTTCAACTAAATCCTTGAACCCTTTCCCCTTTGAGATCCCTGAGCTAGTTTGGTGCAATAATAACATTTAAAATAAAAATAAATAACTTCTTTCATTATTACATACAACATCAAATTTGAAACCTATCCCCATTGAGATCCCTAATCATAATTTAATAAATAATAAATTAAAGCTACAATTATACATTACAATTTATATATATATATATATATATATATATAGATAGATAGATATAGGTGTCCCAAGATTGCTGGGATACAGAGGTCAAAATAAGTGGATTGGATCTAATTTATTTATATACCAAAATGTACCGTTTGTCCGTGAGAAGAGTTCAAAGTTTACATTAAAAAACACATGTTTGTACTCTGTTCAGAAATGAGTGAAACAAATTGAATAAAATTTGACAAAAGTGCATTTTGGAGGATTACTCTCCTTTCGGTAATCAAAGAAACCCAAAAGAAATTGTAGAAGGGTTAAAACCACCCTCATCCCCAGATATTTTTTTCAGAACTTTCTTAGGGGTGGTAATACGGTTCTCAGCGAGAAGACTGATTAATCATCTTCATTTTGGTACTCGTGTAAAAATTTTGTATTCTGCATAGTTTCGAAGGAAAAAAGTGTTATATTAAATACTGCTAACAGATACTCCTAGTACAAGTTTAATAAAATTGTAATACAAAATTTTGTTGGCAGTGGAAAAGGTAAAACGTTTTTTTATAATAAATGATCAATATGACGGCCACCTTTATCAATACAAAGGTCAATTCGACGTAAAAAATTGAAATGCACACTTATTAGGACATCATCGTTTTCTCGTAGTGCGTTTACGTTTTGGATTCTGTTCCACAGCTGTTCGGAAGTATTAATTTGAACCTCGTACACTTTTGTTTTTAATGCTTCCCAGATAAAGAAGTCGCACGGATTTAAATTTGAGACCGCGGAGGCCATTGAATAGGTGCTAGTTGTCCCCTACCAATCCATCTACGAGGAAATTCTTCGTTTACATATTCTCTTACTGCACGTGCAAAATGAGGTGATGCACCGTCGTGCATGAAAAACGTGTTTCGATGAAGATTAAGGGGCAAGTCGTCTAATAAATCTTGCAAAATTTCTTGAAAGAAGCGATCGGCCCAACCAAAAAAGTGCCGCTAAATCTAAACCAAATATTAATTTTAAATTCTAGTTGATAGTGTCTAGCTTTAATAGCATGTGGGTTTTCATCAGCATAAATATGGTCATTGTGCAGGTTCGTTATGCCACGACGTGTAAAACAAGACCATCAGTAAATAAGATGTTAGTGTAAAATCTGTTGTCCAGTATTCTGCGCTCCCGAACAATTTGTGAAAAGTTTAAACGTGATCCGTGGTCAAGTGGTAATAACTCTTGAACTGGCTGTATATGAAATGAATGATTTAATTGTTCTCTGCCGATCCGATTTACAGTGCATTTTGGAATTCTGGTTTGTCGTTGCACAGATCTGGTTACCTCTCTTGATATACGCGGGCACTTCTGCGACAGTTACCTTGACGGAATCGAAGAACTAAGATCATGTCGGTCTGCTCATTAAAGTAACAACAAAAATTAAATAATAAGTAATGGTACTCGCGATAATAACAAAATTGAAGAAATTATTGGAACATTTACAGTAAGTAATAAACTGGAATGATTATAAATTTGTTTCCTGTCAAAATCACGAGTTGTGTTGTCTTTGTTTCCACTGTCAACTAAATGTTGTATTACAATTTTAAACATGAACTAGGAATATCTGTTAGCAGTATTCAAGAAAACGTTTTTTCCTTCGAAACTATGCGGAGTACGAATTTTTACAAGAGTAACAAAATGTAGATAATTAATCAGTCTTCTCGCTAAAAAAATTGAGAACCCTATTACCATCCCTAAGAAAGTTCTGAAAAAAATATCAGGGGATAAGGGTGGTTTTAACCCTTCTATAATTTCTTTTGGGTTTCTTTGATTACCGAAAGAAGAGTAATTCTCTAAAATGCACTTTTGTCAGATTTCATTCAGTTTGTTTGACTAATTTGTGAACAGCGTATAAAAATGTGTTTTTATGCGAACTTTGAACTCTTCTCATGGGCAAATGGTACATTTTGGTATATAAATAAATTGGGCCCAATTGACTTATTTTGACCTCTACCACACGTGGTAGCTTTGTGTCCCAGCAATTTTGGGACAGCTATATATATATATATATATATATATATATATATATATATATATATATATATATATATTCGAACAGCGTATAAAAATGTGTTTTTTATGTAATTTGAACTCTTCTCATGGGCAAATGGTACATTTTGGTATATAAATAAATTGGGCCCAATTGAATTATTTTGACCTCTACTACGCATGGTAGCTTTGTGTCCCAGCAATTTTGGGACACCCTATATATCTATCTATCTATCTATCTTATATATATATATATATATATAATTTCGAACAGCGTATAAAAATGTGTTTTTTATGTAATTTGAACTCTTCTCACGGGCAAATGGTACATTTTGGTATATAAATAAATTGGGCCCAATTGACTCATTTTGACCTCTACTACACTTGGTAGCTTTGTGTCCCAGCAATTTTGGGACACCCTGTATATATATATATATATATATATATATATATATATATATATATATATAGTGTGTGTGTACAGTATAAAATGATGTACATCGGGATATTGGAAACTGTTGGAAATACGGTTAAATGGTATCAAAAAAATCCTACGTCTATGTTACGAACGGTTAAAGAATTTTTGTTTTTCTTATGGTAGTCATATTGGACTTTTAAATTTTTATAATCCTCATTAGAAAACGTCTTCAACCATTGTAGCACGTGCACATTCGGTCAAGATAAATAATGAAAAAAAAAAATTAGGATTTCATGGTGGTAGGTTTAGATAAGAATATATATTGAACTGTAATTTATATGATACAAATATACTTATTCTACTTTGAATTAACTTGTAATGCCTAGCTAGCTTAACAGTCGCATATTAAGACTCTTCACAGGGGAAAGGGATCAAATTTAGAAGGCAATTTAAAACTATACGGGAAAGTAAATTATTAGCTTGTCGATTTATCTTATAATTTTGAATTTCCATAATTATGGGTAATGTGATTAATTTACATTGAGTTGTTGCCAATTTATATTTTATTATGTTCAATTCATTCGAAGATATTGTAATATAATTTTTAAATTGCATCGCGATACATGTGCAACTCCCTGTACACAAAAAAAAAATCTTCAAATGTATAATATATGAGCGTGCGCTATAGGTACGCATTCATATGACCTTTCAATGAATGTAAAATGAAACCACAGCATTACACGCAAGTATAATTATGCCTGAATTTAATAAATACTATAATAACCATTTACTTTCAGATCAATTAATGTTCCCTTTGGACATGAACACAAGTTGTCGCACATCATGTTTATTACAAAATATGGACATAATTAACACACAAGTAAAATATCAATGTCAACAATTACGTAAATAAAATTGGTACACTCACTCAAAATGTCCTCTTTATCTTCTTTACAATACTGGAGTTGACCGTTGAAAACAGTTCCTTTGATGTCCAAATCTGCTTCTGTGATAATGCTTATTCCTTTATGTAAGTTTCACTAATATTTCTTCTTATATGATGATTCTTTATTTTCAGGATCATCACAATTTATTAATTTTTGTTTCAAAATAATTTTTGAAATGCACCATTAGGTTGGAGGTTATTTAAATTAAACACGCTTCCAATAATAAAAATATAATAACAGAAAACAAAAAAAAAACAACTAACAAATCAATATCAAAAGAAAACAAACTTAAAAACAATATCGAATCTCCGGAAAATATTTTGACTCGTAGCTGTCAATAACAACCGAATTTATTTAGAGGTAAACTAACCTTAACTTTATTTAACAACAAATGAATATCACTTGTTTTAAACTGCCGATACTAAAACCGCACTTAAATTTTATTGAAGTGACGTTACTTTATCTAAAATATTTACGAGCAAAAATTTATGCAACATCTTGTTTAGGCAAGGTGTTGGAACAGAGAGCAGAGAGCAGAGAGAGATCCTAATCCTCCAGCACTTCTATTTATGTGCCCTGGTTAGAAACCAAATTCATCTTTTGTTATCAACAACTATTTCAAATATTTTCTTAATTCTGATTGGCTAATGAATTTCTTAATTTTAAATTTAACTTCAAAAGCTTATAACTCTTGAACCCCTTAATCTATCTTAAAACTAACAACATTTTTGTAATCTAGACAAATTTTCGAATCAAATAAGTTCTTACACGAACTACTTGCTCCACTTATTAAACATGTTAATTTTTACATTGATTTCTTGATTTTATGCTAATTATCTTTTATGTTAATTATCTGAAATTTCCATATACCCTTAAAAACTAATTTTTTTTAAAATAGTCACTAATATAGTGATTTGTGACTCGAGATTGAGGCTAGTTTATTATATTTACCTCTTATAATTTAATTAGGCCAACTGGTCCCATTCTATAACAATTTTATATACTTTTTATGCGAGGAAATTACATAACCTTAAATCAATACAGTAATTTTTAAATGTTAAATTTTACATTCTTAGGCACTTTAAATGTATGTGAAAGTGTATATCCTTATTGTTTATGTCTTATATTAATTTATTTTCACTCTTTCGGAAGTTTATAAGTTCTTATAAGACTTGTGTAGAATTGTTAAATATCAGTAATTTAAGTCTGTAAATGTTAATTATACACAATAACTCCAGAACTGCTGGATTATTTATATCTTATTGTTAATAACAAATGTATTTATTCTGTTCGCTTTAGTTTTAGTACTTATTTTTCGTTTTCGCACTAACACGAATGTTTTCACATATCTTGTCTGCGTACACTGTAGTTGTGACATTGATATCTGCGTAATGTTAGTGATAACGTCACGTTTGTTATCTACAGCCTGTAATTCAGGTCTTTTGGGAAAATTGTACTTAAATAAACCTACTATTTAATGAGGAAATTGATTTATTGCATTACGACACCGAACATACCCTATACTCACGTGTAATATGTTGTCGTTTATCATTATATTAACATATTATTATGAATTATATAATTTAGGTCCATCTCAATGTTAATTAACCGTTCCTACCTAATCTTTTATATCGAAATGTACCTTTTGTACTAATTAATAAAATTTCTTACTAAGTGATTTACTTAGCTAAGTACCATGTTATTTCTACTCATCTCAATATATATATATATATATATATATATATATATATATATTACGATGATAACTCCCCCTCAAACTTTGGTAATATTTATTTTATGTTAATATTATATAATTATTATTATAATTTGCTACAACTCTAATATTTAAAACACAGTCGGAGAACTTAAGACTCATCAAAGGGGATAGAGATCAAAATTTAGAAGAAACTTTATTTTTAAAATGATAAAATAAATGATTATTAATTTGAATTATATTAAGATTTTGAATATAATAATCATAGTTAATTTGATTAAAGCACATTGGGTTAATGTCCAATTATGTTTTATCGTATCTAACTTGTTCAAGGATATTGAGTTATAAATTTTAATTTGCATTAATATTTGTGTCACACCCTGTACATAACAAAAATTCTTCAAAAAGTATACTTGGGCATGCGCTGTGAATACGCAAACATGTGACTTGATTACAATAAAAAGTGAAATTCGACATACAAGTAAGTATAAATACGTTTGAATTAAAAAAAACAATATAATATTAACCATTTAAATTTTTAGAACAAATAATATTCCCTTTGGACATGCATACATGTTGTTGCACATCATGATTGTTACAAAGGATTGAAATTATGAACATAACAATAAAATATCAATGTCAACAATGAAGGACTCACATAAAATGTCCTCCTTTTCTGATTACTGGTGATGAAGTTGATTGTAGAAAACAGCTCCTTCGAACTCCAATTCTACTCCTCGAACATCCAAATTTTCTTTTATATTAACAGCTTATACGCTTAGGTAAGTTTCACTAATGTTATTATAATATTGACGAATCTTTATTTTTAGGATCATCACTTCACCTTATATTTATTTCAAAATAAGTTTTGAAAAGCATGGACCGTTTGAAGGATATTATAAATTAAACACACTTCCAATAAATAAGGTGTATAATGATAAGAACACGAAGAGACCACAATTAAATATCCATAACAATGTAAACAATATAAACTTAAAAACAAACAATGTCGAAACTGCGGAAATATTTTCATTAACTATCGATAACCTCCGATTTTGATATTTAAAAAGGTAAACTAACCTTAATTTAATTATTTGCCGACAAAAGACTATCACTTGTTTCTTTAACACTTCCGATACTAAAATCGCACTTTGTTTTTAACGAAGTGACGTTATTTTGTTTAAAAAAATAATTTCACAAAAAAATTTGGCAACACCTTACTTTAGCATGCTGTTGAAACAAAGGAAAATTAAGAGAGATTGTAAACCTTTAGCACTTCTATTTATATGATTTTGGATAACGACCAAATCTTCGATTGTTCTCTATAGTTACCAAGAATATTTCCTAAATTCTGATTGGCTACAGCAATTTTTACATTACGATACAATTTCAAAACCCCATAACTTTTGCCCCCGTAAACCTTTCTTAAATCTAATAACATTTTCATAATCTACATAAATTTCTCTATAATTTAAAACCAAACACGAACTAATTCCTACACTTAATAACTAAGTTGATTTTCACACTTAATTATTGATTTTACGCTAATTTTATGTATTTTACAGGCCTGGAAATGATTTCTACATAAATATGGGATGCTACTACCCCTGAATATTCATGTTTTACATGGCTACGGCCAATTTGAAAGGAAAATTATTTTAATTTTTCCAACACTCTTAAAAACTAAATTTGACAAAATGGACACAAATACAGTGAATTGTAACTTGAAATTGATGTTACTTTACTATTTTTGCCTCTACTAATTTATTTTACACAAATTGTCTCAATATAAAATACTTTTTACATAAATTTTATGTGAGGAAATAACATAACCTCATATTGTTAACACAATTTTCAATGTATAATTTCACACTTTTAACCACTATAACTGTTTGTGAAAGTGTTTAAATTTAATGTTCATGTCTCAATTTAATTTATTTTAACACTTTCGTAGGTTCATAAGTTCTTCTACGACTAGTGTCGAAATGTTGCAAAACCACTAGTTTAAGGGCATTAAATGTTGATTAAACACAATAATTCCAGAGCTGCTGCTTGATTTGTGTTTTATAGTTACTCACTAATGTACTTGTTCTGTTTTTTCGTAATTTTAGCACTGATTTATTTTATCGCACTAACACGAATGTTTTCATGATTCTTGGCTGCGTACATTTGAATTGTGACATTGATACCAGCCTATATCTAGTTTATAACATTATTTTTGTCAACTACAACTTGTATCACATGTCGTCAGGGAACATTGTTTTAAATAAACTTACTAAACTAAATAAAAACTTGAATTAAATCATAACGATAACAAACATACCCTATACTTCAATGTAATGTGCTGTCGACTATACTTATATTAAAATTATATTAAGAAATATTTAAATTTACAAACATCTCAATGATTATTAACCATTCTTATCTAGAATTATATAATGATATGTACCAAATTGTACCAACTAAAGAAATAATTCACTATGCGACTTACATAGCTACTCGAATGTAATTTGAATCATCTCAATATATATATATATATATATATATATATATATATATATATATATATATATATATCGTACATGGATCGTTAGAAACTACACGCGCGCGAACGCCCCCTTAAATATCTCACTCTGAACCCGATTGTCTCTGTTCTACCTTGTCACTGTTCCTTATGAACATCCAGGCATCTATTCTGCAAAACGCCATCATATCTGTCCCGCTGAAACCAAAACAGCCTATCCCAGAGAAGTTTCTAACGCGCGTCACGCACAAAAGTGGAAAGCGGCACCAACGCAAAACTTGAGACCAATCTATTATCCCTCTTGGAATTTTTATAAAAATCTTAGTAATTTCCGAAATATCCAAATTTCGCACTCATACTCACTTCTCATAACATTTTTCAACTTTTTTATGACGTGCACACAAATAAAATTTGTTGTGATCTTTGGGATTTTAATGTCTGTCTTCTATTTACTACCTCAACTGGTAAACTGCCTGGAAAATTAACATTTATATAAATAAAAACTTGAACTTGAAGTATCATTACCGGAACGGTTACATTCATAATAATATGTAAACATTTGTTTTTTCTCACTTTTTCCCGTTGTGCGATTATATTCAACTTTATTTTCCCTTTCCTCACACTTTAACCATTCACGGAAATCTAAAAAATAAACATGTTTGAATACTTATTTAGTTTATTACACAATATTTATCATTTTGAACAGTTATATAATCAAGTGACTTGGTATTTATATATGTATATGTTATTTTATTTCATACTGTGTCAGTCTGCATGTTTACGTTAATGATTATATATAGACCGGTAAATGGGACAGTACGGCATTAAATCTTCAGATGGCGAGGAAAGTCGTGTGGTGACCACGCCAGTTATTTTTTTAGTTATTAAAACAATAATTTAGTGTCCAAATTCTACACTCTGCACCTTTGACACCTTGTGTGAAATCGTTATTTATGCTTGTTATTGTATAACATAAATAACTAACATTTAATTATGCTTCACAGATACACTCTGAAATTATAAGTAGGTAATTACCATATTGTAACGAGCCAGAATTTGGGTAAGATAAATTGATTATTATTTTAATAAAAATTATTAAGATAATGTTTTAATAATAATTCATTTTATTCCAGTTCTAAATAAATATAAATAATCAGCACTTTTGCGTGCGCACCGGTACCCCACTTTCACGATGTGCAGAAACGTTGCGACATTTCCTATCAAAAGCCCCACTCATTCGCAAGGTTTATAAGCGAAATTTTGGCACTCTTAACTTAATTCTATTTGTAGAACGCTTCTCTGCAAATATACTCTCCTGCCTGCCTGTTTGTAATAATTTATTATTACACCTGAAATTCTCTATTCGAGAACATAACCGCCTGACCAGCTCTTAAAGCAATAAATAGAAAACTTCTATTTGTAGAACGCTTCTCTGCAAATATACTCTCCTGCCTGCCTGTTTGTAATCATTTTGTAAGGACCATTTCTGGACGAGAGCAGGTTTTCTTTTAAGGATATCTTAGTAATTACCACTATGTGGATTTTGTGTTAACCTCGGCTAGTCAGGGAATTTAGGGGTGGATTTTCCTTTTAGACTCATATAACTATTAAACAATGCCGTACCCAGGTTTAATACATATATTTAAACAAACTCCTTAATTATAATAATAAATAAAAAAGGTATTCTGGTAAATAAAATTAAAGTTCTTAAATAAACAATACTGGAAAGATGTAAAATAAATTAGAAATTCGTGTTCAGCTCCTGGTCTGGTAATTCTTCGTTTTGTACTTTAGGTACAGGGGTCGCCTGTGAGTCGATGTCGGTTGGGAAAATTTCTGTAAATCAACCGCGTTATAATACAGTATTTAAAACAACTTAATTAATGGTGGATTTTGTTTATTTCTAAACAAATTATAAGGTGTTCAGGTGAAAATAATACAAGGGTGTGTGTACAATTTCAAGGAGGATTACTGTGTTTTTGCCAGGTAAGTTTATTCTGATTTATTATATTTTACCTTAAAGACAATGTTTTTGAAGTGAGGTTAAAGCGTAATTCAAATTTCTATCAGGGACTGGCTCTTTATTGCTTATACTTCTTAAGTAACGTTTTGCAATACGGAACAGGTTAAAGAAAAGCAGGACCTACACGGGGTTTTGGTATTTACACGATTTGTGTTAATACAAATTCGTGTTAGGCAACGGTTGTGTGTGATGTGTTTAATTTTTGGGGTTTGTACACACGGTCTAAGGGTAATACTAATTCTAATTACTATAAATACTATATACAATTTAATAGGTACAAGGGGTTATTCAATGTTTTGGAATTCGCAATTTACGGTTTGAAATGTTTATATGATGCAGGAATATTTTCAAACAGGTGTTGTTGAAAATTTGATAAGAGTTCATTCACTACTAACATGTAACGCGACCTTCGTTTTATTGGTATAAAGAGGATGATTCTTTACACTTAATCGAATCTGAATACTTATTTGCGAAATTGGGATTTCCCCTTTTATTTTCTTTAAGAATATTTATCTTAAAGTTTTAATTGTTAAAGCAGAATAAATTGCTTTATTCTAATTAATGTAATGGATTTCTTATTGTGAAATAGAAATTCTTTTGGAAGTAAAACGTAAATTTACTTTTAGTTGCATAAATGTAATATTTTACACAATTCAAGTTGGTTTTCGGTAACAATTTGGACTTGATATTCAGGTGTATTTTTGTGATATACAGGGGGAGTAAATTATAAGTGTTGATAGCCAAGCAGGGAGCTCGAGCTAAATCAACAAATTCTAGAGATTCTATTTATTCAAAGTTGTAACGGACGCTTCGAATATATAGAATTATATACAGGAGGTTCAGGATATATTGGTTGTTCGTTTATAATTTCGTTAATAGCCAAGCCAATGAGCTCAATAGTCTAAATTAACGAATCTTAGAGATCCTATTTATTCAAAGTTATAACGGACACTGTGAATATATAGAACTTGCTACAGGGGGTTCAGGATGGGATTTGTTTATGGTATCGTTAATAGCCAAGCCAATGGGCTCAATAGTCTAAATTAACGAATCTTAGAGATCCTATTTATTCAAAGTTATAACGGAGACTTTGAATATATAGAACTTTGTACAGGGGGTTCAGGGTGGAATTGGTAATTTGCCGTTTCTGAGGTTATAGCGCGTGAGTGGGCAACCAGACGTTGCTTCAAGCCCCATTTACTAGAAGAAGCCCTATAATAATCCCGGTGATCGCCGGTGTTAAACAGTCAATCTACCTAAGATCAGTATAATACGCAAAACCTCTTTGACGTCAATTACTTTCTTAAGGATGGTTGGTTAATAGGAATTTCTAGGTATTACAAGTATTTTCATAAAAATTGGTTATACGCTGGTCAGGCGGTTATGTTCTCGAATAGAGAATTTCAGGTGTAATAATAAATTATTACAAACAGGCAGGCAGGAGAGTATATTTGCAGAGAAGCGTTCTACAAATAGAAGTAAGTTAAGAGTGCCAAAATTTCGCTTATAAACCTTGCGAATGAGTGGGGTTTTGGTAGGAAATGTCGCAACGTTTCTGCACGTCGTGAAAGTGGGGTACCGGTGCGCACGCAAAAGTGCTGATTATTTACATTTATTTAGAACTGGAATAAAATGAATTATTATTAAAACATTATCTTAATAATTTTTATTAAAATAATAATTAATTTATCTTACCCAAATTCTGGCTCGTTACATACCTC
This sequence comes from Vesta saturnalis, assembly GCA_036346205.1. NCBI lineage: Eukaryota > Metazoa > Arthropoda > Insecta > Coleoptera > Lampyridae > Vesta > Vesta saturnalis. The sequence goes on from JARFJB010000912.1 coordinate 2,291,701, forward strand.
CCTCTCTTCGGGTGAATTGTACTATATTTACGAGTCCTTAGTCCTGGGCCTGGCTGCGTTTCACTCGCAGGAACGTTCCGTCTCCCAACGGCAGTCTTACCGTCCCATTGGTTACCGGTGGGGAGAATTCCTCCTAGTTGCTGGTTGAGAGTGGGGTTTACGTGCGCAGGTTTGATGTCTTTTACATGGGCTTGTTCCACCACCTTCCGGTTGTCGGGGTTCTGCAATTCTACTATAACTGGGGAAATAATTTTACTTACTTTTAGCGGTCCCTCATATTTTGGGGCCAATTTTGCGGAAAAATCACGGGCTTTATTAGATAACGTATGCGTTTTCCGGAATACGAACTCTCCCTGGCGGGGACGATAAGGTCGTCTACGGAGATCGTAATATTCCTTCTGGTTGACAAATGATTGGGAGAGTGTTTCCCTAGCCAGCTGTCGGAGGGCTTCTACCCTCTTCATGTGTCTTCTCTGGTCTTTGGCTGTCAGGTCGGTAACGTCTGGCGGTGGCGTATCCTTGGCATGCCACGCGGCTGGTGTAGTCATCTGTCTACCGAAGTTGAGAATGGCGGGGGAGAAACCTGTAGCAGAGTGTGTAATTGAATTTATCGCAAACCTAATTTCACTGAGTTGTAGATCCCAGTCTTTTTGGTCCTTCGCGGTCAGCTGGGCTAGCAGGGTGCCGATCACTTTGTTGGCCCGTTCGACTGGATTGGCCTGGGGGGAGTAGGGGGGTGTGCGGCGGTGTTGGACTCCGTATTCTTCCAGGAAGGAACTGAAGGTGCGGCTAACATACTGTGGTCCATTGTCGGTCGTAAGTTGTTGGGGGGTTCCAAACCTAAAAATGATATTATCTTTCATGGCATTTTTTTTATTAAAATTAATTTTACACTCTACACATCGAATGTTGTTTACATGTTTAGGTACATTTAAATTATTTTGAACTTGATGTACCACACTTGTATGTTTATTATCAGAGCACTTTTATCAAAAAATGTCTTGGCAAATATCACATTTAAAGTCTTTTTGTTTAACACAATTTTTATGCACATATTGGACTTCAAATGTTTATTAAAGTTCGATTTGTTATGAAAGCTTTTGTCACACACTGTTGTTAGTTAGATTAGGTTTTAATCATATGTTAACTGGTTAACAGCATCAAACTTCACGACATATCAATTCAAGGTCAAGACTAGTTCACTAGTCCTATGTTTAGCCGAGTTAAATATTACAGTAGCACAAGTACCAACTTTATTTTATTTTATTTAAGTTCGTATAGATGGCGCCACATTTAATAATGAATAATAAAAAATCATTACACTTTTATTTTGTACATTATTGTGTCAATTATAGTGTAAAGTAGACTTTGTGTTATACTTAATTTCCTTTTTTTAAACGTTTCGGAAAGCTAAAATTTACAGGTTGCTTTACCATATAGTAGCCGCACTTTACACTATTCTGCGTAAAAATCTAATTTCGGATGACAGATACATGATGTCAAAGCTAACTTTATAATTCAGGAAGCCAAAATAGTTAACACTCGTGATAGATAAATAATTTTATTTCATACTGAATAATATTTTTTCCCGAAACTGCGCGCTGCGTAGTTTTTGATATTCAGCCGGATCACCCGGTACATGGTATAAGTGTAAATGTAAGGCCACTGGAATTTTTAGTAAATCGTTGAGTATTATGTAAAACATATTTAAATGTGGTATAAATATTTATGAGTTGGAAGTATTAAATTTTGAATGAGAAATAATGTTTTAGTGACACCCCTATTGTATATACATTTTTGCTGCTATGAATGACACAATATAACATCATGGAATATTTTATGTATAATCAAGGACCAATGGTGTAGAAATTTACTGAATTCTGCGGAAGCAAGTGTTGTGCATGTCATAAAAAAGTTGAATCTAGATCTGAATGTTATGTGAAGTGAGTATGGGTGCGAAATTTGGATATTTCGGAAGTTACTAAGATTTTTATAAAAATTCCAAGATGGATAATAGATTGGTCTCAAGTTTTGCGTTGGTACCGCTTCCCACTTTCGTGCGTGACGCGCGTTAGAAACTTCTCTGGGATAGGCTGTTTTGGTTTCAGCGGGACAAGTATGATGACGTTTTGCAGAATAGATGCCTGGATGTTCATAAGGAAGAGTGACAAGGTAGAACAGAGACAATCGGGTTCAGAGTGAGATATTTAAGGGGGCGTTCGCGCGCGAGTAGTTTCTAACGATCCATGTACGATATATATATATATATATATATATATATATATATATATATATATATATATATATATATATATAAATAACTAAAAAAATATCTGGTGTGGTCACCTCACAACTTTCCTCACAATCTGAAGATTTAATGCCGTACTGTCCCATTTACCGGTCTATATATAATCATTAACGTAAACATGGCAAAATGATACAGTATGAAATAAAATAACATAGGTATACATATATTTATTATATAACTGTTCACAATGATAAATATTGTGTAATAAACTAAATAAGTATTCAAACATGTTTATTTTTCAGATTTCTATGAATGGTTAAAGTGTGAGGAAAGGGAAAATAAAGTTGAATATAATCGCACAACGGGAAAAAGTGAGAAAAAACAAATTTTTTACATATTATTATGAACGTAACCGTTCCGGTAATGATACTTCAAGTTCAAGTTTTTATTCATATAAATGTTAATTCTCCAGGCAGTTTACCAGTTGATGTAGTAAATAGAAGACGTACATTGAAATCACAAGGATCACAACAAATTTTATTTGTGTGCACTAGTCATATTGTAATTAATATAAATAATACTAAGTATTTTAAAACTCTTTATGGTCATTATATGGAGTTGCAGCATTCTCGCATAATCAACACTGAAGTATGTTGTCAATCGTTGCCAATAAAATGTATAGTAAATAATGAACTATTTAATAAATTTTTGTATCAGCTACCTAGTTTAATTTTTATACACTACTACAAAGTGAAATAATTATGTTTAAGGCAAGTGTAATTTAGAAAACATTGTTTTTATATTTATATAAAAAAATTACAAAATTAAGTGTTGCATCATGAGAAGGCAGGTAAACAATGAAACTACTCAAATTAAAATTAACGGGCTTTGCGTAATGGTGGTTTAGCCGTAAATATACTATTGTGGGAACGAACCACCAGTAAAATAAGTAATAACCACATAAAACAATAAAGCAAATTACGATACATATAAAATACAACAGTAAAATTGCACTGGTAATAATAAGGTAAAGGCAAGGACAAAATAAAATAGACAAGGAATTTACACGTACACAATAGTTTAGTGACTACTACAATATAAAATACATAGGTAAAGTTACAAGAAATTACATATAAAGAGAAATTAGTTCGCAGGCAAATAATTCTACTTAACAAACTGACAAAAAAAACTCATTAAAACAAAGCCTTACATGGGTAAGTTATTAATAGATCAGAACATTGTGACCGGTAAATACGTTTGAGTGCGTTAGAAAAATACAGCGCCCCTTTCTCAGGTTACACATTCATCTATAAAACAATAAAAATAAAATTCGAGGTGTTTAATGGTTTGCAGAATTAGCTGCCAGCCTTAATTTATATAAAAATACCTACTTATACTTGAATATATATATATATATATATATATATATATATATATATATATATATATATATGCTCAGTGGCATAGAAATTGCAACATCAAGAAGGGGTAGGAATTTTTTACCAAACTTTACAGAAAAGGTAGAAATTGGTTAAATTTTCATTCATATGGATCAAGCGGTAATGGCTTATCTGACAGTTCGTTCAGTTTTTTCGAACAATTTTGGTTTGAGGGTGTGATCATTCCTAGAGTGCGCCAACGTGGAAATTAAGCGAATTCGACAGAGGTCGTATTGTTCGTTTGCGCGAAGGTGGTTTTTGTTTAGAGAAATCGCAAATCGTCTTAACCGGAACCAAACCACCCTCATGCGTTGCTATCAGACATAGACTAGGGAGAGTCAGGAACACCAAAGAAGAGAAACCGGGGGGCGAAGAAGAACAAATGGGGTGCAGGACCTCCATCTTCAACTTATAGCACCAAGAGTCCAATTCTCAAGTACCAGATCAATTGCCGATCAATGGTTAGCTAACGAAGGTCGTTATGTAACCTTTCGAACGGTTTTCTTTTAATGATTGTGGACCTGAACAGGCTAAATTAGGTCTATCGTGCTAAAGCACTCAGGAACACTTAGGAGGATGGATGGAGGGATAATTAATTGCCAATAGATGCCTATGAACAGCTACCTTAAATTTTTTCATATCATAAGTGAGAGGAAAACAGGAACTAGGGAGTAGAGATTTGTACTGCATACTGATGATGTGAATGAGCGAAACGAGTGTTTCTCGCAAAGATAGCCTGAGATGGTATTAAAGAATATAATTCAGCAGCACAATAGCCGTTGTAATAACGATAATACAAAGAAAGAACTGAAACCATCCTTCTGTGCTCAAGGGACTGTATGTGAGAAGTTAATGACGGGTCATTTATAAGCCTAATCGCTCTCTTTTGAATACGATCAACGATATCGAGAGCGTATTGGGGAGTACTAACCCAGAGGTGAGAATTATATTCCAGATGAGGCCAAATTTGCGCCTTATACAGCAGAAGGAGTTGTCGAGACGTAAAGTACTGCTTAGATCTGTACAAAAAGCCTATTTGACGAGCAGCTATTTTGGTAGCTGACAGAAGATGGTCAACCCATAAGAGATTTGAAGATACAGTCATACCCAACAGAGTAATAGAGTCTAAAAACTTAAGAACTGAGCCATTCATATTTACAACAGGAAATGATAGATCTTTTTTGGCGGACATAAGGTAACACTGAGTTTTGTAAGCATTAAATTTAACTAGATTATTGCTTCCCCATTCGAGAATACGTTGAATGTCTTTGTTAACCGCAGAATCAGACCTTTCGGCTTACAATCCTATCGGCCACATAGTGTGTTACTGCTAACGGCTCAACATTGACAGCAACGTTTGGAGTGGTGTAGGTTGCGAGTGCACTAGAACCAAGAGTGACATAGGGTTGTGTTCACTGATGAATCCCGATTCTGCTTGGGGATGTACGATAGCCGTATGACGGACAGAGGAAGATGTGCGGAATATCTAAATGTTGAATTTTTTCTGTTCCGAGGCAATATGAACGCCCAACGATATGTGGATGAGGAGTTAGAAGCCCATATTCTTCCATATCTTCAGCAGTCGAGAGACCCACTTTTGCAGCAGGATAATGCCCGTCTCCATATTGCAGAGGATAATGTTAATCTCTTGCCATTTCCACCGGATCTCCCGACCTTTCGCCCATCAAGTATATTTGGGACCTTATGGGGAGAAGACTGAGAATCTTGCAGCATCCCCCGCAGATGCTGTAAGCTCTACAGCACGAATTACAGGTTACTTGGGACACAATACCTCAAGAGAACATCGATCATCCGCTATAATCAATGCCACGACGAGTGAAGGTGTGTGTGACCAATAGGGGGGACAAACCCATTATTAATAAAAATTATGTTTATATTTTATATATGTTGAAATTTTAACCAATTGCTACCTTTTAATAGTTAAACGTTTCTGCCAAGTTTGGTCAAACAATTCCTACCCCTTCTTGCTGTTGCAATTTCCTGTCACTGAGTATATATATATATATATATATATATATATATATATATATACGTAGTTTATCTTTATTTGCTCATGTTTTACATTTTTACCTAACACTATCTATCTCCTCCCTTTTGTCCCATCACCCATTATATTTCATATCATTGGTACCTATCCCACTTGCTGTTTTCTCCTTTCCCATGCTTCCTCCATCCATTATTCCGCTCCCCCTCCCGTTTCCTCATGTTTTTCTTCTACACTCTTACCCTCCTCCCTTAACTCCCTACACTCCTTTGTCATGTGTCTTATATTCTCCATTGCTTCTCCGCATAATCTACAGCTTCTTTCTTTCTCTTTTCTCCAATACTAGTTTCCCCACGTTACGCATCTGAACTTCGCTATCATTTTTTCTTTCCACTCTTTCCTTCTCTTTTCAGATATTCTGGAATCCCTTTACCTTTAATTTTTTGGTCATTTATATTATATTTTGCTTCTCTTATTTTTGTCCATCTTTCTTGCTTTTGAATATCCCTGTCCCTTATTATTATGTCTTCTCTTACCCTGACTCCTTCTACTCTTAGCTTCTCTACTTTTTCCGCCGTGTACCTGTTCCTTTCATAATACTCCTCTCTCCCCCCTTGTCCGTATTTCACCCTCTCTTCCTTTATATCTTTCCAGCATGACTGTAATATTTTACACTCGGTTCTTTCTCTCATTTCTTCCTCATATTTCATTGCTCATTTTTCCAGCCTCCACCCTTATCTTTTCTGCCTGCTCTTCCTCCCTTATAAGATACCCCGGCTTTTGTTTATCCACCCCGAGTATCCATTTCGAATATTTTTTTACAGCCCTACCACCTCTTTTTGCTCCATCCATCCCCACACTTCTGCCCCACCACGCTTGGTACTAATTTCTTAAATAGCATCTTCATTTCCCTAGGTCCACTCCAAACAACCTTTCCCCCACACTTCACACTTATCTTATTAATTTGTTCCTTTTTCTCACTCTTTCCATTACATGCTCCCCATTCTTACTGTCCTGTCTTATTGTATATCTCAGGTATGTGAATTCCTTCACCTGCTCAACTGCCTCATCTCCCCATATCCACTCTTCCATTTTTCTTCTCCCCCTCCCTTTCTGAATATTAGTATTTTTGTTTTTTTTTGTGTTTACTTCTAGTTCCTTCCTTTTCAAATATCTTTCCATCGTCTTTATCATCTCCTTCATTTCTTATCCTTCCACCAAAACTATACCGTCTGCGTACGCTAACAACCATAACTTCAATTTCTCTACACCAATCCTCCCGTTTGCTGCCCTCTTAATGTCTCCTCCGAATTACCCGTACTCATCGAGAAGATGCGTGGGCTTAGTGGGCATCCCTATCTCAGGGCCTTCCTTTTTACGAATTCCTCGCTCATCTCGCCGTCCACTCTCACTCTACTCGTTTCCTCATAGATTTCCCCCATCCTTTCCATCAGTCTTTCATTTATCTTTTTTTTCTCTCATTTATTCCCATAGCTTTTCTCGATTCACTCTGTCGAACGTCGCCTTTATATATATATATATATATATATATATATATATATATATATATATATATATATATATATATATATATATATATATATATATATGTTATCTATCACTTTTCTCCCTTCCTGAATCCCAATTGTCCCTCTGGGATCAGTTTCCTTTCCTCTATCACCTTCTGTAGTCTTTCTTCTAGTACCGTCGCGTATATTTTGTATGCCATGTTTAATAATGTCACTTCTCTATAATTTTCCACTTCTTTTCCGTCCCCTTTTTTGTATACTACAAATATTACTCCTCTCCATCTCAGCGGCAAGCCTTCTCCTCTCCACATTTTATTATTTATTTCTGTCATCCTTTTTGCTATCTTTTCCTCCCCTCGTATCCCATCTTCTGCCGGCACTTTACCTTTTTTCACTTTCCCAGTTGACTCTATTACTTCTTTTTTTATTCCTTCCTCTTCGTCTACTATTTGTGCTCTTCTTCCTTGCCTTTCTCCGTTTTTCTGTCTATGTTCCCTCTCCAGCCCCTTGCTGAAGAATTTATCCTATTCCTTTATTTGTATTCCCGTTTGTGTCCCTCTTCTCTTTTCTTTTTTTAGACATTTCCATACCTCTTCTTTTGTTCTTATTTCCTTGGCCTGCTCTTCTTGTTTCTTATTTTCTTCCTTTTTCCTTTCGAATCTTTTCCTATATTTATTTACTGCTTGTTTATACTCTTCCTTGCCTGCTTTCCTTTTTTTTTCATTGACGTATTGTTCTTCTCGCCTTCCTCTTTTCTTTCTTGTATTCACTATCTCACCACTTCTTCCATCCTATTTTCTCTCCCTTCCACCTTTCAAATTTGACTTTCTCCGCTGCTTCTTCCATCTTCCTTCTCATTTCTTCCGCACTTTCTTCTACTCCCTTACATTCCCGCATTATTTTCCCCATTTTCTCTTTGTACTCTTTTATGGTCCCCTCTGACCATATTTTTTTTTGTTATGCACCCCTCTTTCTTTTCTCTCTCCTGTCTTACTCCCTCTTCAATTACCAGTTCTAGTGATTGGTAGTCCGATTCTACTCTCTCGCCTACCCTAAATGTCTTAACTATTTCCCCTACCCATTCGTTCATTATCACGTAATTAATTATTGATTCTCCCCTCCAGTATTATTCGTGTATTCCCCAATTCTTTTTCTTCTCTATTCCCATTTATTATTTTCCACCCCCTCTTTCATTTCACATTTTCAGTAGTTCTTTTTCCTCTTTGTTTAACACTTTGTCCTTTGTCTGCCTTTTCCCCGTTCCTTTCTTTTCCGGTTTTCCTCCTTCGTCTTCTATCCTGGCGGTTAAAGTCTCCTATTATTATCATGCCTTCCTCCCTTTCTTTTATCATCTCTTCTAGGTTCCTTCTTGTCTCTTTCATGCTTCTACTATATATCGTCATTATTTTTATTTTTGTTTTTCCCTGCTTTATATTCATTTCTACAATTCCTCTTCTTTGTTGTACTTTCACTCTTTCCTCATGATTCAATCATTTTCTTCTTACTCCCGTTATTATTCCCCCCCTCCCATTTGCCCTCCTTCTTCTATTATCTCTTACCGCGTGCTGCACCTCCCATGCGAATTCCCCTGGCGTTTCCCCTTCCCATCGCTGCCATATATATATATATATATATATATATATATATATATATATATATATATATATATATATATATATATATATATATATATATATGCATGTATATACCGGGTTCCTTTTTTACTATGCACATTACATTCCCTATGTGTATTTTACTCATCGAATCCGTTCAGGGTAGATTTTTAAAATATTGTACAAAATAAATGCCATATATCCACAGCAAGGAGCAGATTCGACGTCATTAATGTCAAAATTTAACAGACACTCACTCTCTTAACGTAGAGTTATTATCTCTGTTACTTTTTTATATGTTACTTCATAATAAGGTTGATTGCACTACATTGCAATCACAAATTAAATTTCTAGTGCCAAATATTACACGACAAACAAAAACTTTTTTTAACCCTAGAGCAAACATAAATCTGCCTTGTAAGTCTCCTGTTCACGTTATGTGCAAAAACTTTTATAATATTTCTGCTTCATGTGATATTAATTATTGTAATTTGAACTCTGTTATTAGCTACTTAAGTTAACTTTAATGTCAATTTGAATGTCCAGTTGGTTGTACTGTTGGAAAATAAAGATTATTATTATTATTAAAAAAAAATCAATGCATTGGTGATAACATTTTGTAAAAAACAAACAGTTAAATGTAATTATTATAAGTTTTTGTAATGAACGAATAAGTTCAAAGGTAAATATGTAATTAAAAACTATTATTAATTTATTAAATACATAAATAAAAAGTTTACCTCGAGTAGGATTTGAACCTACGACCTGTACTTTGCTAGAGTACCGCGTTAACCAACTGAGCCATCAAGGTTCATGCCCCATTCGATGTAAATTTTGTCTTTATGTACGTAGAACTGATGTAAATTCTAAATTAATGAGATTACAATCAAATTACTTATATTAATGGAATGTGAGCCTGCAATATCGCAAAGATTAACACATACCAAATCAACCTATTTTTAGTTAAATGTAAAATAATGTCAAATAATTTATTCTGGAAAACTTCAACCTCAAACTTTCACCATTTCATTTATTATTTCTAACGAAGTAAGTCTTATTTCATCAATTATCAATTGTTGTTTGTAACAAAGTAAATTATTTAACACAAGGATAAACATAACAGTCGTAGAACTTAATGCCCTAACAAGTTGTCAAAGTGCCCTCCTTCTCTTTCTAGGCAATAAGCTAGCCGATCTTGAAAGCATCATGAAGTATTTATTATGAACTTCGGGTTTATTTCATTACATGCAGTACGAATTCTATTTTTTAGTTCATCTAAACTCTAAATTTGCAAAAAAAATACCGTTGGGAGATAAATCACATGATCTTGGGGGCCACCGTAAATCTACCAATCCAGCGTTCTTGAAAAGTATCATTCAGAAAGTTGGTAACGAGGCTCAATTGCCGATTCCACATGGTATCGCAAGAGATCTAGAAATTTGGATGAATAATAGTCTATCATTGATTATTCCAATCCAATCATTGACTTCGTGTGCATACTGTGTTCTCGTCAGATTTTGAATGTGTGGACTAATCTGATATCTAAAGTTTTTAGCATTGACCTCGCCAATCAAAGTGAAAGCAGTTTTATCTGTGAATGCGATTTTGTTTAGAATTTCCACATTTGCATTTAACAAATTAAATATTGTTTCACAAAAATCCGTCCTTCTTTCTTTACCTTCTTCAAAAACCTCTTGGTAATTTGAAAATTTGTATTGTTTGTAATGAAACTCTATTAAAGTCTTGTACACAAAACTATAGGATACATTGAAGTGTCTGGTTACACCTATGAGAGATGCTATAGGCCGTTCGTTCTTCTACATAGAATGAGATGTTGAGAATGGCGTTCCTACACGGTATGAGTTTCAGGAATTTTCACGGAACACACATGTCCCTTTCGTTCCTCAAACTATTACTGATCTGATAACACATTAACATTTTTCAATGTTGGTGGAAATTTGAGATTGACGTTTGCCGTATTAAATTATTTGACTTTACCAACATTTAATTGCATCTCCATGGTTTTTGACAAAACGCTCTCACCAATGTATTGATATCTTTTTATTCAACAACATAGGGAATGTAATATGCAAGAATATATATATATATATATATATATATATATATATATATATATATATATATATATATATATATATATATATATATATATATATATATATATAGTAATCCCTTATTAAATTGAGATGGAATGCACTAATATCATTCTAATCTTTGAATATTTGGGGATAGGGTTCTATATTTGGAATTAAATTGGCAAATAAAATAAAAATATATTTTAACTTTTATTATTATTATGAAAATTTAAATCTTTTTAAATCTTTTTCGTGAAGTCAAAAGAAATTTCATTTCACACATGAAAATACTCATGTTAATAATTAAATTGTAATTTGTAATTAATAGTTTCAATGTGAAACAGACTTCGTTGGAATTTGCACAAATTACGCGTCCGTTGCGTTCTTGCTAACTTAAATAAATACAGCCTGTCAAAAATTTCGCCAAAGGATCTAAAATTAGTGAGTACAATTATGATTTTCTTCAATGCAAAAGTTATTATTTTTATAATTACACCTGTTCATTGAATTTTCAGATATTGATACATGTTGTCGCATAAATATTTGTACACAATCAAACAAAAAACATAAATACAGGACATCAAAAGAATAATCAATGCAATAGTTGGGTTATGATAGAAAAATTTAACTCACATGTGTTGTTGCAGTTTCCAAAGAATGGTCACATTAGGCTTGTTCTATATTAACATTGGACGTAGACTTTTTTCCATGTATCGATGATACTGCTTTGCTGTTGAAAATGGTGCTGCTTAATTTCCATAACTTTAACCAAATCTATTAACTTGTGATAAACCTTCCTCGTGGTAAATACGATGCACTTATGTAATATGCTCATATACTTTCAGTACTTTTATTTTATTTGTATATTTAAATGTTGATTTAAATATTTAATAATTTTTCGGATTTAACTTGTATTTTATTCTTGTATAAAATTTTATATTTACTTGCACTTTTATTTTAGATGCCGTTATGAAGTTAAATTTATTTTGTAACCTCCATCACTTTCAAAAAAATAAATATCACATCCAAAATAACTGAAGGATTTTATTGACATAAAAAAATGCACATCACCAGATGTTTAAACACGATTTCGAAATGAAACAAATACAATATTATCGACAATTATAATCGGTAACCTTAGTTTTAAATTTTGTTATTGGTTAAAACAATTGTTTCTGTTAACAAAAGCACTACTAGCACTATGACTTGTTAGTCACAAAAAATTACAAAAGCAAGAGAGCGAGAAATCAGGAGCAATTCCTTTTATACTTTTCTCATGGTGACCAAATTTTCAATTTTTTTTCTACATTACATACAAAAAATCCTAGCATCTGATTGGTCCAAACAAAAATGTTGAATTAACTAAAACATAAATAATGTCACATCTTTTTCAAATCAATTCGGATTTGCTTTATAAATACATTTTTGAAATCAGGGCAACTTTCTGCATAAAAGGACACCTCACATGCCATATTTTGTTACATTCGTTACTTTTGCTGTACTATTAAGTAAATTTATGCGATCTATTAGAATTAATGAATTGCTCGTGTTTCTTTAAATTTTCTATTTTTCTAAAAATAATGACATTTCTCTAAGCTTATCTCTGTAGTTTCTTGAATATATTACGCTTCATAATAAAAAACATTTCTGTGGTTAGGTAAACCTTTTGATGGTCACTTATAAGTTATATTTCAACTTCATGTGTTGGGAGTCACTGGCATATATCGGTTTTTGACATCTGCATATTTGATTTTTAATTTTACTTCCTGTTTGTTGTTTGACGAATGAAAAGCCATTTTGTGTTTTCTAAAACAAAAATGTAAATTTCTGGACTTTATTTAGCCCATCCGTGGTTGTCGGTTTATAACATTTTTCTAAATTTTGTGCCGAATCACTATAATTAGAGGGTACAAACGATTTATATCGAATATATAGGAAATACTGAAAACAGGTGAGCTTTTGTCACGCTTGGTTTTTTTGTTTTTCTACCACGTTTTACTTTCAGACAATCGATCTGGTTCGATTGAAGAACTAAATCCATTAAGAAAATCATTAAACCAATTAGCTAAGAGGTTAGACTTAACCTCACAAATTTCTCTAACCACGAAGTTGTTTTTATACTTTAGATTCGCTGGTAAGAATGTAACAACCTATTTAAACGGTTGCTAGATTTATTTTAATTTTAGGGGAACCCATACTCGAAATTAACTGAATCCATTTCTGAACGTTACCATTAATACTTTTCTGATTCTTTACCCCATTGAAGGTAAGATTGATATTCATGCTTTCATTTGGCTGTATGTATTTAATTTTAGAGGTACTTTTTGTACGCCATACAATATACTTTTTGTATGCCATATAATATACTTTTCGTACACAAAATAAATATACTGTTAGACATACTGGCATTTGGCTGATGAAGTGTGTTACTTATTACATAGTTAGCAAGAGATTTGACTTCCACACCTGTGAAATATTTGAAATTGTAACTTTCCGACAGGCTGGGATATAAAAGATAAGTTATAAATCACTCATATTCAGGGTTTTTTGGACACCTTAATGCTTTGAGTAATCTGTGACCAATCCTATAAGTTGTATAGACCTATGTACATGTTTGTTATAAAACTTTAAGTGTTGCTTTGGGTAAAATTTCTGAGTATAAAAATTACCATGTCTATTGGTAATCAATGTAATTAAACACTGTTTTTTAAGAAACTGTGTAACTGGATGCATTCAGCTCAACAGATTCGAGTTAAAGGTTTTATTAACCACCTGATCATTCCTATTATTTTTGTTTACTGCAAGTTATTCATAGCAATTGTATTATTACTATAATCTATTATTCAATGTGCCTTTACAACTTGGGGAATGCTTAAATTACCTGTTTACTGTATTTTATTAAAGACTATAAACCTATGCATAACTTAACTTTGCAATTCTGTATATTACTTTGCCATTTTTGGATGTAAATTAACTTAATTTCATTTTCTAAATTCTAGTATTAGACTTTTTGGGTGGCTTGCTATATTGTGTATTTAACAGCACAAATATTCTATGTATTTCTGTGGTTAACGATTTGTGTAACACAATTGAAATTAATTACTTATTTAGGGAATTATCTCCCTTTTTACTTTTTGGGGAATATAAATTAAATTATATGTGTGCACATACAAATGCAATTGACATGATTTGTAATTAATATATCTCTTTTGTTTTGGGGACTTTTTGCTTTATAACTATTTTTTCTAGTGCTCAGATCCTTTTACATATTCGTTACTTGGCTAGAAAAGTGACAAATTATCTATTAATCTAGGGCTGGCTGATTTATCATTCTAGCTGGCGCCCTCTCTTCTCTTTCAGCTACAGATACCATCTGCATCACTGTAGGACCCTCCACCTCTACCGTGACCGAGCTTCCGGCAAGTCCTATATAAAGGTATCTCCTCAGTTAGGGTAAGTTTGTGTACAAAGTCGAAGTTTGCACGTAACAACTTCGCTTCAAGAATTTACATTTTGACAAACTAATACCTAACTTTACTAATATCTAACAAATTTTATATTTTACAACTAAACTAATTACATATTCAACTTCTACATAAAAAACTGTATAAGAATACACCTATTTCAACCCATTTTACCTAGTTTTAACAAAATTTCTACTTTCATACCTTAATTTTAGGTAGTTAAACCAATTTTTCTAATTTTATATTTAGATTACACATTTACTGTTAATTTCTTTGTGAAAATGAGGGAAACCTACTATTATATGCTTTTATAATTTATTCTGAACTTATCCTATAAAAACTATAAATTTGTAAAATTCTTAAATATAGTACTTAACCTAACTTTATATAATTTACTTTTAACTTGCGTTTTAAACGTCTATATCACTTGAAATGTTTATCTAGTATGTTCTTATATATGTCTCTAACACAATCACTGTATATTTGTACTCCACAGTTCATAATTTTGTCTTTTTACACTTCCATATTGTTAACATATTTAGTGAATTTTTGTACACGAATTGTAATTATATATTAAATATTACATTGCACAAATGCTGTTCATGTTCTTAACTATGTTTCTAAGTCACTACCACTTTTTATGCACTTTTAAAACACTTAGTCTGTGATTTACCAATATACTGTCTTCGTACCATAACCCTTTTTTATAGTTCGCAGCATTGTACCTATTACTATACATGTTCTACACATTAGAATTATCGTACTTCATGTAATAAATATCTGTCACGTGTTTAAATTGCTTAAATAAATTGATTTAAATGTGAAATTACTTATATGTCTTAAACGAAACTAATCGTACACACTAATATGAATCGTGTTGACCTTTCTAACATGCGACTGGTATAGCTCATTGCTTTTATGAATATAACAACCTTGTGCATACCCCACAAAGTCTGTTTTGTTGCATCAAAACCATATTTTTATACTCCTATACAATTTTTTTCTCATAACGAACTGTATACTTCTTCAATTTTATTTAAAATTGCATACTATATAGAATTTAAGCTCGATAAACTCTAGCCCCAATTATTATGCCTATTTCTAACCATCGCAATATATATATATATATATATATATATATATATATATATATATGTGAGTGTGTGTGTGTGTGTGTGTGTGTGTGTGTGATGTTGAATTGGTGTTCCGGGAGCTGACCCGCGTTGATGTTGTAGTACTCCCTGTTTACTCGAGGTTTCGGCAAGGTTCCACTTGCCATCTTCAGGAAACATTTAACACTTGGCTGATGCTTGGTGTTACTCGTATTCAACGTTACATGCACGTAACTAGCGACTCGGAACACTATATAACACGGAACCTAAACCAAAAGTAGTCAATTCAATTCGAGTAACACGAAGCAGCAGCCGAAAGTTAAATGTATCCTGAAGAGAGCAAGTGGGATCTTGCCAAAACATCGAGTAAATGGTCTCTTAGAGACTATTACAACACCAACGTGTGCCAGCACCCGAAACACCAATTCAACACATGGAGGACGCGGAAATCTAACTCAACATATATATATATATATATATATATATATATATTATTATTATTAATAATTATTGGGTTATTTGGCAGTAATGAATTATTTCAGTTTTTTTGTCGATATTTCGTTTACTATTTATAAACTTCTTCAGGGCAAAAAAAAATTATCTTGTAAAATATAAAATTAAGACCAGATATGGAAAGGGTGGAAAAATTTTGATTTTAATATGATAATGACATCTGTATGTGAACTATGATAATACTATTAAAATTATTACCTACTTAGATATCTAGATTACAAAAATTGTGATTTATACAATTCTAAAATCGACAAAAAAAACTGAAGTAGTTCATTATTGCCAAATAACCCAACAATTATTAATAAAAAAAATTAATATAAAGGCAAATATTTAAATTAAAATGTTAAAATCATTGGTTTTTATAACGATATTAAGAATAAATATGGTATAAATGTAACAACAAAATTAAAAGAAAGGTCAAAGCTGAATGTTAAACTTGTAAAACTAGTTAATAAGAAAATATTTCTGCCTCGTAAAAAAATTGAGCTTTTACCAAGACATATAAAACAAAGTTTTAAAAATATGATGGCGCTGACTGCAACACATCATAAGAAGATTGGAAGGAAAATAACTGACTTTGATAACAGGTTAGGATACCAAACTTACACTTACTTACAATTACTACTTTAGATATAATTGAATGTAAAAATAATATTTATAAATTTAAGCTAGAATTAATAAGTTTATTACCAAAGAAAATTGTTATCGATTTTGAAAAGAAGATTAGCATAACTTACAAAGAATTTTTTGAAACCGTTAAATAATTGGATTAAAAATTTATCTAACACTGAAGTACCTTAACAGATTAAAACCTTTTAGCATTAGGACCCAAATTTAGTATAAAATGTAATAAACATTCAGTTCATATTCCAAAATTAATTGCACAAACAGAATCCAAAGCTGTAAACATTATCACAAACTTTATAAATAAATGCATTAATAATACAAAATATAGTAAATATTAAAAAATGTTTATAACTATGAAAAAATTTCTAAGAGAACATAAGGAAATAACTACTATACAAACAAAAAATAATAAATTTATTTCGTCTTTACATAATAATAATTACATAACAGCTGAAGAATACAAATCGTTAATGGTTTATATCTCCAAAATTCTATGGTTTACCAAAAATTCTTAAAGATAACATACCTTTAAGGCCAGTTATTTCATTTATTGGTTCTCCAGTTTATAATTTGTCCCAATGGTTATCTTGTTACGTGATTAAACGGGGAGCTGGAAGAAAAAGAAAGAACGAAAGGATTCTCTGCTCATTCACAGATAGTGAGCACACCGAATTAGCTCAAAAATGTCGGTTCGGGCGGGGTGAGAGAAGAAAGGATGTTAAAGATGCCGGGGCCAAGAGCCCTTTGAGGATCTAGGAAGAGGTCCGGCAATGTCACAACACAATACTTCCCAAGGTCGAGAAGGTATTGCGCTAGGAGCAAGAAATCCAGGAGGTGCTTTTTGTTCGACTTTATGACCAGAGCATGTGACGCATTTGCGGATATATCGAGAGACACCTGCACGAAGTGCAGGTCAGTAATAGTAAAGGGAGATACGAGCAACAGTTTTCAACACTCCACAATGGCCGGAAGTAGGTGCATCATGATTATCATGAAGAATCCTGCGTCTCTGATCTTTAGGTACGACCATTTTCCAGTCTCCCAAAGGGGGTCAGAAGAGAAAGTGGAGGATTTAGTTCGTTTATAAAGTAAATTGTCTTTAAGCATCCAGGAAGGAAACTTTCTAGGAGTAGAAGTAACACGAGAGACTAATTTAAGGTACCAAGGATCTAGAATCGGAAGAGTTATATGGGAAGAAGGAGAACTAGGATCAGCAGATATACTATCGATTTTAGGGACAGAGCGGGAAAGAGTATCCGGTACAACGTGATCTTTACCCTTACGGTGTATGATAGTGAAGTTAAATTGTTGAAGTCGAATAGCCCATCTGGCCAATCGATCAGAAGGGTTTTGTAATCGGTTAAGCCAAATTAAAGAGTGATGGTCAGTAATTACAGTGAAGTGTGACCCTTCAACATATAGTCTAAATTTCTCTACAGCGAATAAAACAGCTAGGCATTCACCTTGAGGATTTGTCTCGGTGAGTACGGCACCAACACCAAAATCAGAAGCATCAGTTTGGATGGTAAAAGAAGAAGAAAAATCAGGACAGGAAAGTATAGGACTAGAGACTAGATGTTTTTTAAGAGAGAGGAAAGCATGATTATAATCAGGAGACCAGATGAAAGGAGTATTCTTTTTGGTAAGAGAAGTTAAAGGAGATATAAGGGAGGAAGAAAAATTGGGAATAAAGCGACGATACCAACGAGCCATTCCCACAAGAAGACGTACTTCAGTAACATTGGAAGGGATAGAAATATCAAGAATAGCGCTGACTTTATCAGGATCCACCAAGAGACCATTTCTATTAACATAGCCCAGATATTTTAGTTCAGATCGGCAAAAGTTACATTTGTCTGGTCGTAAAGTAAGACCGGCAGAAATTAAACGTTCAAAAATTTTAGAAAGTACTTCAAGGTGTTTTTCAAAAGAAGGTGTAGCAATAATGATGTCATTTAGATAGGCGAAACAGTAGGGTTCAAGATCTGCTCCTAACACACGATCAATTAAGCGTTGAAATGTAGCTGGAGAATTATGTAGCCCAAACGGTATACGAGTGAATTGGTATAAGCCACGATTAGGGACAGTAAAGGCAGTAATAGCTTTAGAAGAAGAAGAAAGAGGGATTTGCCAATAAGCAGAGCGAATATCTAGGGAGGAAAGGAAACGCGCGTCGCGTAAGCGATCTAGAATGAAGGAGATATAAGGAAGGGGATAAGCATCTTTTTGGGTTGTTTCATTGACTTTGCGAAAATCAATGCAGAAACGATAACTATCATCCTTTTTTTTGACTAGCACTATTGGGCTAGACCAGGGACTAGTAGAAGGCTCTACGACACCCAGAGCTAACATTTCATCCAATTCCTTATTTGCAATTTGTTGTAAGGCAGGAGAAAGAGGATAATACCGCTGCTTGATTGGTTCAGCATTTGGAGTAATGTGGTGTTCCACCAGAGAAGTGCATCCGAGAGAAGAGGAGAATTTTGAAAAAGTAGTATTGATGAGAGGCTGAAAAGAATTTTGTTGGACAGGAGATAATTCAGTGAGGGAATTTAGGTGATCAAAGGAAAGGGAAGCAAGAGGACAAGTATCGAAGGACCATTGGCCATGTCGGAAGTCTGGCACAAAGTTAATTGACTTCCAAAAATCAATTCCAAGAATCAGTTGTTGAGATACTTCCGGAACAACTAAAGTATTAATCATAACCGTTTTTGATTCTACAGTAAGTGGTAGTAAAATTTGACCAAGAATATGGCATTTAGTACCATTGGCAAGTATACAGGAAGAAAGATCTAAAGAAGATAAAGGTAAGTTAAGGCGTTGGAGAATTTGCCAACCTGGACCCTCAAGACTAGTGCGAGAAGAACCGCTATCTAAGAGACCCTTGAAGATATGACCAAATATGGAGACCTTAAGATAAGGACGTTCGTCATCCCTGACGCTAGCAAAAACAAAATTTAGAATAGACCGCTGTTTTTCGTCTAAACCAGCAAAAGGAGTTTCCGAGATTACAGATAGAGTGGAGTCCTCTCCTCGGTTAGAGAGCTCCGACATCAGTTTCCCGAAGAACGTGAGGAACAAACAGGACAGTGTGGTTTGGTTACTCCAGGTTTTCCACAACCATAACAATGGAGTTTTTGACGTATTGTACACTGCGGAGAGAGATGTCCTAATTTGGAACAATTCCAGCAACGAATAGGTTTAGGAAGAGGAGTAGGGGAAGGAGAAATGGTATTAAGAAGTGGTGCAGAGGAGCGATTAGAAGAGTGAGGAGAATTATCAGTAGCATGTACATAAGCAAGACTAGGTTCCAGTAATTTTGAAGTTTTTCTAGAAGGGGGAGGTTGGAAAGTTTCAATATTGTGTTTATTTTGTTCCAATTTTTTGTCAAAAGAGAAAAGTTGTGAAATAGCATTAATTTCTGTAAGAGCTAACGCTGTCTGATAGAAAGTAGTGAGATTACGACGAATATGCTAGAGTTGTTTTTCCTCAGGAAGAGGTACAAGTGAACGCTGAAACAAAGTTTGCATAATTGCTACGTAGATACTAATATTTTCAGAAGTTCCCATTGTGCGATTTCAAATTTCGTCCATAAGACGTTCGTCGTAGTCCACAGGAAGAAATTCAGATATTAGGAAGCTAACTACATCTTTCCACGAAGTCAAAGAAGCTTTATGAGCCCTAAAAAGTAATAAAGTCCTGCCAGTTAACAATTCTGGACAAGAAGAAAATAATTGTTGTGATGAGAACCCACGAAAGACACGTAATTCCTCTAATCGAGTAAGAAAATCCGGTAAAGTAGGCGTTCCACCACCCGAGAAAGTTAAATTTAATTTCGAAATGGAGAAATGTTTGAAAGAAGTAGTAGGGACAACAGGAGAACTAATAGAAGGATGTGGTTGTTCAGTATGTTCGTCTGAGTCAGAATATATAAGTTCAGATTCGCTATCGTTGGCTGTTTTGTCAAATCGAGGACTAGAAGAAGGCAATTGAGAAAATTCTCCAAACGTTGTTCTTTTAAGTTTTCGGACTGTAGATTCCGTTTCAGATTTAACCGTTTCCAGAGTTAATAATATTCTATTCTTTTGTTTGATTTCGTCAGTAGAAGTAGGTTTCATTAGCTCACAGCGACGTTGGATGTGCAGAAAAAGAGAGGCAAAACGTAAAAATGAAGTAGAAGATACATCGCCAGTAAAGGCAGTAAGAAAAGTAGAAAGTTCTTTTTCCGCTACAGTTACAGCAGTCAGATCGTCATTAAAAGCTATATCATGATCCACACAAGTAAAAGATTGATTAGTATCTAATTTTAGTGCATTTCTTACTGATTTGCGTAACAATTCAACACCTATATCACTAGGTAAACCCCTTGAGTGAAGCTCATATTGGAGTTCTGATTTACTTAGTCTATTTATATCTAACTTCCACACTACAGCCATAATTAAAAGTAAAGGTACAGGTAAAAGTAAATACAAACAAATATGATAGGATAAAAGGAAGGGATAGGATAAGTAACTAGAAGTCAATGAAGAAATAGGTAGGAGAAATCAAGGAGAATGAAGTGAAGGAAATCGAAGCCGCACGTTTAGGGTGCCAGAATTTTATGTTACGTGATTAAACAGGGAGCTGGAAGAAAAAGGAAGAAGGAGAGGTATCTCTGCTCATTCACAGCTAGTGAGCACACTGAACTAGCACAAAAATGTCGGTTAGGGCGGGGTGAGAGAAGAAGGATGTTAAATATGCCGGCGCCAAGAGCCGCTCCCCTTGATAGAGCTAAGATTCACCGCTGTCCCGATTCTTGGACAGTGGTGCAGAATGGAATGAGCAAGGAGATTGTAGGAAAAGGGAAGTACAAGAGGAAATAGGAATAATAACACTGCTGTAGCGCGAAAGAAACAAATATATATTTTATTTTTAAAAAATTAGACTAAGTAGTTGAAGGTGTGGATCTAATTAATCCACAACAAAACAATATATTTAGATACCTCAAATGTACAAAAAAAAAAGAAATAGTAATCAAATACCGTTCGCAAGCCAGAATAGTTTTTCTCTATTTTACAAAAAAACTAAACTTAAACATTTCCCCTTTTCAAGGGAAGGCCTTCCGTTGTATTCCTAAAAGAGTATATCGACGCCTATACAAAGCGTAAATTATTACTAAATAACCAAAACAACTTGCGATGGTTTACACCAAAACGGATAATACCGAAATAAAATTTTATAGTGAGCCACACGAAACTTTTATAGCTCAGCAAGCATTTTTTTCTTAAACAATAATGAACCAAATATATGTGAAAATTTAATAATTGCATACATTTCAAGAAGAAAAAAAATTAATGTCTGCACCAAATGTAATGAAAACATATGTTTATCTAACGGTTCGTTTTGCTACTGTGTAATTACTTGTGCGCATCCCAATTACAGTGATGTCGCACACAACACCAAAAATGGCAGCCACAACAGATACAATTGAATGTTATTATTATAATTACAAACAAAATGAGGGAAGGAAAGTAATGGTAAAAGAACAGATAAGGAAGGTTAAGTGGTTGTGAAGTGAAGGATTACTTATTTATACAGCAACAAGGATATAGTGATAACAGGTATTATTTTAACTGGTTAATTGATTACGTTATTTTTAGCACGTGTACTTTATCATTATTCAATTAAAGTTCATGTAACCATAGAGAAAACAAAAGAAAAAGGAGCGATCTAACCTTTCTATAAGCAGATAGTCATTACGTTCAGTCGATGTTCTCGGATCACGAACATAGGCAGAAGTTGTCATGATCCTGTTTGATTTTAGTTACGACTCAGAAGGTAAACCAGAATAGTGCTTGTATGTAGATAATAGTTGAAGTTAAATCGTAGAATCCAAAAGTAGAAGGTACTTCGTTGAAGCTAAAAGAAGAAGGTAATTCGTGCAAGCTAAAAGGAGCAGGTAATTAACACTATGTAGGTAAATAATCTTTATTCGTTACCCCTTAGATGTAACGGGCCAAATGAAAGTCTATCGAAGTGCTTTCCTTGCTTTATGGAAGCATCAATAATTTATGTCTTGATTAAAACGTCTTCAAACGCTAAGAAAGAAAGTCAGTTATTACTAACAAAATCAGAGAAATTCACTGGTAACTTACTCGATCTTGCAGAAGAAAATTTTTCTAAAACAGTATGTAAGCGAGCAACAAAACTTGTAAATAATGATTAGAAAAAGCACCAATTGTTTTATTGCAAATTATGCTTCTTGAAGATATATCCGATTAGTTATATAGTATAATACTATCAAGCAATTTTCAAGAAGACATAAACAATTTTCAGCTTGGCAAAATGAATGCCACAGGAAAGAAAGAAGACGTAATTTTTATGTTAAAGTTGTATTAAACACAATACATTGTTGTCACCCTTTTTATCTAAATAAAACCAGAAATTCTAGATTGTGATTTCTCCACTAACGCCATCTAGAGAGGACTTCTAAAAGCTTGTAATATAATTCCCCTTAATTACCTATATTTTAGGATACGTCACTAGAGGGAGTAACAATGCAGATTTTAAATGAAATATATAAATGTGAATTTATAGCATTTGAATAACCAAAGGTACGAAAATTTATATTAGACTGATAGTAAAATTACTTGGAAATATGTGGTTCAAGTTATGAACAGAAACAACGTAAGCATTTTTAGAAAGAAAGTTTGAATAAACTTGTACAACTTGTACAAAAATTTACAATAAAAAATAACAAAATAATTTAAAGATACAAAAACCTAAATTATTGCGTTACAATCTGTTAAACTTACTTCAGCATTAGGTAATAAATCAAATTATAATATTAAAGATTCATTTAATTTTACAAGTATTTTTAATGAATTTCAGTTATCTAAAGATCATGTTTTTTTTTTAGATATAGTTTCTTTTTTTACAAATATTCCACTAGACCTAAGTTTGAAATTAATTACTAATAAGTGGCCAATAATTTCACCATTCTTTAATGATATTCCACTGCACAAGTTTTGTGAAATTATAAAGTTTATTTTTAGTAGTAATTTTTTATTTAATGGTAAATTTTATTCCCAAATCTTTGGAACGCCAATGGGTTTCCCTCTAAGTCCTATTTTAGCCTAAATAGTATTAGATCACTTGTTAGATACATGTTTACAAAAACTTCACTTTCAATTTTCATTTCTTAAAAAATAGGTTGCTGATTTAATTTGTGGAGGCCCTGAAAATGAAATTGATAATGTTTTTAATGATTAACATCCTAATATTAAGTTCACGGTTGAAAGTCCATTACACATTTAAACATTCGACAAAAAAAGTGTATCGAGGCAGATGGATTTCATTTTGAACATCTTGTATAATCGTAATATTTATTAGATTGTTTTTTACTTTGTTCCACATTTTTAAATTTTTTTTATTATTTGGTTATTGTTATTTATTTTATTTCTTAATTTATGAATAAACATTTCTTGGGCTTGTTCATTTCATTCCGATTAAAATAATTACACATGATTTTTTCTCAAACAAATAAGAAAACTAGGTTATTACAAACATTTTTTATCTGTTTTCTGTCTATTACGGTGTAAAGAACCTGCGTCCTGTACGTATGTGTTTTAGAATAAATTAGGTGCGGACCATCCTGTATGTAAGATTTCATAAGTTTACGCGATATTGCACAACGAATAATTTATTCATCACCGCTGACGTGTATTTCTAAGAAACCGTAAGTTTCTGCACGTCAGAACGATTTTAACCAATCACATAACGGCCTTCCCCGTACGGTAGCCGCGAAGCCGCCCACAGATGAACCTTTATAAACTCACGACGCGCATAAGAAGGAATGAATCTCCGTAGATTCAAGTCAAGCCGTTCCAGAAACCAGTAGCCGCAGCCGCTCCGTTTGCTTAGTGTAAGCACCGACCTGTTGTTCACCGACGAACAGTCCTTCGCGATCTGGCGGTAACGCGCACCACGACGCACTGGGCAACCTAAAGTTCAATTCTGTACTGCTATTGATAGACACGTAAGTTGTAAAGTTATACAATATAACAATTTACACTCAAACACTACAGACCGTAAATAATTCCGGGCTGAGCCTCCAGGAGTTATATCAAATACACCTAGAGTCACGCAGGGTAGATCCCGACGTAACTCGCAGATACAAAGTACACTAGCACCTAGAGTAGCACGCAGGGGTAACCCCCGACGTAATACCAAGTACACTAGCACCTGGAGTGCCACGAAGGGTAGATCCCGTCGTCACTCGCCACTACAAAGTACACCTAGAGTCACGCAGGGGTAGCCCCCGCCGTATCTCGCAAAGACTTGAGGGTGAAGGGTTGTTACAGGGCTGTAAAGACCTACGACCTTTCTCTTAGTATATCCAGTAAAGACAGGCCGTCGCCTACGTCTTCTGGGCATTACTGAAATCCCGCTCGAAACTCATACACTACCTACAGACAAACACAATAACCATACACAGTGTCTGTGAATCGCAGAAGAGTACCTCCATAATCTATAGTATAATAAATTTGTCGTCCACCGAACCATCGTAAATACCTGGTGCACGAACGTTTGTAAATAAATTAGAGAGTACGTAGATTTTTCTATCTTTACGTAAACCGATTAGAGTAGTTTTAATATTAAGTAGTTTTGATCCCTTGATTAATTATAAATAATTAAACTTAGTATAGAGATCAGTAATTAATTTAGTTAGATAAATAATCTAATTACCTACATTAAACCGGTTATAATTAGAGAAAGACCGGCCCGAGATCTCGCGTTTGCCTACGCGCCTTTCGCGTGTATTATTTCCCGAGAGGAGGACATCCTTGCTTCAGCGCTCCAGAGTTACTAAAGTCTAAGTACGATATCGATTTTCTCAATCCCCACACCGACTCGAGTTCATTGCGCTGGCGCCCCGACCAACAACGGTATCAAGGGTAACGCTCTCGCTATTGTACATGCAGGACCGTAATTTAAATTTTACCTCTTAGGTAAGGAATAGATTAAAAAGACTATCTTTGTTCACAGAAGCGACTTCGTACACAGTGACGGGCCGCCAACCAGGAGAACCAGCCGCCAGACCCGGACAAAGAAGTTCCCCCATACATTTTGTTAATTACCTTTTTATTTTATTTATTGTTGATATTTCTTTAATATACATTTTAAAAATGCTTTACGGTTTTTATTTAAGGTTACAGTGTTAAGCCCATCCAGTACTTACTACGAACCACACCCCGTTTATAAAATAAACCCGATTGAGCAAAGCCGAGGCAAAGTAAAACCGCGTTGGGTTACCAAACCAGAAGGGCGCAATATAAATATAGCACCCAAAAGTAGGGGAGCATTATAACGGGTGGAAAAAGTTACATACTGGGTGAATTTTTGAGATGAACCAGATATGCCAGATTAATAAACCCGGCCCTGTAAATCGATTAAAATTATGTATTTACTATACTAGAGCACAGTGTGTGTCGTTACTGTTTATTTTAAAGATTTCTTTTTAATAACTAAACATTATTATACAGTAAGATATTTCATTATTGCCAATTTTCAATTTGACGCTAAAATGAATCTTTAATTGAAAATGTGAGGTAAGTGTAACAAAAAATTCAAATACCCAGGTTTAACTGTGCTCTGAAAAAATTATATCAGATTTTAGAGAAATCATACACAGTGTGAAGTATTGGATATGAAGCTGTCCCGTCAATTTTCACGAAGACGGTCCTGGATTTTTTAATTCTGAATATGTGAGTTAGTTGCTAGACACGAATACACACTTTCATCAAAAAATGAGACAAATTGACTCAATAATTGAAAAGATATGACGAAACATTGTTTTCGAAACTAATTTTGTCAAAACTGCTTCAGTATCTCGAATATAGACTGGATCGTTGATTTATTTGGCAGTTTAATTGCGAAAAATACTATACTGATTGTTCAGATTTTTCGGTTGTACTATTAATGCATTCAAACTCTAACATCTTCCTTATCTCAAATGGAACACTATATTTTAGATTTATCATGTGACCAATGCACATATTACAAGATAGTATGCAGTAATTTTTAATTAAAATATTACTTTTGAAAACATGTATATTGTAATGACAAAAAATGATGCTACCGAGCTGAATTCTAATCTAGTGTGCTATAGTTAATTATTTGCACTGTGTGGTAAATATCAAATAATTATTTTAAGTTAAAATGGTTTATTCGAAGCAGGAAATTGTTTATTGGCTTCAAGAGTCTACGCAGCAAGGTACTCCAACTGCATTCATCCAAATAAATAAGCACTGGAGAGATTGTTGCAAACGTTTCGTGGAACAGGAAGTGTCGCTCACCCAAAATAGGAAAAAAGAAAGGTGGTTACCAATAACGAAAATAGCTAGTTTTTGGTATTAGGTTCCTTGGTGGATAAGCCAAATACCTGTAGAATAATTGAGAGAGAATCAAGTATTAGTCAATCAAGTGTCCCCATTTTAAGGAAACACAAATACCACCCATATTGTATTCAACTTTATCAAAATTTACACAACGTTTTATAATAATGGCATGTTAATCGTCATAGCTACCATTGTTATGAACAATTGGCGATGAAGTTATTGGTCCATATTGCTTCAACGGTACTTTAAATGGTCCCAAACTCTTAAATTTTTTAAAAAACAACTTTCGGCTACTTTTAGAAAATATTCCATTAATCAGGCAAAAAATATGGTTACAATTAGATGGTGCCCCTGCACATTTTCAACCACGAGTAAGGAAATATTTAAACCAAAAATTTCATAACAAATGGACCGTAAGAGGTGTCCAATTAACTGGCCTCCTAGATCTCCAGGCCTCACTCCTATGGATTTCTTTTTATGGTGATATATTAAAAATCTATCTATGCTACTCCTTCTACTACTGCAGAAGACATAATAGAGCGAAGCAAAAATGCATTTGGAACCGTCACTTCTGTTATGATGCAAAGTGTAAGATGTTCGCTTGAAAAGAAAATCGCACTCTGCATTGAAAAAGATTTTGAGAATGTGTTATAGTAGTTATGTTAAATTGTTAAGAATAACATTATCAAATATATTCATGATATTGTTAAATATTGTTGAATAACTTTGAAACGTTAAGTTTTAGGTATAGGATACATTAGTACTTTTTGTAAGATTATTGAATTGGTCGCACGACAGATCTAAAATATACAGGGTGTTCTATTTGTGATAAGGAAGATATATCTGTTTGTGTCAAGACTACATAAGGAAACTACCTCTGAAAATCTGATTGAATTTCTCAGAGATCAATTTCCAGAAGTAACATGCGAAAAAATTGATAAAAACTACAAAGCAAATTATGCTTCTTTCAAAGTCGTAATTGACTTTCAAAATTTGGAAAAAGCTATGATGGTAGACCTTTGGCCGTATGGAACCCGGGTAAGTCGATTTTTTTTTCGGCGTACACAAATTACTACAGTAAGCAGCGTTCGCAATAATTCAACAAAAACATCACTTATTTGTAAGAAAATTACAGTGGGGCATCAAAATATACAGTGCATAAAAAATAAAATTGATGAAATGGAAGTGTTTTTAAATAATGAAAATCTTGATGTGATGTGTATTAGTGAAAGTTGGGTGAAAAGTGATGAAATGTCGTTCCTTAATGTTTCACAATATATCTTCTTATTGCCGATCGACGTATTCTCACGGCGGAGTATTAATATTGGTAAACAATAATTTATGTGGAATATCGCACGAATTATCGGAGTTACATATGCTTTGCGTCGATAAAACGATTGAATGTTGTGGTATGATATTAAATAACAACAAATTGAAATTGGTGATTTTATGTATATATAGAGCGCCTGATCCAACTAACATAAATACATTCTCCGAGAAGCTTGGACAATGTTTAATTATGGTTAATCAAAAAAATGTTAATAAGATTATCATCTGTGGTGACCTTAATATAAACCTATTAGTTGAAAGTAATGCAAAGACGAGTTTATTGGATTTGTTGCAATCTTACGGGATAGAACCAATATTCAAAGAAGTTACTCGATTAAGTAGTGGTACTTGCATCGACAGTGTCATGGTAAACTCTATAGACAATATAGTTCATTCTAAGGTAATTCACAATGGCTTATCAGACCACTCAGCTCAAAAGGTGGTGATTAATCTCTGTGCGGAAATGCGAAATCCTACAAGAATTATTCGTTGTGTTACAAGGAGCAACATGTTACGTCTTACATCACTTCTAGCTTCTGAAAATTGGATAGATGTTTTTAGATCATCGAATGTTAATGAAAAATATGCTACATTTTTAAATATTTTTAATTACTGTTACAATTTGTGCAGCTCACATATTTGCACTAACAAATCAAATTCAGGAAACGATAATCGATGGATAACGAAAGGAATTAAAATTTCTTCACGCAGATTAAAAGAATTATTTATTATGACTAAGAATAATAAAATTAGTGTTGAATACTATAAATTGTATAAGGTAATTTATAAAAAGTTGTTAGGCTCGCCAAAAATCCTACTACAATTCCTAATTATCAAATCTAAAAACAAGAGTAAAACAATATGGCGCATAATAAACAATACTTTCATAATTATAACTCAAATGATCATACAGAAATAATGTTAAACAACACTAAAGTGTCTGACACATCCATTATTGCAAATGCATTTAATAAATTCTTTGCGAATACTGATGATAACACGGGAAATTGTTTTACAAAGCAAATGCCAACTATTTGTGACGATATTGTAACCAAAAGCATTTACTTAAAACCAGTAATGCCAAATGAAATTATAAACATCATCTACGACCTTAAAAATTCAAAAGCACATGGCGCAGATGAGATATCTGTCAAATTGATTAAACAATTAGCAAATGTAATTGCTGTTCCATTTGCTCATATTGTAAATGAATGCTTTTCATCAGGTACTTTCCCTGAAGCGCTTAAACTTTCAAAAATCATATGTATTTTTAAAAGAGGTAATGCTAAATTATTAGAAAATTATCGTCCGGTAGCTTTGCTATCCATATTTTCCAAAATAATTGAAAAGTGTATCTCGAAAAGAATTGTAAATTTTTTAACTAAAAACAATACGCTATCGAATAATCAATATGGCTTTAAAAGAGATTCTTCTACAGTTCTAGCTCTAGCTCTCTATGTGATTTTATCTACAAAAATCTTGATAAACGGGGAAAAATTATGGCTTTATTTGTTGACTTGTCCAAAGCTTTTGACTGCGTAGACCATGACGTTCTACTAACAAAACTAGAAAATTATGGCTTACGCGGTAAAAGCGATGACATACTTAGATCTTATTTATCTTACAGAAGGCAGTATGTGCATTTTCAAGGTAACAACTCTGATATATTAATAAATAATACGGGCGTGCCCCAAGGAAGCGTGCTGGGACCGTTACTTTTTCTGTTTTATACAAACGATCTGGATAATATTATTACCACGTTCTGTGCATCGTTTGCTGATGATATAACTTTGATCTCGAATGCAGCATCCATAACGGAAATGTCATCTAAGTTAAAAAATAACTTGAAAGTACTTGCTGTTTACCTGCTAGATAACAAACTAATTCTAAATATGAACAAAACATTCATAATGCAATTTTTTACTAAGTTATCTAATTATACTGCTAGTCAATATATTCAAATAAATGGACAATCAGTAAAACCGATAAAAGAATTTAAACTATTGGGTATATACCTAGATACAGCCTTACCCTTTAAGAGTCATATTGATTATATATATAAAAAATGTAGTGGCATGTGTTTTGCTTTGAAAAGACTAAATTACATATGTACATCAGTGGCCGTAAAGAATTATTATTGTGCATCATTTCAATCGGTCATTAGATATGGAATTGTATGCTGGGGGCACAGTGTTGAAGCTAAACGTATTTTCTTGTTACAGAAGCGTGCTGTAAGGAATATGTGTGGCTTAAAACATTTGCATTCATGCAGAGAATTGTTTAAAAAACACAAAATATTAACAGTACCCTGTATTTATATTGTAGAAATACTAAATTTTGTCAAACAAAACTTGCATAAGTTTGATTCTTTAAATAAATTTTATAAATACAATACTAGGCGAGGCGATGATCTTATTATCAACTTGCATAAGCTAGAGCATTATAAATCAAGTCCATATTATATGGGTGCTATCCTGTATAACAAATTACCAATAAGTCTTAGACTTATTAAGAACAATAAAAAATTTAAAGTCCAAATAAGAAGGATATTAACAGCAAAAGCTTACTATTCAATATATGAATATCTAGCTAGATGATAGCATAGTATAAGATGACTAACAATATAATCTGTGAACTACTTTGTATCTACTTGTTTGTTTACATGTGACTTATTTTTTTTTCCATTTGACTTGTCCTATGCCGTTAGAAATGATCTGTACAGGATAAATAAAGCATTATTATTATTATTATAGTTTGAATGTATTAATAATACAACCGAAAAATCTGAACGCCCACTATAGTATTTTTCACAATTAAATTGCCAAATAAATCAACGAAAAAGTCTATTTCGGAGATACTGAAGCACTTTTGACATAATTAGATTAATTTGGTAACAATTAATTCTTTCCAGAATATTGCAATTTAAAAAAAATCGAAATAAATCAAAACGCTCTGTATTTAGGTATAAGTAACCCTAACGATAGCCTATCTTATTTCTTATAATTAATTCAAAAATGTGATAAAATATAGGGCATTCCATTAAAAAAAAACACAACTTTGATATGCCACTCTTTTTTGAAAAACCCTGTATATATGAAATTATTTTAAAAATTTAGCCTTGATGGACCTGCATAATGTCCCTGCAACAAAAATGAAGATATATCCAATTTTTTCATAAAACTTCTTGCATCCATAGTAACTCATTTTATTATAGGACCATATTTTTTTGAAAACGCGGTCAATGGAGATTCATTTTTAAACTTCTTGCGCAACGAATTTAAAACTTTTATTGAAGATTTACCTTTACAAACCCTTAGAAAAATGTCACTGCAATTAGATGGCGCCCCTCCACATTCTGGCAGAAACGTTAGAAATTATTTCAATATCCAGTTTCAAAACAAATGGATTGGAAGAGGAGGGCCGATCTTCTGGCCTGCAAGATCGCCTGACTTGACAAAGCTTGACTTTTTTCTTTGGGGTTGAATTAAAGAAAAAGTCTATCAAACTCCTCCAATGATTGTAGATGATATGAAGGCAAGAATTAGAGACGTCATTCAAAATATAAATGTTTCCACGTTACGGAAAGTGAATTTGTCGTTTATTCAAAGACTTCATATTTGCCAGCAACAAAATGGTAGTCACATTGATCATTTATTATAATTTTAAGTGTTTTGTATTTCAGTTAATATGTTTTTTAGTTTCTTATGTATTCATAGCTTGCGTTGACCGACCAATTTTACTCTTCTTCAGTGTTTTCAACGAAAAAAATTGAACAAATTCAAATATCTCTAGGGTGTGCCATTTAAAAAAATGAAGATATAGCATTTTCAAATTTACGTTATTGAATTAATTTTTGTGATCACCGTGTATATTTAAATCCTAATTTTGACAATACATTAAAGTAAGCTCATGTATGAGTAAATTCTATACCAAAGATTACTTTTTTATCTTTAAAAATAACTGAGATACGCCTACTTAAATTACTACATAAAAATGTCAGTTTTTAGCTAACTTTGCAAATATCTCAAAAACTGTAAGATTTAGCTTGTAAGTAATTCTTATAAAAAAGATGTAAAATTATAAGGAGAATTGAAAAATAAAATAATATGTAGGGTGTTCTATTTAAAAATCAAAAGTTCTATATTTTACCGCTTTTATATTACACCCTGTAGAAACCAAACTATTTTTAGATTATGCAGCTCATAAAAATAGACAACTTTTGTATTTGAAGTTATCTATTGGGACACCTGATATATATATATATATATATATATATATATATATATATATATATATATATATATATATATATATATATATATATATATACATACATACATAAGCACACGAACTCACGCCCGCACGCACGTCCGCGCGCGCACATTCACACACACACACACACACAGCACGCGCACGGTCACGCCCACGCCCTCACGCACAGCACACGACACCGCACACACACACACACACACACACACACACACACACACACACACACACACACATGTTTTGTAATTTTGCATATGTTTATGTTTTTTGTAGCTCGTTTAATTCTTCAGGTTCTAAATAATTATAAGAATAATGAGCCATTTGTTTCGTGTGTGTTTTGGATTTTGAACTGAATAAATACTGGAAAAGTGGCATCACCTTTGATATTTTTAAAGAGATGCTCTATATATTATTAC
Organism: Vesta saturnalis; assembly: GCA_036346205.1. NCBI lineage: Eukaryota > Metazoa > Arthropoda > Insecta > Coleoptera > Lampyridae > Vesta > Vesta saturnalis. Next base: position 2,324,740 of record JARFJB010000912.1, read on the forward strand.
ATTTTGGGTTCGATATTACTTTTAAATTATTTTGCATACACATCCCTATGCCTATCTTCAACCGTTTTGAGTAATTAATTAATTTTCTTATTTTTTAGCCAAAACATGGTTCCAATCGAATGTTCATTATTGTGGTGTTTGAATTTGTAGAACGTTGAAATTTTGAATGCACTCTATGAATAAGCTGTTCATCAGTTCTGCGCAACGAAATTGGTTCCATATTGTCCAGGGTCGTTCGAAATTCGTTACGTTTCCGCTAGGTACAAAAATGCAAAAAAGTTCATTATTTCAAATGGGACACCCTGTATATTATCGAATATTCTGATAGACAATTGAAGTCGCTTTAAAACGATATATCATGTTCCTATACTTAAACAGTAAGGTATCTGAAATAGAGGCATGTTCCTACAAAAATCGCACTATTCTGTCTTTTCTGTCACAATTAATGCACTAATAATAAAACATTCGGGTGTTTATTAACGGGAGAAATTTGAAAAAGGTCAAAATAGCAGGAAATTACTATACAATTTAAGTTTTGATAAAACTATTTATTTTTCATGGACAATGTGACCAAATTATATCGAGAACATGCAGGAAGTTCAACGAAATGTATCCTAATTTGCGACCGATGGGCAAAAGAAAGTTTGTACGATTATACAATAATTTCATTAATTATTAATACCTACTGATATTTATAAAAAAAGAACGTCAAATAACAAATTCAGTTAAACATGAATCGCAATCCAAATAATATCAAACAATAGCTAACAAAACTAGAAAGCATTTACAATAAATTTTCAAAATGACGACCGTTGGTTTCCAAACATTTCAGAATACGAATAATCGTTGATGAAATTGTGGCCCGCCTTATCTCTGTGGGATCTAGCTCTTCAATGCTCCTGATAACTCGTTGACGCAGGTCTTGTTTCGTGAGTACCAGTGTCATATAAACCCTCCTCTTCAAATTACCCCACAAGTAAAAATCAAGAGGTGTGAGGTCGGGTGATTTGTTTAGGTATAGGAACATTACATATCATTTTAAAGGGACTTCAATTGTTTATCAAAATATTTGATAATATACAGGGTGTCCCATTTGAAATAATAAACTTTTCTGCATTTTTGTACCTTGCGGAAACGTAACGAATTTCGAACGACCCTGTACAATACGGAACGAATTTCGATGCGCAGAACTGATGAACAGCTTATTCATAGAGTGCATCCAGAATTTGAACGTTCTACAAATTCAAACACCACAATAATGAACATTCGATTGGAACCATGTTTTGGCAAAAAATAAGGAAATTAATTAATTACTCAAAAACGGTTGAAGATAGGCATAGAGATGTGTGATGCAAAAATAATTTAAAAGTAATAGCGAACCTAACAATGTAATAATATACAGGTGATCTCATTAAAAATATTATAGGTGATGCCACTTTTCCACATAAGCGACAACGTCGCAACGCTGACAATATTTTAGATCGATATATCTGAGCCAGCCATGCAAGTGACCAAATTTTCAAAAAGATCCCATGTCTCGTTTTCCGTAAACGCCTAAGGTACCATCGACGTGAATCACCCTGTATATACATAAAAAAACTCACCATTTTATCCTGCTTGTGGGGTAACTGTAATAAATCGTTTGTATATCAAATAACCTAAATAAACAATGCATAAACAAGGTAAAGTGTCAATTCTACGGTGGCTTATTGTTATGTTTGCACCAGACTTCTCAATGCCCTAGGCGTTGGCTGTCGACATCGAAAATAAGTATAAGAAAGTTTTATAAACATTTATTAAGTTCATTACTATACATCAAATATTCAATATGAACACTTGCGATCACTGACCGGCTTGTCTATATTGTGCCAACGATTTAAATTTCAAATTAATTGCATTACCCTGTGGTACAAGAAGAAAACCTTTAGATTGAAATGAAATACGACTGGGTGTATCACTACAGGGTTCAATAATAAAATTTAAAAGTATCTTAATTAAAACCATCTTAAGCGATATTAATCCAAACCTTTCACCTAAAACAAACGTATTAACTCTTTTAACAGTCAAAAGAAAAACATACCGATGCAGCGTCTTAAACCGTTACCAAAAGGCATGTAAATCAATGGCGAAATTCTATTTTCATCAAAACGTTCGGGATCAAATTGTTCAGGATTTGGAAAACATGTTTCATCGTAGTGTAAACCTAATAAGGAGATAAAAACTCCTACCCCCTTTCCAATAACTAAATCGGTATCAGGTATATTGTAAGAACGTTGACAAGTACGATCTATGAAGGGTAATGCAGGATACTTTCGGAGAGTTTCTGAAAATACTTTTGATAAGCAGTACTCAATAAAAAAAATCAATTCTTACCTTTCAACACCATATCTAAATATTTCATTTTTTGGATTGACTCGTAGGAAATTTGTTCATCATTGGTAATTATAGATTGAATATCTTCTCGTAGTCGTTTTTGAATCGCTTGGTTTAAACTTAACTCGAATAAAGCATAGGAGATTGTCGAACCTGTGGTTTCGTAACCAGCAACTAAGAACTGAATTGACATGCCCGCTAACAAATATTCATCTATAACAAATCGATAAGCGACTGTAACTTTAAGTAGAAAAATTACTTACTAGATTTTGAATATTCTCCTTTTTCGATTTCACAAAAAATTTCAATTAAGTCGTTTCTTCCAGATTTACATTTTTTTCTCTGTTCAAAGACTTTTACAATTACGTCCCTCATATAACAAGCAGCTTTGGCGTGCAAAAAATTTAGTTTGAAAAGTTTCACTAAAATAGGTGCAAAAAAGTAAGCGGCCATACACGCTGATTGCATTGAATCAGGATCTAAAAATTCTTTACTCATCGTTAAAAATCCAGAATTTTCTTTTATCGCATTTGCTTTTACACCAAAAGCACATGATGATATTGTCTCAATGCCGTACTTAATACCAAGTTCACGAAAATTCACCGCTTGGTGCATAGGCTCAAGCGTTTTCAGATAACTGATAACCTCATCGCTACTCTCATCAATTAAAGATAACATGCGTTTTAATTTTCCAGTAGAAAATAATGGGCTAAAAAGTTTTCGTAAATTATTCCATTTTAAACCTTTAGAATTGAACAACATATTTTTAGCAAACATATCATGTTGTGTTTCCACTACATTATGGTTCATGAAATACGCAAAATCTTTTACTAAAATATTCTTGATAATCTCAGGATCTCGAATTAAAATGAAAGGTTTATCAAATCCAAAGAATCCTAAGCACGGAGATTTTGTTGAGTTATGAAGATTTTCCAAAAAATGTCCGATCGATTGTCTCTGTAGTACAAGATCAAAAATATTACCAAAGAATGGAACTGGATTAACATAAGTAACACTTCTATCTTTCCAATAATTAAAATTTCTGGTCACATGAACGTATAATAAAATAAATATAATAACAAGAATAATAAGAATTAAAGCCATCTACAAAAACAAGTATGAAATGTAGTACAAAATGTATATTTACTTACTTTTTGTTTACAGTGTCGTTGTTTTCACTTATATGGTAAATAAGAAACTATGGGAGGTAGAAAATTTTGCAGACTTTATAGATATTATATCCTGAAGTAATCTTATCATACAGCTAAATTTGCAGTGCAAATATCATTAAGCCAATTGTTTGTGTTCAATAATTGCTATTATATTTATTTATATTATTACAAATAGTGTTTACAATATAAAGAAAATTGAATTAAAATTTAAAATGTATTTATTACAGCCCTGCAGTTTCCTTCATATTTATGCTGGTTAATTGAACCCTTAAGCCAAAAACGTGGCATCTTTTATAGCTATTCGGTTTCTGAATGTTTTTAAGAGAGGGTATTGGATTTATGCCAGTATAGAGTACTGGCAGAAAGATTACACAGAAAATCGCAATATAAACATAATTACTCCACTAATTAGCCAAGTCTCGAAATGGCAAGTTTAATTATTTACTTACTAAGTTTTTAACACGACCATTTCACACCTTATTGATTGTAGAAAGTTGCAAAGGTTTACTATTTTGCAGAAAAAGTTAACATAAATATCTGGTGTGTAACAACACACGACCTTCCAACCTTCAAAGTGGAAATTACAATAAATATTTTTTTTAGGATAATTATGCAACCTCTTTTTTAATAGGTACGTTCATAACGAAACCAGGTAACATTGTAAAAACAAAAACAATAATCTATGTCAGAATGCCGTTTGTCAGATATATATGTCAGATAGAGATTAATAGACATAGACAGATGTTAACTTAAAAAACTAGGTGAATGCTAGTGCATTACAGGACTTTCTTGCAAAATACTAAAAAATTATGGGGTATTTTTATAAAACACAAATTAGTAAAACGAAAAACCTAATAAATAAACAAAATAAATCATTTATAAACAAATATTACTTATATAAAATACATTTAAAAAATTCTAAATCAATTGCACTACAATATTCAAATATAAATAATATATTAAATATTTGGTCCTTTCGTACTCAAATATTTTATCAAATTAAAGATAGAACCAACCTGGCTCACATCGGTTTAAACTCAGATCATGTAAAATTTTAAAAGTCAAACAGACTTAATATTTCAGCTCCTACGCCAAAAATTAATTTTAATCCAACATCGAGGTCGCAAACTTTTCTTTTAATGAGAACTTTAAAGAAAAATTACGCTGTTATCCCTAAGGTAATTTAATTTAAAATTTTAAAATAAAGATTCAAAATTCATAAATCATGATTTTTACTAAAAGAGTTTATTTAATCTTCTAATCACCCCAACTAAATTTATCATTAAAAATTTAATTCTTAATCAATTATAATAAATAAAACTATATAGGGTCTTCTCGTATTTTAAAAACATTTAAGCTTTTTAACTTAACAATTAAATTCAAAAACAATTTATAAAGAGACAATTATTTTCTTGTCCAATCATTCATTCCAGATTTCAATTAAAAAAATTTTTATTATGCTACCCTTGCACAGTTAAAAATGTAAAATTAATATAAATTAATGATTAAATAATAAATAACTATTAAATTATTTCTATGATTAATAATTCAAATTATACAAAATGTAGATATATTAAAATTTTTAAAATTTTAAATAAAAGCTCATCCCATTAAATATTTAATATTAAAACTCAAAAATTAAAAATTAATTTTTAAATAAATAATAATAGAATTAAATTCTTTTCTTAATAAACTAGATATATTTAAAAACGAATAAAATTTCATTTAAAATTAATTATTTTAAAATATTATATCACAAATAAATAAATAATTAATTAGCCCTTTTAAATTCGAGAAAATCATTTATATAACTTCAATTTAATCAACCCTGATACAAAAGGTACAAAAAATTAATTCTTCTTTCAAAAATTTTTTAAATTTCACTCACGTTAATAATAAACTATAATAAAAAAAATTTTTCTTAAAAATTAATAAAATAAAAATATTTTTATTAAACAATAAAAATAATTTAATTAATTCAAATTAACTGTATTAAACAGTAATCTCTTTAATGTAAATAAAAAACTTATCCTAAGCTTTACTTTGATAATTCTAGATACACTTTCCAGTACATCTACTATGTTACGACTTATCTTAATTTAAATGAGAATGACGGGCAATATGTACATATTTTAGAGCATTTATCATAAAATAAATTTTTTATATTACTATCAAGTCCAATTTCAAATAAAAATTTAAAATTATTTTCTAAAAATAAAATTATTGTAACCCATTTCTACTTTTATATAAACTGCACCTTGATTTGAAATAATTTATCATTATAAACCTTGAAAATTCTAATTCTTCAAAAAAATTCTAAACAACGGCATACAAACTTAATTAATAAAAGTGGAACTTATTGTGGAATATCAATTATAGAACAGGTTCCTCTGAACTGACTAAAATACCGTCAAATTTTATTTTTCATGAACAACAAATACTAATCTGATTTAATAATTTACAATTAATATAATAGGGTATCTAATCCTAGTTTATATTTTAATTTTAATAAATTTAAAATTATTATAACAATTAATATTCAAATTTAAATTTCATCTAAAAATTCAAATATAAAATTTAATTAAACTAAAATTTAAAACCAAAAATATTTAATTAATCTATTTGTATAACCGCAATTGCTGGCACAAATTTTATTAAATTTATTAAAGTTTACTGAAGTATATATTAATAAATTTTCAATATTAAATACTGAATAAAAACTTTTTAAATAAAATTTTACATGTAAATTAATTTTAAAAGAAATAATAAAGCCCAAATTAGACTTTGATTTATAAAATAGAAAGAAATTTTTTTATAAATATGAGTAAATGTTAAAATTTAAAATTATTATTTACTATTTTAAAAAATAAATAATTATTATCCTAAAAATTAAATATATTTAATTATTATTGCTAATTTTAAACTTTTTAATAGAAAAAAATTATTTTAATATAATAAAAAATGTAAAGTTATCTAAAGAAATATTAATAGTAGTCAAAAAAATCCGCAAACTCCTCCCCATGTTTAAGCACATAATTCAAAAACTTCCATAATTAAAGTTTCAAATTATTATTTCTTTTAATTCTAAATGTTTCATAAAAAATTAAAACTATATTTCTTTATTGAAAAAAATTATCAACTAGAAAAGAAATTTTAAATTAAATCTAAAATTTCTTAATTTTATTAAGCAAATAATAAAATTTAATGAAAACAACCCAATTTAATTTTTAATTAATATTCCCCAATATTAATAATTAATGTTACCCCAAACATCAATTAAATTTTCATTTAAATATGTAATAAAAATTATTAAAATATTAAATGAATTCATAAAATTAACACTAATATTTAAATTTTCATCTGAATGACATTCAATTACATTAACTTAATACAATAAATTTAATATAAACTAAATTTTCAATCTAACAAAAATTAAACCCCTAAATAAGTTACTTTTAAAATTAAATTTAATTCATTCTAATTTAAATAAATTAATCAACTAAAAATAATTAAATAATAAATAAATTATTAATAAATTAAATTTTACTATTTTACAAAGATCAATTTAATAATCATTATTAATAAAATAGTACAAATTTTTAAATAAAAATAATTTAAAATAAAAATTTAATTTTATTTAAAAACAAAACAATCAATTTAATTTAAAAAATATAATTATAACACTAATAATTTGAAACCAAAATTAACAAAATTTATTTATACATATATTAATATAAATATTTTATTGATATATATATATATATATATATATATATATATATATATATATATATTGAAATAATTGATCGTGTTTTTTTATCCTCTTTACAATGATATAGCACATGTACTATCTTCTTTTAAAAACAACAAAGAAAATTTAAAAAAATGTATTTTATTAAAGACTCTAGCAATAAGCAGGCTGTGAAACATAAAAACACAATCGAATTTAATGTCACTTAAAAATTATTCATTCCAGAATATTTTTGTGTCAAACATGGCTTTATTTACTAATACTGAAAAGTTTGATATGTTGAGTTGTTACATCTTGTCTCATAAAAACAGTATAGAAGCTGAACGGATGTAATTGAGGCTGTATCCTGAAAGAAGGCAGCCCAGTGCTCGTACGTACAGAAATTTGGTAATTAATTTAAAAGAATATGGTTCATTTTCAAAACCTACTAGAAATCCGAAATTACAGAACGAAGATGCAGAACTAAATGTATTACAATCAGTTATTGAAAATCCTTCAACATCTGTTAGAGAAATTGAACATAACACTGGTATTTCGAAAACTACATCACAAAGAATTTTAAAACGTCACAGGTATCATCCGTATAAGTACACCATTCTGCAGGGACTTAGAGATGGAGATCAGGAGAGAAGATTACAACTTTGCCAATGGTATGTTAATCAATGTGAGAATAACGATAATTTTCCAGCTACGATTTTGTGGTCTGACGAAAGCAGATTTACAAATAATGGCTTTTTCAATCGACACAATGTTCACTTTTGGGACCGTGAAAATCCTAACGTTGTTAAGGAAAGTCGGCATCAAGTGAGATTTGGTTTTAACGTCTGGTGTGGCATTTTAGGCGCTAAACTTATTGGCCCATATTTTTTAACGAAACATTAAATAGTGAAAGGTATTTGAATTTACTACAAACTGGTTTAGAAAATAAACTTGATGATTTACCACTGATTGAGAATATTAATATCTGCTTCCAACAAGATGGCGCCCCACCCCACAATTCAAACATCATCAGCGAATATCTTAATAATCGGTTTCCAAATTCATGGATTGGTAATCGAGGGCCCATTTTATGGCCACCCAGATCTCTAGACTTAACACCCTTGGACTTTTTCCTTTGGGGCTACGTAAAAAATCAAGTATACGTGCAAACATTTGAGAATGCCGAAGATCTTAGTGAAGCTGTTCTTGCAGCATTTGGTAGCATTAAACGCCAAAAACTACACAGAGCAATTACGTCGACACTACGCAGGGCACAATTATGTTTAGAACGGAATGGTTTCGTTCATAACAAAACTTATAATAAATTATACCGTGCTCCATAATGAACGTCAAATAAACATAATGTTAACGTTTAGCGATTCAGAATAAAATCATTTATGATAAACAAAAACCAAAAAGATCTAAAAAATTGCCGCTAATTATAAATAGAAATTTTCTCTTTTTTGTTCCGAAATTAAAACTTTTTAAGTACTATAAATAATTATACCGTTAATATAAATGCAAGTTTTCTTTTTGTTATTCCGAAATTAAAACGTGATATGTATAATTTAGTTTGCATTAAAACGCACTTGTTAAATGGAAAATTGCATTCAAAGCCTTTTATATTAATAGTAGTAAATCGAAGCATTCAAAAATAGAATTTAAAGTCCAATGAATATAATTAAGAGAGTTTTAAATTAGTGAAACAAGTTATAGTTAACACATTCATAGTATCAATTAATTTATTTCGTGGAAAATTGCACTGTTAAATAATGGTTTCAATGTAAATAATTAAAGTTTAACCTGAAATAAGTTCTATCATATGAACGAGGTAAACAACTGCAATAGGAATTGTAATCTCGTCCCCATTGTGTATTATAAACTATTTGGAATAAAATATTCCAACCAAGGTCATGTGTTTCTTCACAGCGGATATTTTTTAATTTGACGACAACTACTTCACCCTTGTGAGATTCACAGTATTTCGTACCCATATACAGGGCTAGGAAAAAGTACCGGAATACTTAAATATCTACAAAATCCCGAAAGTTACGATTACAAAATTCGGAATTTGGGGGTTTCGGGGCGCGCGGAATTGGAAAATGATATCGGTACTGTTTCCATATTTACCAGACTTGCGATGCACGTAGTCGTTTTGTTATCTTAAATAGAACGCCGTATTTATTTTTATTGCAGTCAATTGGGCGTCTCAAACTTAGTAAGATCTCAAATTGTCAAACTTTTAGTATTTTCAGTAAAAAGTACGGGAACGCTTGAATATCTGCAAAACCGCTAAAGTTACGATTACAAAGTACGGCATTTGGGGGTTCCTAGGCATGCGCAATTAGAAAATGATATCGGCACTGTTGCTAGATTTCCCAGTTTTGCGCTACACGTAATCATTTTGTTTTCTTAAATAGAATGCTCTATTAATTTTTATTGCAATCAATTGGGCGTCTCAAACTTATTAAGATCTCAATACTTAGTCTTTTTGTTATCCTAAATGGAAGATTTCAAGTTCTCAAAATTCTGTTTATACTATTAGATACTAGTGAGAAATATTATGGGATAGTTACTTATTTTAGAATGAGCATACATTAAATTTATCGGAGATGCCCGAAAATATGAATACCCTAGGAATAAGTAAGCATTGCTTCAATTGTTTTCAACACTCTAGCCGTCGCCATGTTACAAAAATAACAAATTAAACACATCATTGTCAGTTAAGCCGCTGAATATTGCATCGATTACAGAATTATAATTTAATTATGGCTTTTGTTCTATCAGAAACTCAACGTATTGATATTTTGATTTTTCGTGGATATGGAAATAAAACAAGGATCGTTATCCTAATAAACCCATTAAAAGTCTACCGTACACAGAACTTGACGACGTTACGAGTAAACAGGGTTCATAAAATGTTTACCTAAAACCGGACGGCCAAGAACTGCTACAAGTGATGAAAATAAATTAAACGATTTATTACAAATAGAGGAAAATCCAAAAGTAAGCACCAACCAGTTAGCTATAAATACCGAAATCTGTCAAAAATCTGTGAGGACTATTTTAAAGGAAAATAAATTAAAGCCTTACAAGATCCATTACACTCAAGAGCTTTTAGAGGATGATCCCGACCGCCGCAATGAATTCGCCGAAATCACGATGGAAAATATCAACCAAGATCCTTATTTTGCGCACAAAATTGTATTCAGGGACGAAGCTACTTTTTGCTTGAACGGCCAAGTTAATAGGCACAATTGCCGAATTTGATCTAGAGATAACCCCCATTCGATGGAAGAACTTCATATCCAATATCCTGAGAAAGTTAACGTCTGGGCGGGAATATTGGGAAACAATATTATCGGACCTTTTCTCATAGAAGGTACATTAACAGGGCGAAAGTATTTGGAGCTCCTTAGAGAAAGGAGAGTTCCTGCCATTCAACAAAATAGAAATATAGGTGAAATCTGGAACCAACATGATGATGCTCCGCCCCATTATTCAAGAGAAGCCATGCAATTTCTAAACAACCAATTCCCAGGAAGGCTGATTGGAAAACGTGGAGCATTAGAATGGCCAACTCGATCCCCTGATATGATTTCACTGGAATTGGGGTCATTTGAAGAACCGTGTCTACAGAAATCGTCCCAGAAAATTTGAACGAACTCTACGAAAGAATCCGCATCGAAATTGTACTTATAACACCGGATATATTGAGCAACACATTACGAGAATTTTATGATCGACTTGGATACTGTCTGGCAAATAATAGAGCCCACTTTGAGTATTTAATTAAAAGTGAGTGTCGTTAGTTATTAATTCTATTGTTAATTAATTAAGTTATTGTTGTTTTAGTCCATTGGTTTTTAATCGACTTCTTATCTTAGCATTATTGTTATTAGTTAAAGTGCAAGGGAAAGTGGCCAATCACAAATAAAAAAATAACCTTCATAACTCAAGTCATTTATTTCAATAAAAATAAATGGGACATTCCATTTAAGATAACAAAAAGGCTATGTGTAGCGCAAGACTGGGAAATCTGGCAACAGTGCCGATATCATTTTCCAATTCCGCATGCTTAGGAACCCCCAAATGCCGAATTTTGTAATCATAGCTTTAGCGATTTTGCAGATATTTAAGCGTTTCGGTACTTGTTACTGAAAACGCAGTGTTGTCTTATCTCGGCAACTAGTAGAGATAAAATTTTGAAAATTTGAGATCTTAGGTTTGAGACGCCCAATTGATTGCAATAAAAATAAATAGGGCATTCTATTTAAGAAAACAAAATGACTACGTGTAGCGCAAAATTAGGAAATCTGGCAACAGTGCCGATATCATTTCCCAATCCTGCACGCCCCGCAACCCCCAAATGCTGAATTTTGTAATCGTAATTTTAACGATTTTGTAGATATTTAAGCGTTCCGGTACTTTTTCCTAACCCTGTATATGTATTGAAGTATTATTTTGCTTTGCGCCTGCAGTGTATTATACTTTTTGTCTTGTTAATGCAATTTAGACGTTAAAACAGTTTTATTTTGTTATGCTCTGGGATAAAGTAAATTTATTTAAATTTGAATCACAAAGGTTCGGTCAGGAATCAATAAAACGATTTTAAATTTTTAATTGAAGACAATTTTTAAAATTAAAAAAGTTAAATCTGGTCAATAGTGAACAATTTCTTTAAAAATTTGAACAGACGTTACACCAATGGTGCAATAAATTGATAATATAGAAATATGAAGGCTAGATGTAAAGAGATGAAAATTTGCAGGTAAGTATTGTAAGCAAAGGTGAAACTCTTATTAAACAGTACAAAGAATACATCTGATGATATAATAAAATAAATAATAGAATGCTGCACATCGAAATATTCAGGCTACTTTACTACACATTCTAATTCTAATCACAGTTTATAACGACTTCAATGTTTTCTAACGTATTAAATTGTTGTATCCTTAATTAAGGTATCGTTATTTGATACACAACTTTCACTGCATTGTATGATTAGTAATAGATAATAATAATCAATACGTTTAGTGTAATTAAGTAAAAGATAATTGATTTCGGTAACTTTGGAATTTACTGAATAATAATGATCGGGGAAAAGCTAAATTTCAAGCGAAAGCGCAATAATTTCAATTAGTATGTTTTGAAATGAGTAGTGGCATATTTTTTTTTTATAATACAAGGTGACCACGAGAAACATTTTAGATTTTAGAAATAAAAACACAATATTAATTTTTCAAGATACTATTTATTTAACTTAAGTTACATAGTTGTGGGTATACGCCATTTACTTTATGTAGAGAAAATGATGTCAGGAAGGTGACGTCCTGCTTCCCTGAGGCAATTTTCTATTCTGTCCAGGAAGCTCCTCCACACTCGTTCCAGTGTACCCTCAGTGATCAACGCCACCTCAGTACGTATCGCCGCTTTCAAGTCATCTAAAGTACGGGGTTTATGTCGATGAACTTGCTTCTTTCAAATGTCCACAAATAAAATCACCCATGTTAAGGTCCGGAGATCGAGGAGGCCAGTGCACATCTCCAAATCTTGAAATCAGGTGACCTGGAAATACGTTCCGCAGCAGGTTCATTGAAATTCTAGCAGTATGAGCAGTTGCTCCATCTTGCTGAAACCATATGTCGTCTTTCAAGTTTAGCCTGTGCAGTTGTGGGAGAAAAAACGTGTTGATCATATCCACGTACCTGTTCGAGGTAACTGTTACCACTACTCCACCCTCTTCAAAAAAGAAGGGACCAATAACATGCTTTCTCGATATCGCACACCATACGGTTACACGGGGTGAATGCAGCGGTGTTTCATGGAGCTCTCTCGGATTTTCCTGTGCCCAGTATCTGCAGTTTTGTTGATTCACAGTCACGTTTAGGTAAAAATGGGCTTCATCGCTCATGAAAATGAGAGGACGTGGTTCATCGAAAATAAGAACTTGCATTTGTGCAGCAAAATCATACCGTTGGGGGTAGTCAGTTTCTTTCAATGCCTGCACACAGACAATCTTGTACGGATGAAACTTTAGAACCATTTTCAAAATTTTCTAACCGTCTCACGTCCAAGAACTGCTACAAGTGATGATAATAAATTAAACGATTTATTACAAATAGAGGAAAATCCAAAAGTAAGCACGAACCAGTTAGCTATAAATACCGAAATCTGTCAAAAATCTGTAAGGACTATTTTGAAGGAAAATAAATTAAAGCCTTACAAGATCCATTACACTCAAGAGCTTTTAGAGGATGATCCCGACCGCCGCAATGAATTCGCCGAAATCATGATGGAAAATATCAACCAAGATCCTTATTTTGCGCACAAAATTGTATTCAGTGACGAAGCTACTTTTTGCTTGAACGGCCAAGTTAATAGGCACAATTGCCGAATTTGATCTAGAGATAACCCCCATTCGATGGAAGAACTTCATACCCAATATCCTGAGAAAGTTAACGTCTGGGCGGGAATATTGGGAAACAATATTACGGGACCTTTTCTCATAGAAGGTACATTAACAGGGCGAAAGTATTTGGAGCTCCTTAGAGAAAGGAGAGTTCCTGCCATTCAACAAAATAGAAATATAGGTGAAATCTGGTACCAACATGATGATGCTCCGCCCCATTATTCAAGAGAAGCCATGCAATTTCTAAACAACCAATTCCCAGGAAGGCTGATTGGAAAACGTGGAGCATTAGAATGGCCAACTCGATCCCCTGATATGATTTCACTGGACTTGGGGTCATTTGAAGAACCGTGCCAGAAAATTTGAACGAACTCTACGAAAGAATCCGCATCGAAATTGTGCTTATAACACCGGATATATTGAGCAACACATTGCGAGAATTTTATGATCGACTTGGATACTGTCTGGCAAATAATGGAGCCCACTTTGAGTATTTAGTTAAAAGTGAGTGTCGTTAGTTATTAATTCTATTGTTAATTAATTAATTACGTTATTGTTGTTTTAGTCCATTGGTTTTTAATCTCCTTCTTATCTTAGCATTATTGTTATTAGTTAAAGTGCAAGGAAAGTGGCCAATCACAAATAAAAATAACGTTCATAACTCAAGTCATTTATTTCAATAAAAATAAATGGGACATTTCATTTAAGATAACAAAAGACTATGTGTAGCGCAAGACTGGGAAATCTGGCAACAGTGCCGATATCATTTTCCAATTCCGCATGCTTAGGAACCCCAAATGCCGAATTTTGTAATCATAGCTTTAGCGGTTTTGCAGATATTTATGCGTTTTGGTTACTGAAAACGCGGTGTTGTCTTATCTCGGTAACTAGTAGAGATAAAATTTTGAAAATTTGAGATCTTAATAGGTTTGAGACGCCCAATTGATTGCAATAAAATAAATAGGGCATTCTATTTAAGAAAACAAACTGACTACGTGTAGCGCAAAATTAGGAAATCTGGCAAAGTGCCGATATCATTTTCCAACCCTGCACGCCCGAAACCCCCAAATGCTGAATTTTGTAATCGTAACTTTAGCGATTTTGTAGATATTTAAGCGTTCCGGTACTTTTCCTAACCCTGTATGTGTATTGAAGTATTATTTTGCTTTGCGCCTGCAGTATATTATGCTTTTGTCTTATTAATGCAATTTAGACGTTAAAACAGTTTTATTTTGTTATGCTCTGGAATAAAGTAAATTTATTTAAATTCGAATCACAAACATTCGGTCAAGAATTAATAAAACAATGATTTTAAATTTTTAATGGAAAATTAAATTAAAAAGTGAAATCTGGTCAATAGTGAACAATTTATTTAAAAAACACACGTTTAAGTTACACCAATTGATAATACAGAAATATGAAGGCTAGATGTAAAGAGATGGAAATTTGCAGGTAAGTATTGTAAGCAAAGGTGAAACTTTTATTAAACAGTACAAAGAATACATCTGATGATATAATAAAATAAATAATAGAATCCTGCACATCGAAATATTCGGGTTACTTTATTACACATTCTAATTCTAATCACAGTTTATAACGACTTCAATGTTTTCTAACGTATTAAATTGTTGTATCCTTAATTAAGGTATCGTTATTTGATACACAACTTTCACTGCATTGTATGATCAATAATAGATAATAATAATCAATATGTTTAGTGTAATTAAGTAGAAGATAATTGCTTTCGGTAACTTTGGAATTTACTGAATAATACTGATCTGGGAAAAGCTAAATTTCAAGCGAAAACGCAATAATTTCAATTAGTATATTTTGAAATGAGTAGTGGCATAATTTTTTTAATAATATAATAGTAATTCTTAAATTATTACAGAAATAAAAAAAAGTTCAACACCAGTTGTCAGATATAACACAGGATGTCCCAAAAAGGTCTTTATGAAATCCTACCACATGTTCCATGGGTTAAAATAACCCAATTTAACCAAACTTACCTTAGTGAAATGTTTTTAAGTTTAGGCGCCAGGGGACCTTGGAGAAAACATTTTTAAATAAATTTTCGTGGCAAAATCAAAGCAACTAATGCGATATTGCAAAAATTTGGCATGTTATATAGTTTTATGACAAAAAAAAAAATTAACAAAATTATGTTGTTTAGTTTAGTTTTTTTTTTTTCGACATTAACTTTATTTTGTCAAAACGAAACAAGTTTTAACCTTCCAACCTACATGTACATATATAGGTATAGAAGGTTATGCAATCGACTCTTTTTCACTATCGCTAAATCGACTTATTAGCCCATTTCACAACTTTTGGCCAAGTTTCGCCAATATCGGCCTTCATGACTGGATGTCTGTGTGTGTCTGTTTGTTTGAGTGTGTGTGTGTGCGTGCGTGTGTGTGCGCGCCCGCGCGCCCGCGTTCGTGCGTGTGTGCTTATGTGTGGGTACGTGCGCGTGTGTAAGAGTCTGCGTGGAAGTGTGCTTGGTGTGTGCGTGAGCGTGTGATTGTGCGTATGCGTGTGCGAATCGTGTACGTTCGCATGTACGTATGCGTGCGTATACGTGGGTGTGTATGCGTGTATAGGTGCGTGCGCGTGCGCGCGTGTGCGCGTACGTACGTGCCTGTCTGCCCGCGTGCGTGCGCGCGTGTGTGCGTATGTGTGGGTGGGTGCGTGCATACGTGCATGTGTGGGTGGGCGCGTGTGTGTGTGAGAGAGAGTTTCGTATAAGTGTGCGTGGTGTGTGCGTGAGCGTGTGCTTGTGCGTGTGCGAATCGTGCACGTGCGCGTGTGCGTGCGTGTACGTGGATATGTGTGTGCGTGTGTGAGTATCAGCGTGGATACGTGTGTGCGAGCGCGTTTGTGTTTGTATGGGTGAGTGCTTGCGTACGTGCGTGGGTGTGTGTAGGTGTGTATGTATGTGCGTGGGTGTGGGTAGGTGCGTGAGTACATGCGTACGTGAGTGTGTGTTTTTGGGTACGTGCGTGCGTACTTACGTATTCGTATGCGTATGTGTAGGCTGCGTACGCGTGTCCGTGCGTGGGTGCGGTGTGCGTTTGGGCGCGCGCGTGTGTGCGTGTGTGAGTGTGTGCGTTTGTTCTTGGGCGCGCGCGTGTTTGTGTTTGTATGGCTACGTGTTTGCGTGCGTACGTACGTGCGTGCGTGGGTGAGTGTAGCTGCATATGTACGTGCGTGTGTGCGTGCGCGTGTGTTTATGTATGCGTGTGGGTTTGTGTGTGCGTGGGTGCATGCTTGCGAGCGCGCGTGCACGTGTGGGTGTATTTCTGTGTTTGTATTGGTGCGTGTGCTTGCGTGTATGTAGGTGCGTACCTGCGTGCGTGCGTGTGTTTGTTTGGGTGCGTGCGTATGTGTGTAAGTGAGTGCGTGCGCGTGTGTTTGTGTGTGCGGGTCGTGCGTGCGTACGTACGTACTTTCATGCGTGTGCGTGCAAGTGTGCGTTCGCGCGCGCGCGCGTGTGTGTGTGTGTGTGTGGGTATGTATGTGTGGATGTTGGTTAGTATCCACCATAACTCAAGAATTGCCGTGTTTCAAGTATCGTATTTAAGCCTGTTTTTGGTTTTGATCAATTATTTCTGAAATAGTTGTATGTTTCTAAGATAAAAAATACCCACATTTAGACCATAAACTTATCAATCAATCATATTCTATTCAAATTTGTGATACTATGCATGATTTTGTAATGTAGTGGTGATGGTAATCATATAAAAAAATAATAATGTAATAAAGAAATAAGTTCTCCAAAAACACAAATCGTTAAACTAACTGGAGATACTAACCATTCACCACAAATAATGCCTTTGTCCCAGTCGGTAAATTAATATAGGGCCAGTCTTTTGATTTGCTAGATTACCACAAAATCTGCTAGCTTACTTCCACCGAACATCAATATAAATAATTGCAATGTACAACTATGTTTATTAACAGTTAATGATAGGGTTAAATAAAATATATCTTAAAATTCTAGTCTTCTACTAAAAATTCATTACATAAATACCTGTTTGTAAAATTTTTGTACACAAATTTTTTAATAACCTCTGGTATCTAAATGATTACGGAAATTTCAACTGAGGTGATGTCATCTTTGCCACAATATTGCGCAATATCTTGAAATAATACTTTACGTTATAAGCCACACTCAAAACTGGAATTTTATTTCTTATAAATTTATCTTCATAAGATGGAATAATCCGTTTAATGCATTATCTTGAAATTTTTCCAATAAAAATTGCAATCATAAAATGAAAGCGTACGCAACAGTAAAATAATCCAAAGCGGCGAAAGTAAAAGTTAAAGTAACAGTAAGAAAAAAGTGTCTGAAAAGAGCAAATGTTTTAATTTTTTGTATAATGCGTTAAAAGATATCTTACCATCAAATCAATGGCACTTTCACACAAAATTTAGGGAAAAACCCAAAAAATGCTTCCTAACCAAATCAACATTCATCAGGAAGTGAAAAAAATGGAGGCTTTAAAATTAGACGATGTAGTCGTGCGCGAATGGATTTGCGCAAAGAATTAAGTCAATGATGACGCGTTGCGCGAACATATTGAGCAGAAAAATAATTTGAAGTGGGAGTGTAAACCCTTAAGAAATATATACCCTTAAGAAGATATGCACCTAAGTTACACCAAAATGCAAATTAAGTTGCCTACCTCATAGCTATAATGCAAAATTAATTAAAATTTTTTCTTATATTTACAACAGAACGAATGAAGGACCTTAAATTGAGATATATTTTAATATAACTCAAAAAGGGTTGTTACAATTTAGCGGCCAAACAATTCCTAATATAGAATTTAAGTGTTTTTTGAATAACGATTAATTTTATAAGAATCTGTGTAGATATATTTTTTAAAGCAAATTTTATTTTGCGTAATTTTGCTTTATAAAGTTTCTTAATATAAAGCAAACTAAGTTTAATAATTAATGAAGGGAGATTGAAAATGCTTAAATTGTATTATCGGTATTTTATAGATGCGTACTGCTATGAAATTTCTTTAAGTTAGTATCTATATGTCTATTAACGCCTAACGGATATGAAGTTTTAAACGTCCAACTGACATCGATTATTGTTTGTGATGCAATCTTACATATTTTCGTTATGACGGCATTAAAAAATTATCCCAAAAATAGTAAATTATAACTAGTATTACTTTTCATGGCGCGCCTGTGTTTAGCCGGGACCAATAGAAGACAAGCCATGAAAAGTAACTTCTCTCCCAAATAAAATATGCTATTTTTTCTTCAAGCTTCCTCAAATTTACTCAAAACATTTATACTTAGTGAAACGTTTTTAAGGGATATTATTAGCGTTTGTTTAATTAAACGCCATTGTCAAGTATGTACGTTGGTTTTCTTGAATATGTAGGTCCTGGTTTCTTGTTAATGCCTTAAATCACCTTATTATTGAGTGAAAAAAGTATTTCTCAGTTCGTAACTTTTAATAAGAAAGAAGTTGTTACAAACAAGTACGTTGTAGAATGCAAATGAAATTGCCGTTGACACGAATGAAGCAGTATGGTGCCCTGGACCGTCGAAATCCGGTGAAAAATGATTTGCTGCGTATCAGCACTATTTACTGGTAAGAATGTGAACATTTATACTTTTTGTGTATTTTAACCAAACGCAAAACGTAAGAAATGGAAATCTCTTCTACAATGTGGTCCCGTCATTCTATGATCAAATCTGAATTAATTATTAATTAATAATATAATAAAATATTAAATATGGAATATATAATAAGTCAATAATTAAAGTTACGATGTTTTCTGAAAAAGTCAAATGAAGAATATTCTGCAAAAAAGACAAGAATATTTACTAAAGAGCAGTTTTAAAATTATTTAATGGACGCGTCAAATGAAATATATTTAGGAATAAAAGGAAATTTTAGTTTTAATTTTGTGCCCTCCCAACGTAATACGATTTATTCAGATTGTTTTATTAATCGGAGTGACCTGCGCATACAGATGCAACGAGACAATAAAAATGAATATGGATGACATGAAGATATGGGAAATTTATTTCTAATAAAAATTCCCCATAACAAAACGAGAAAAGTACGTTTCATTAAGCCCGAGAGTTATGCAAGAGAGAAGATTTTTTTTAAATATAAAAATGAGGAGTGCTATAGAAATGTTTTACGATCAATGCTGTACTCGGAAAAGTCGCCAAATTTGTAAGATTAACCAGTGTTCAAGATTATACGGGTCACTGTTTATGGCGACTTAAGCTACGTTACTGATCGATGGTGAAGGAAGTATGGCCTCGTTGAAGGTGCGGGGGTTGGAGGTCGATTTTGTGGCGGAAGGAGCAATAAAAAAAAATGCTGCCAGAATATCAAATTTAAACGAAACTGCGGTAACGGAAAACGCAGGAAATCTAATAACATCGTCATCACCGAGGTCCTCACCCAATCGACAGTTATACCATCAGTAAATATTTTAACAGGCCCTACTTCATCGCTGCACGGCTTCAATTTTCCACAATGCAACATTTCTGCTCTACCGAAAATGTTCAAACTTTGGCGTCTAATACTTAGTCGAACAATAACGTAATATTTTGACCTTTGAAGAAAAAATTATTTCATTTTTTTCCACTTTGTAAGTTGGAAAAGATCGTGTTGTTCCACGACCAGATATTTAATACGTTCATAACGAAAAATTGCAGCCTTGTAAAAAAAACAATAATCTATGTCAAATGGACATTTAAACGTTCATGTCAGATAGAAGTTAATAGACATCTAGATGTTAAGTTGAAAAAAACCTGGCCGCTTTCTATATTACATCTATAACACAGGTTTAAACATTTGTAATCCTATTTAATCAAGCTTTACTCTTGTTTTGCTTTATATTAAAAAAAACTTTATAAAGAAACGTTATGTAAAATTAAATTTTCTTTAAAAAGTATTTTAAAGAATTATTATATTTAAAAATTAAACTAACACTTAAATTCTGCATTCGCAACTTTAAATTGCAGGTCAGGCAAATCAGTGTTTCCAGGGGAGGATTGTTTTTCTGATAGAAACAGAATGTCCGATTGCACTTGTTAAGGGGTAGGTCAACAGCATTGAGATTCGACCTGATCACGTATATTACAGTAATGTATCCGGATATTGGTACTTTCGATGACCGAGGTCGCTTAAGTCCTGTCTTCCTGGATGCAGGAATTTTGCTATCGGCAGATCTTGCTCTTCTTAGTTTTGATTTTGGATTTGGGACGGATAGACGAATCGATGTGAGAGAGTGGGCGACCCGCCCTACTCACCTGGGTTACAGCGTCTGTTTTAGAACTCGTCATTATAAGGGTTTCGCCGTTAAAACGCCACACTTGGCTAGTGCGTGTTGGCGAGTATATAAGGAATAAAGGAGCACTTATCGAACTCAGAAAATTGGGCACCAATATTAAGGGATCTATCGTAAAGGTGATGGTGTTGCACCGGGCGGCATGGTGTATACATTCCTTCCACCTATGGGGTTGTGAAATATTAGAGCTGAAAAGGAACCACTAATTAATTGAAACTGCATCATGCAAAATAAATTTTTTTGTAAGATTGTAGAGTAAAGTAACTGCATTGAAAACAAAACTGAATACTGATTAACCCAATTAAAAAACAAAAATCGTGTAAAGGTTATATAGTTCCCCAACCTGCTTACGATTAGTTTCGTGGCTGTTGACAGCATTAAGATTAAAGTAATTGGTTTATTTTGGTTTCAACTTGCGTATTATTGTCATTTTAAACTAATCAAATCTGTTTTATTATTGTCGTGAATTGTGATAACGTTTTATTTTTTAAACTTCACTTTTGTTCAACTGAAGGGCAATAATAAACAAATAACGATAGTGACCCCGTTAGCCCTGCCGACTTGAGTTGTCTACTTTTAGGAATAATTAATTATAATTAAGTTTAAATATAGTAACAAAGGTAAAAGTTAGATTACATTTTGAATTTGCAGTCAAAAAATTATAGTGCAAGATAATATGTAACATAATATTATAATTAAACTTAAAATTAAATATAGTACCAAAAACGAAAATTGCATTAAGTTTTTAATTTGCAATCAAAGAAAAATGGTCAAGAACTTACCAGGATAATCTGCAAGCTGTACCTAGAATTTACACTTCCAGAGGATTCTTTTTAACTTACGGATCTGCCATGTATTGTCATATCTTTTGTATTTTATATGTCAATATGCCGACAGAAAGAAAAGGTTATTTTGAGTATTGAATTAAATATATAGAGAAAGCAAATGCACTTACCCTGCATTGCAGACAAGCTGGTTTGAACTAATAGAAATCCAAAAGCGCGCAAGTATAAAGTTATAATGTGACCGATAACACTAGAATCATTATAGTTTATAATTGTGTACACGTAATGCGTTGGGAGGTGCTTATTTAGAATGCCAGCTGACCGTAACTGTGTTTAGTTAGTTTTCTAGGTTTTATTTATGGCCTCATTAGAATATAAACGTAAACGTATTATGTGTTCAGTGTGCGCCTTCATACATGAGCGCGCACACACACACACACGCACTCACACTCACGCACACACTCACGCACACACCGCGCGCGTGATGATAAATAATTTATCTTACCCCTACCCCAAACACAAATAGCGTCCTTAGGAATACCCGTAATAGATGTATTACCGAGACACTTTCGAGACATACATAAAACATGGTATATAAGACTAAAATATACAAACATTTCTAACCCACTTTAAATTAAAAACAAAAACTATCTCATTAAATATTAGAAGTAACTTATCAAACAAAATAATTTTGCTTAAAGTACGACTAGATTGAAGACTATCAATAATTTTTAGGTTCATATTACCATGAATCTAAATTTTAATAGACTATTTTGAATTTTATGCCTAAAAAGTATTTAAGAGAATTAATCTCGTACAAATGGCCATTGAACCCGAGAGGGGCAGTTATACGAGAAATTACAAAAATTCTGACGCTAGCAGCATGTTTTTTACGTAGATGGCTGGTTTAATTGATTTGATTACTACTGAAAACGCAATCTACCGTAATGAAGACTATTTAAATACAAAATAACTTCACAATTAAATAAATTTACGTTCTTTAAATGGACAAGAAAATAAGCTATACGCCAATTAAGATTATTATATGCAAGTTTTGTTTTAACAGCGGACAATTTTTTAAAGTAATGCTTTTAACTAAAATTGAACTTGCAGATTACGTTAAAGTACAATAAAATTAATATTATCATGTAAAATAAATGTTAAAAGAGAACGTAGTGATCAATTACCGCTATCAATAATAAAGGAAACTTTACTTGTTTATTGTTAAACAATATTTTGTACATAACGGGCTTTGCTCATCTTCAGCGAGTTCGGCCGGCTGCGTATTGATCGTGTAACACGCAATATCTCAAAACTTGAAAAAACGTTGAATTCAAATTTCAAAAATATTTATGACCTAAATATTTAGACGCCAGTGATTTTCATGGGAGTGAATCTGCGGGGTAACGAGTAAGAGAAGTAAATATGATTTTCTATCGTCCGAAATAACTAAAAAATTTGAGTCAGCGGTCTCGAAAAACTTTCCCAGCCTCGCTAATTTTAGTCGATTCAACAAAAAATCATTAAATGAAATGTAAAACATAAAATATTTCCATATAATTATTAAATTTTAATTATAATTTCTTTACAATCAAATTGTAGTAGGTACAATTAAAGCGTAGTATTCTAAGAATTATGTGCAACCCTGATAACGGATTACTTCTTCATTGTAAGCAGAAAGGCATGTATATTAAAATAACTAAGCTAAGTTATATTTTTGGGTACGAAGATATTACTTTGATATAACGTATGTCTCAAAAGTTTTGGCACAAAATATTATATTCAGTTTTATAAACAAATATGTTTTATTTAAACTTATAACTATCAAAAATAATTAATAGATTTATAATTAACAAAATTGAGAACTTAAATTAAATGAAGTGGTCCGTGCTTTTCAACAAGACGCAATTTTTTACGAACATCTCCCATAAAGTTTTGGGCAGCTGTAATATCTATCTCTCAAATTTTTCTGTGAATCCACAGTATAACTATTCTTAATTTTCGGTTTGCCATTCTCCATCATACACTTTTCTACTCAAAAGTGCCTGAGTTAGATTAGGGGGACTGTCGTTTCATGGTATGAATGAGCGTTGAGCCAGTTCTAAGTTTCCCTGGCGCTAAGTCTGGCCAAAACATTATATCGTCTTCAACACGATGTTCATTAATGAAGTCATTCAGTTTGACCAGCTAATTCTGAATATAGCGCCGAATACCCAGTGCTTCGCCAACAAAATCAATTTAATTTTTAAAATGCGAAGAATATTTAATTAAAAATTTTACTTAAAAAGGAATTAAAAACTAGAAAAAATCTAAATAATTTAAAAATTCAATATTTAGAAAATAAATATTGTCAGATTAACATAAAGAAAAATTCTCATAAAACACTGAATGTAAATTAGAATTGCAAATTATATAAATTAAAACGTAAAAGTAGAAAATAAAACATATTTAATGCAATGGCTTTATTCTTATTGTTTGATCTAAAAAATAAATATCTGGTGTGGACACCACACGACCTTCCAACCCACAAAATGAAAATTAAAAGAAATGTAATAATTTTAATAACATTTTTTTAGGATAATAAATTATGCAACCTCTTTTATAATAAGTTTATTACCAAAATAGGCAGCATTATAAAAACAAAAACAATAATCTATGTCAAACAGACGTTTAAAACTTCATATCATACAGAGGTTAATAGACATAAATACATGTTAACTTAAAAAAATTCCAAATTCGTTCATACCTAATTTATCTTTCCTTGCGTTATATTAAGAAGCTTTATAAAGCAATGTTATGTAAAATTAAATTTTCTTGTAAAATTAATCGTTATTCAGATAATGAAAAAAATTAAACTAACACTTAAATTCTACCTTAGGAATTTTTTGGCCACTAAATTACGCGTCATATCAAAAAATTTCATAGAATATGATTAATCGGTATCTTTAAGGTCTATATCTAGGTATTTTTATATCCTGGATATATGCAGCTGTTTTAGAAATATTTGTTAAAAACAAAAACTGCACCTAAGTGCCTGTAAAGATAAGCAGGATACCGACTAATTACAATGAAGATGGGGGGGTTAAAGATAAGACGTAAAATGGCTAAAATTTGACTCCGAACAACTTATTTTTACTCAAAAACAAAGCTTAACATCCTTTGAGCGCCACCATGATCTAAACTTGTCTAAAAATCTATCTTAAGCTGGAATACTGATCTACGACATCGTGGGTTCCAAGGTATTCGCTTATAAAACTGTAACCTTCTTATGTAAACCTTGTATAATTCACTCTTATTGCTTAAGTTTTTTTTTTAAATACAACACTAAAGTATTATCAATTCTAACTGAAGTCTTTATTTCATCTTCTATTAATGTTTAAATACGAAGTCACTGTCCCTTGTATTTAAATAAAACATCCGCAAAGATCTGTGCGTAATGCAGTAATTATTTTTCCTCATATACTGTTAGAGATTTATCACTTATATAATAAAACGTTTACTACAATGCTTCACCTTCGTTCAAATTTTATCTCTCATCCTTACAAAAAATTTGGATAAACAGATACTAATAATGTGATAGAAAACAACTGAAAGTAATATCTATATTGTATGTGCAATTCAATCAACGAAATGAAGGTAATTAAGTTTTGTAATTGGCTTGTCTAAAAGTACTTCAACTGATAAGCCAAGTCACAAACAGCCAAAAATAACAAAAAATGTATTATACTGGACTTTTGTGATTCTTGCTGTAACTTAACGCATAAAGAGCAAAACCAAAAAAAAAATTAAACATTTTTAGTTTGTAACACTTATAGTGAACTTTTTGTTTAACTAAGCTTCACTTAATTAAGGTTCACTACGATTCAAATACAAAAATATCTGATGTGACACGACCTTCCAACCCACAAAGTGGAAAGTGGAAGTGGAAAAGAAACTTTATGTCAGAAAAAATTCCAAAGCCGCACGCTTCTATAAAATATGAATAATACAGTTTAACCATTTTCATTCACGTTTAATTAATTTTTAGACTTACTTTACGTTATGTTAAGAAACTTTAAAAACAAAAGTTATATAAAATCAAATTTTCTTTAAAAAATATGTCCACACTTTTTCTTATAAAATTAATCGTTATTCCGATATTGAACACTTAAGTACTTTTTTGCCGCTATATTACGCGTTGTAAAAAAAATGTGCGACACATAATTAATCGATACGTTTAATGTCTATATCTAGGTATTTTTATATCTTCAACATAAGTAGCTGTTTCAGAAATAATTGACAAACACAAAAAATTGCACATAATAACCCAATCCCACAACGCCACTGGGACATTTCCAAACACTAATCAGCTCAAGGAGAAATGAAATGAGGCTTAAATACAAAATTTTAAAAGCAGGTACATGTTATGGTTCTGAAGTAAACGTGGTAACTAACAGACATCTACACACAAGCGTTAGCTCGCACGCACGCACGTACGCAAACGCGGATGCAGACGCAGACGCAGACGCAGACGCAGACGCAGACGCAGACGCAGACGCAGACTCAGACGCAGTCGCAGACGCAGACGCAGACGCAGACGCAGACCAGACGCAGACGCAGACGCAGACGCAGACGCAGACGCAGACGCAGACGCAGACGCAGACGCAGACTCAGACGCAGTCGCAGACGCAGAAACAGACCTAGGCGCAGACGCAGACGCAGACGCAAACACAGACACAGACGCAGACGCAGACGCAGACGCAGACGCAGACGCAGACGCAGACTCAGACTCAGACGCAGACGCAGACGCAGACGCAGACGCAGACGCAGACGCAGACGCAGACGCAGACGCAGACGCAGACGCAGACGCAGACGCAGACGCAGACGCAGACGCAGACGCAGACGCAGACGCAGACGCAGACGCAGACCAGACTCAGACGCAGACGAGACGAGACGCTGACGCAGACGCAGACGCAGACGCAGACGCAGACGCAGACGCAGACGCAGACGCAGACGCAGACGCAGACGCAGACGCAGACGCAGGCGCAGGCGCAGACGCAGACGCAGACGCAGACGCAGACGCAGACGCAGACGCAGACGCAGACTCAGACTCAGACGCAGACGCAGACGCAGACGCAGACGCAGACGCAGACGCAGACGCAGACGCAGACGCAGACGCAGACGCAGACGCAGACGCAGACGCAGACGCAGACGCAGACGCAGACGCAGACGCAGACGCAGACGCAGACGCAGACGCTGACGCAGACGCAGACGCAGGCGCAGACGAAGGCGCAGAAGCAGGCGCAGATACAGATGCAGGCGTAGACGTAGGCGCAGACGCCGGCACAGACGCGGTCGCAGCGCAGGAACAGTTGCAGACGCAAACGCGTATGCAGACGTCAACGTACACACAAACGCAAACACAATCGCAAACGCAAACGCAATGAAACAAACGCAAACGAAACGAAAACAAACAAACGCAAACAACCAAACCAAACAAACACAACACACAACAAATAACACAAACACAACAAAAACAAATAAAACAAAATAAACAAAACAAAACAAACAAACAAAAAAAATAAACACAAACATCAAACACAAATAAAATAAAAACAAACAATAAAAAAACAAAAAAACAAAATACAAAATCACAAAAACAAAAACACAAAAAAACACAAATACAAAAACAAAACACAAACACAAACACAAACACAAACACAAAAACATAACAAAACAACAAAAACACAAAACAAACAAACACAAACACAAAACAAAACAAACACAAACACAAACACAAACACAAACAAAACAAACACAAACAACAAATAAAACAAAACAAAAAAACAAAACAAAACACAAACAACAAACACAAACACAAACAACAAACACAAACAACAAAAACAAAACACAAACACAAACAAACACAAACACAAACACAAACACAAACAACACAAACACAAACAACAAACACAAAACAAACAAACACAAACACAAACACAAAAACACAAACAACAAAAAACACAAAAACACAACACAAACAACAAACACAAAAAAACAAAACAAAACACAAACAACAAAAACACAAACACAAACACAACACAAACACAAACACAAACAAACACAAACAACAAACACAAACAACACAACACAACAAACAAACAAACACAAACACAACACAAACACAAAACAAACAACACAAAACACAAACACAAAAACACAAACACAAACACAAACAAACACAAACACAAACACAACACAAACACAACACAAACACAAACACAAACACAACAAACACAAAACACAAACAAACACAACACAAAACACAAACACAACACAACAAACACAAACACAAACACAAAACAAACAAAAACACAAACCAACAAACAAACACAAAACAAACACAAACACAAACAAACAAACACCAAACACACAAAACAACAAACACAAACACAAACACACAAACACAAACACAAACACAGACACAAACACAAACGACAAACACAAACACAACACAAACACACAGACACAAACAGACACAGACAAGAACAAACACAACACAGACACAACACGACAAGACACAGACACAAGACAACAGACACAACACAGACCAGACACAGACAAGACAACAAGACACAGAAACAGACACAAAGACACAGCCACAGACACAGACAAGAACACAGACACAGACACAGACACAGACACAGACACAGACACAGACACAAAAACAGACACAGACACAGCCACAGACTCAGACACAGACACAGACACAGACACAGACACAGAACACAAACACAGACACAGACACAGACACAGACAAACACAAACACAACACAAACACAAACACAAACACAAACAACACAACACAAACACAAACAACAAACACAAACAAACACAAACACAAACACAAACACAAACACAAACACAAACACAAACACAAACAAACAAAAAACACAAACTCACACACAAACACAAACGCAAACGCAAACACAAGCGCAAATGCAAACGCAAACGCAAACTCAAACGCAAACGCAAACGCAAACGCAAACGCAAACACAAATACGAACACAAACACAAACACAAACACAAACACAAACCCAAACACAAACACAAACACAAACACGAACACGAACACGAACACAAACACAAGCACAAATACAAACACAAACACAAACACAAACACAAACACAAACACAAACACAAACACAAACACAAACACAAACACAAACACAAATACAAACACAAACACAAACACAAACACAAACACAAACACAAACACAAACACAAACATCAACACAAACACAAACACTAACACAAACACACACACTAACACAAACACACACACACAAACAAACACAAATACAAGTAGATATGCTACTGCACTCCTGTCCCACTTTTGTCACTAGATTTGTCACCAGATTTGGAAAAAGTCATCAGAAAGGTTACTAGATTTCAAGGTTGGTAACATTTGCTGCTTCAAGGTCACCGCTTCAAGGCTACGTGGCAGGAAAGGTTTGTAACACTGTTGAGTCTCTTCATGGTCCCCGCTTCAAGGTCGCTCTCATTTCCAAGGTTCTCAACGTACACACACCCCGTTCCAAGGTCAATGGTTTTCAAGGTCGCTCGCATTGTTGGTCATACTTACACGTACGCGTCCTTAGCTTCAAGGTCACACGATCCATGCATAGAAGTATATTCCTCAAGGACATTTATATAGATAGATTTGAAATAGTCGCTAGAAAAGTATCTAGATTGTTTTTCAAGGTCAGATTATCCACATCCAGGTTAATGGTTTTTAAGGTCAAGGTCATCGTACACATTACCTGCATCGAAATATATTTCTCAAGGTCATCACATTGTCTACGTCTAAGTATATGGTTTCCAAGGTCATCACATTGTCTATGTCAATGTACAAGGTTTTTCAAGGACACGTTCCGTGCATGTCCTCAAGGCCAGGAAATATTTAAGGTCACCGATCAATTCTCCGACTGAGTGTTAATTTGACAGGAAATTTTCAAGTTGACGCCCTCCACCAATTCTAGGAAATGCATTGACAGTTGTCTCAACCCCTGAGGTGTTATTACAATTCTCAAGGAGTATCATACAGCATGTTTCAAGCTCATCAAGAAATTCTTGGAAGTTTACTGAGTAATTTCACACCCCACAGCAAAGTGCACTGACCTCAAGAGGTTCCGTTCCCCAAGTACAGATAGACGTTTCCCAAAGACAGGTAGCCGTTTCCCAAATACAGGTAGACGTTTTCCAAAACAGGGGAGCCGTTTCCCAAAACAGATATCTGTTTCGCAACACAGGTCACTTCTCTGTGAAAAGGACAAAGGCGATCCATTCTTCTGACCGAGTTAGGGTCATAATTCCTAAAAATAGATTGTTGTCTAGCTCCCCCACCATTTTAGGCTCAATTCTAAGAAATCAACTTTTAAGATCAAAGGTGATTCATTGTTCAGACTGACGCTTCAAAGTCTATGCTTACAAATTTCAAGGTCACATATCTGATAAAGGAATGAAGGCGATTTATTGTTCTGACCGAGTTATAATTTCTAAAAATAGATTGTTATGTAGTTACCCCCACCCTTTCCAGGCTCAATTCTGAGAAATCAATTTTCAAGAACACAGGCGACGCATTGTTCAACCGACGCTTCAAGGTCAAAGTTGTTTTGCTCAAGGACATCATACACATTGGCTACGTATATTCCTCAAGGTCACACAGCAATTCTTGGTGTTAATTCTTATAAATCAATTCTCACGGGTATTAAACAGACTTTTCAAGGCGTGGGGGATTCTACCCTTCACGATCACCCAAGGAATTCTTGCCTGAGTTAAGACGGTAACTCTCAAGGCCGGGGTATCGTACAGGTTGCCGTTGTTTATGCTAAAATGTGAGTCATAGTTCTTGTATTGGCTAAAGTGTAATAAAAAGATTATGCTCACAGCATGTGGATTCATAATACGACTGTCCTAAACTACCAGGATGAGGTAGTTTTCCTAAGAACCGGATCCAGTTCCCAAAGACAGATACCCGTTTTCCAAAACAGGGGAGCCGGTTCCCAGAACAGGGATTTGTTACCCAACACAGGTAACCGTTTGCCCCCACCATTTCAAGGCCACACCTCTGAGAAAAGGACAAAGGCGATCCATTGTTCAAGTAATTCTTGACTGATTCAGGGGCATAATTCCTAAAAAGCACCTGTAGGGCTATCAAATAGATTGTCAAGAAGTAAAATGTATTGGTATCAATTTTCAAGTCCTAGAAATCAACCTGCAGGGGTATCGCGATATATGACCGGTAAAGGTATGTTCTTCAAGGTCACGTATACTATGGGATCCACTTTCTCGTTTTCAAGGCCATTGAGTACACACGTTGCCTGCGTGTATTCTTCAGGGCCACGTATAGTGATCCACTTATTAATTTATTAAGGAAAACCCGCAAGTACACTTTCCCTGCATATTCTTCAAGGTCACACCTCTGAGAAAAGGACAAATGCGAAGTTCAAGCAATTCTGGTCGGATTAGGGTCATAACTCCTAGAAATTACTTGCATGAGGTATTCAAATAAACTTTTCAAGGTGTGGGGGATTCTACTTTTCAGGACAGGTCACCAAACTGGTTGGGAACCATGTGCCGAGAAATGTTCAAGGTTAGATTTAGTAGCATTCCGAATCAAGGTCACGAGTAGGATACTAATCCCACTTTGTCACGAGGAACCAATTTTTAAGGTTAAGCTAAACGATAGGTCAAGGTGTTCCTGTATTAGTACTCTTCAAATAGCGAAATAAGCATGGATTTGCATAGCTGAATATCAAGGTCACCTGTAGCTTCCAGCTAGCCCAACCATTTAAATGTCAAGGTCACAATTCTGAGAAACCTAAAAATAAAATTTTCATGGTCAGAGGTGATAAAGTCGAGTTATTCAAGGCTCTTATATTGTCTCTGTGTCTGCATATCCAGCATTAGGCTCAAAGAAGTCGTAGGTTGACTCTAAACGAATTTATCAAGGTTAAGCTGATTTTGCCCAAGTCAATACCATGTGTTAATTCCTCGAAATCGGGGGCCACCTGTAGGGGTACCCCGATCTTATTCGATAGTAATGCAAATCTTGGCAGGAAATTTTTACCAAGCAATTGCTGCCATTGCTTCAAGGTCAATGTTTATTCTTAGAATTGTCATTGAAGGTGGGAGTGATCCTTGAGGGTAACGTCCTTTTCGCTAGAAATGGTCAAACAATTCTCGCTTGAGTAAATGTCACGAATTCAAGGTCACCAAGTAAATTGTCAAGGCCACACTTTTCAAGCAATTCTTTCGTATTAGAAGTCTTAGAAGTTATTACAATTCCTAGAAATCAATTTTCAAGGTTGTCTGCGGGGGTATCCTTAGAAATCAATTCCCAAGGCTAACCGTGGGGGTATTCTTAGAAGGGATCAAGTTCATTAAAGCTGTGAGTCATCCATTAAAGTTTTTCAAGCAACACCCTTTTGACGGGAAATTTTCAAGGTCACCAAACAGTTCTTGGAATTTAGTCGATCAGGGTCATGTGTTAATTCCTAGAAATCAATGTTCAACGTCACCTGCAGGGGTGTCATATTAAAATTCAAACAGATTGTTGCTGTCTATACTCAAGGAGGTTCATGGCTAGATGGAGTCAAAATTTACTGGTATCAATTTTCAAGGCCACCTGAAGGAGCAATTCTTAGAAATCTAAACGGTTGGCGGAATAGGTGTTTGTTGAAGAAAGGTTTTGTCCATGCTAAAAGGTAGGTCAAGGGTTCCTGTATTGGCACTCTTTAAGGTCTAATAGAAAAAGAAGCATGACCTTTCCCCCCAACATTTAAATTTCAAGGTCGCACCCCTGAGAAATCTAAAAACAGGATTTTCAAGTTCTAAGGTGATACGTTTTTCTTATATAAATCACAGTGTGTTGAGATCAGTCGGTTAATAACTTGTCAAACATGGTTAAACCAAAGCACCTATTGTAAAGTCTATAAAAATGTATGTGACCTGGAGATATCGAAAAAATATAAAGTTATTAATGTGACAGTAATTAATACGAAGTATGGTGAACGTATAGTGTTGAAAGCGGAGGACCCATACAACGGTCCTAACCGCCAGGATGAGATAGTTTCCCCAAGAACCGGATCCGGTTCCCAAAGACAGATAACCGTTTCCTAAAACGGGGGAGCCGTCACTCAACACAGGTAACCGTTTCCTCCCCAGAAAATAAGCCAAATTTATCGTAGCTGAGGCTAAATTGAAGGTCAAAACCGTTTCTTGGAAATCCATTTATCTTAGAAATCTAAACATAAAATCAGCTCCTGAGGAGTTAAATTTTATTGCATCTTCCTAGAAAGCTCAATTCGTGGAAATATGGAGTTTGTATCCTAGTACAATTCTTAGAAATCTGAAAATAGGTCAAGGTACGGATAGGACTAGTTTTTATATTATAGAAAAAGCTGGATAATCCGCTTAAATCACCTACTTTAGGGAATATTTTTCATAGGTCAAGTTCCTGATAGGGGGTAGTTTCTATATTATGGAAAAAGGTGGATAATTCCCTTAAATCACCTACTTTTAGGGGTAAAGGGTAGCTTTTTCAATTGTTATGTATACTGGGCGATAACAAGGCTTATCATCCAGTGGTGTTTTTGACAAATTCTGACCCGTGTTCGAGAAAAATGGCGTTTTGTGTTTGAAAAAGCTGAACTTAGAATGGTAAATTCTGCATCGCTTTTGAAAAGAATGACTTTTTGTGTTTGAAAAAAGCTGGAATGAAAAGTTGTGTTGGAAACCATGATTGAGTGTCAAGCTTAGAATGCAAATTTTTAGTATAAAAGTCATCATTGTGTGTGTGCAAGAATCAGTATACTTTTGATTAGCAGAAATGACGAAAGTAGTAGTACGTAAGGTAGAAAGAGAAAGTAAAGAAAAAGCATTAAGTGTGGAGGAACGAAAGAAGAGATTGGAGACGTTAATAAAGTAAGTAAAAGAAGTAAAACTCGATTTGTTGTGTTATATACTGAAAGCGAAGATGATGAAGCTGTGCATTAGCAATGAGGAATATGTAAAAATAGTGTAGTAAAGTAGAAGCAGGAAAGGTTGAGAACTATGGGGAACGTATAATGTTGGAAACGGAGGAGTTTAAATGTATATTACCTCAGCGCCCTTACAAGTATTTTAAAGAAGAAAATCGAATTTAAAACTCTGCTAAACACAAAGGATGTGTTCATGAGTAGTTTGGGTGCAATCGGAAAAACAACAGACATAACATTTAATAGTACCCACCCATGCTTTAACTAGCATCATTTTTACAGAACTGTACAAAGGGTGTGTAAAATGTTGTTATAAGTATCTCACAATTATATGTATTAGGTTTAAGTAACTGTATTGTATAATTAAAAAATAAAGACTTTAAGTGTTGTGAACATGTTGTTCTTTTAAGTTAAAGAGACGCAGACAGTAAAATAACTTCAAAAAGCTTTTGTAGTACTGGTTTTCGGTAATCTCTTCTCCAACCCATAAAGGTTAAACGGTTATTGATTGTCTCTGCATATCTATGTTTGGGCGCGGGAACTTTTTGACAAACGTCTAGTCATTAGTGCAGAGTACTACCGTCCTAGAATTTTATCCGATATCAACCTTCTTCCTCCAGATGGGAAGGTGATCCATATTATGGATTATAAGCTATTGAAACACTGAACTAGGGAATATGGTTTTATAGGAATTAGTTCTAGGAAATCTTATGTAAGGATTTTCAGGAAACTAATGAATAGTCTCGTTAAAACAACTAATGTAATCTCCCATAAAGAAATAGAACCCCTTTCGCTAGCTGACGTACGTTGGAACCGGCTTTAAAGAGGCGAAATTGGACAATATACGACGTATAAAAGAAGAGTATACAGATTTATTGGAAAAGAACAAACAGTGACAGGGTTTAATAAATTGGCAAATGGCATTTATGCTAACTCTTTAAAAATTCTGTTATTATTGAAGCGTTATAATGAAAAAATCCAATGACTTTGATTTTTATAAAAGAGATTTAAATTAATTTTTCGCAAAGCATAGCCTTTTTGAAAAAATGTATAATTATCCAGATTTAAGCCAAGACCTAAAAAAATTGACAAAATGTAAACGTTTCACACCTCGGATTCATATTCAGCGACTCGAAAAACATAAATTAGTGCTGTACCTAAAATTTCGGACCTTTTTATTTCTAAATTGACTAGCCTTGGACATAAAAGGGCAAACAATGACAGCTATATGGATTGCAGTACAGAAATGGAGTAAACAATGTAAATTTGATGTACTATGCCCAATGTTTCTGTCAATTAAATAAATAAAATTTTTGAATAAAATATTGTAAATGATCCCTAAATTAATAAAAAATCGATTTAGTTATAGATTTATTGTTTTTAATATATGCAGATCTCTAGACAAAGAGACGTGATTATTTTTATAACAATAAATCGCATTTATGCATATGTTAACTAAAATTTATTTTGTTAGTAAAGCGTTATAGTGGTTTTTCATTGTTTAAAGTAACATAAAAGGTTTGCTTTCTTTATGTCTATTTTAAATCTATACATTGTATACGATAATTAGCACGTTGTCAAAATGCGAATGGATAATGTCAATATAGTTATCTGAGGGAACAGAATTAGGTATTAAACAGATTAGCTATAGAAATATAAATGTGTTATATATTGCAATTACAAAATATAGACTCGTTGCACATGTATAATTATTGGTTAAAAAAGAGTTAACAATGTATAGATTTAAAATAGACATAAGAATTGTAATGTTGCATAAATAACATTTGTATAAAATGTTTTAATGACCCCTAAATTAATAAAAAAAATCGATTTAGAATCGACTAGAATTGCACTAAGATACAACCTTCATATTTCCACGAATTGAGATTTCTAGGAAGATGCAATAAAATTTAACCCCTCACGAGCTGATTCTATGTTTAGATTTCTAAGATAAATGGATTTCTAAGAAATGGTTTTGACCTTCAATTTAGCCTCAGCTACGATGAATGAGCTATTTGGCTTGTTTTATGGGGGTGAAGCGGTTACCTGTGTTGAGTGTCAGCTCCCCTGTTTTCGGAAACGGTTATCTGTCTTTGGGAACCGGATCCGGTTCTTGGGGAAACTATCTCATCCTGGCGGTTAGGACCGTAGTATGGGCCCACATAAGCATAATATTTGTATTATTAGAAACAGCAACTTAGTCAATACAAGAACCTTGATATTAGCATAAACAACAATCTCATAATTCTTCTTGTTTTCATGAACTGATTCTATTGTTAGAATTGAGCAATGGGAACGCTTATTTTCTATTTAAAATAATTTAACCTCCAAGGAATGCTAAAATTGTTGACCTAGATGGATGTGGTGGGGTATTTATACCTAAATAGTGATCACAAACACTAGTAAATGCTATACATTAGATAAGCATGGTGATAGTACAATATTTTCATACTGTGTTATGTGAATTAATTATTATACTTAGCATTTATAACATCTTGAACGTACTTTAACTGAATAACGCAATTCAATGCATAAGTTTCCCTTTGACGCGAACAGCCTGTATATTATGTCAATTAGGCTCATTGTTTCTATTCCGATGATAAATATGAAATGATTCTAGTCAAATCATGTCTACATATGGTTGGTGACACTAAATGTTATGTTTGTTGTTTTTCTGACTGCACCCAGACTACTGATGAACACATCCCTTGTATTTAGCAGCGTTTTAAATTCTTAAATTCGATTTTCTTTTTTGAAACACTTGTAAAAGCGCTGAGGTAATACACATTTAAACTCCTCTGCTTCCAACACTATACGTTCACCATACTTCGTATTAATTACTGTCACATTAATAACTTTATATTTTTACGGTATCTCTAGTTCACATGCATTTTTATAGAGTTTGCAATAGGTGCTTTGGTTTAACCCTGCTAATTCCATGTTTGACAAGTTATTAACCGACTGATCTCAACACACTGTGATTCATATAAGAAAAATGTATCACCTTTAAACTTGAAAATCCTGTTTTTAGATTGCTCAGGAGTGCGACCTTAAAATTTAAATGGTGGGGGGAAAAGTCATGCTTATTTTGCTATTTGACCTTGAAGAGCGCCAATACAAGAACCCTTGACCTACCTTTTAGCATAGACAACAACCTTTCTTCAACAAACACCTATTCCGCGAACCGTTTAGATTTCTAAGAATTGCTCCTTCAGGTGGCCTTGAAAATTGATACCAGTAAATTTTGACCTTGACTCCAGTTAGCCATGAACCTACTTTAGCATAGACAGCAACAATCTGTTTGAATTGTAATATGATACCCCTGCAGGTGACGTTGAACATTGATTTCTAGGAATTAACACATGGCCCTGATCGACTAAATTCCAAGAACTTTTTGGTGACCTTGAAAATTTTCCGTCAAAAGGGTGTTGCTTGAAAAACTTTAATGGATGACTCACAGCTTTAATGAACTTGATCCCTTCTAAGAATACACCTACGGTTAGCCTTGGGAACTGATTTCTAAGGATACCCCCGCAGACAACCTTGAAAATTGATTTCTAGGAATTGCAATAACTTCTAAGACTTCTAATATGAAAGAATTGCTTGACCAGTGTGGCCTTGATAATTTGCTTGGTGACCTTGAATATGTGACATTTACTCAAGCGAGAATTGTTTGACCATTTCCAGCGAAAAGGGCGTTACCCTCAAGGATCACTCGCACCTTCAATGACAATTCTAAGAATAAACATTGACCTTGAAGCGATGGCAGGAATTGCTTTGTAAAAATTTCCTGCCAAGATTTGCATTACTATCGAATAAGATCGGGGTACCCCTACTGGTGACCCCCGATTTCGAGGAATTAACACATGGTATTGACTTGGGCAAAATCAGCCTAACCTTGATAAATTCGTTCAGTCAACCTATGACTTCTTTGAGCCTGATGCTGGATATGCAGAAACAGAGACAATATAAGAGCCTTGAATAGCTCGACTTTATCACCTCTGACCATGAAAATTTTATTTTTAGGTTTCTCAGTATTGTGACCTTGACATTTAAATGGTTGGGCTAGCTGGAAGCTACAGGTGACCTTGGTATTCAGCTATGCAAATCCATGCTTATTTCGCTATTTGAAGAGTACTAATACAGGAACACTTTGACCTATCGTTTAGCTTAACCTTGAAAATTGGTTTCTAGTGACAAAGTCGGATTAGTATCCTACTCGTGACCTTGATTAGGAATGCTACTAAATCTAACCTTGAACATTTCTCGGCACATGGTCTCAACCAGTTTGGTGACCTGTCCTGAAAAGTAGAATCCCCCACACCTTGAAAAGTTTATTTGAATACCTCATGCAAGTAATTTCTAGGTGTTATGACCTTAATCCGACCAGAATTGCTTGAACTTTGCATTTGTCCTTTTTTCAGAGGTGTGACCTTGAATAATATGCAGGGAAAGTGTACGTGACCTAATGCACTTGCGGGTTTTCCTTAATAAATTAATAAGTGGATCTCTATACGTGGCCCTGAAGAATATACGCAGGCAATGTGTATACGCAATAGCCTTGAAAACGAGAAAGTGGATCTTATAGTATACGTGACCTTGAAGAGCATACCTTTACCGGTTATATATCGCGATACCCCTGCAGGTTGATTTCTAGGACTTGAAAATTGAAAATTGGTACCAATACATTTTAATCCTTGACAATCTATTTGATAGCCCTACAGGTGCTTTTTAGGAATTATGCCCCTGAATCTGTCAAGAATTACTCGAACAATGGATCGCCTTTGTCCTTTTCTCAGAGGTGTGGCCTTGAAATGGTGGGGGCAAACGGTTACCTGTGTTGGGTAACAGATCCCTGTTCTGGGAACCGGCTTCCCTATTTTGGGAAACGGCTATCTGCCTAACTACCTCATCCTGATAGTTTAGGACAGTCGTATTATGAATCCACATGCTGTAAGCATAATCTTTTCATTACACTTTAGCCAATACAAGAACTTTGACTCACATTTTGGCATAGACAATGACAACCTGTACGATACCCCGACCTTGAGAGTTAACGTCTCAACTCAGCCAAGAATTGCTTGGGTGATCATGAAAGGTAGAATCCTCCACGCCTTGAAAAAAATTAACACCTTAGGTCGGTCAAGAATTGCTGTGTGATCTTGAGGAATATACGTAGGCAATGTGTATGATATACTTGACCAAAACAACTATGACTTTGAAGCGTCGGTTGAACTATGCATCGCCTTTGGTCTTGAAAATTGATTTCTCAGAATTGAGCCTGAAAAAGGTGGGGGGTAACTAGATAACAATCTATTTTTAGGAATTATAACTCGGTCAGAACAAATGATCGCCTTTATTCTTTTATCAGATGTGTGACCTTGAAATTTGTAAGCATAGACTTTGAAGCGTCAGTCTGAACAATAAATCACCTTTGATCTTGAAAGTTGATTTCTCATAATTCAGCCTAAAATGGTGGGGGAGCTAGACAACAATCTATTTTTAGGAATTATGACCCTAACTGGGCCAGAACAATGGATCGCTTTTGTCCTTTTTTCAGAGGTGTGACCTTGAAATGGGGGGACACGGCTAACTGTGTTGCGAAACAGCTATCTGCTTTGGGACATGGCTCCCCTGTTTTGGGAAACGGCTACCTGTATTTGGGAAACGGCTACCTGTCTTTGGGAAACGTCTATTTGTATTTTGGAAACAGAACCACATGAGATTAGTGCACTTTGCTGTGGGGCGTGACCTTACAACGTAAACTTTCAAGAATTTCTTGATGACCTTAAAACATGCTTAGCATAGGCAACAATCTGTATGATACTCCTTGAGAATTGTAATAACACCTCAGGGCTTGAGACAGACGTCAATGAACTTCCTAGAATTGATGGGGGCGTGACCTTAAAAATTTCCTGTCAAATTAACACTCAGCCGGAGAATTGATCGGTGACCTTAAACATTTCGTGGCCTTGAAGACATGCACGGAACGTGTCCTTGAAAAACCTGGTACATTGACATAGGCAATGTGATTACTTTGGAAACTATGTACTTAGACGTAGACAATGCGATGACCTAGAGATATATATTTCGATGCAGGTAATGTGTACGATGACCTTCACCTTGAAAACCATTGACCTGGACGTGGACAATCTGCTTCAACGGCCTTGAAAAGCAATCTAAATACTTTTCTAGTGATTATTTCAAATCTAGTTGCTTCAATGACCTTGAGGAATATACTTCTATGCATGGATCGTGTGACCTTGAAGCGAAGGGCGCGCACGTTTAAGGATGACCTTGAAGATAATCAATCTGAGCGACCTTGAAAAACCATTTACCGTCAAATTTTTGCTGTTGAGTTGAGCTGTATGGATGAATTTGTTTTACGTGTGTCACGACCTTTCAGGATGGTGTGTTTCGAGCTTAAGTTCTTTTTGTTTGTGAATTACTATTCCGTAATTTAAGAATCATCGATAATTGGTTTCTAAATTTATTGAGTTTTTCGTAATATTGCATTTAAATTTTGAGAGATTGTTTTCCTTATTGTTCCCCGTTATTGGATGTTGAGTAGCGTTTTATCTATAAATAGTTGTATATAAGTTTAAATAATGTTTATTTCGTTTGATTTCCTTAAAATTTAATAGAAAGTTTTGTAAAATTAAGTAACTTAAAGAAAGAACGTAGATTTAAATGTATTTGATATCATTCGGGATTCATGGAGTCGGTTAATTGCAGTGGTTTAGTTTAATGTTGAGTATGTTGGTTTTGAGTCATAAAGATAGAATGTGGGACTAACTGTTTGAACTTAAACGAAAATACCGAGATATTTTTCACGTTGATTCTGCTGACGTTTAGAATTTTGAAGATTATCCAGCCCTTACGTTTGAGAACGAAATTTGTGGGTAGGGGGTATCATATCTTCTCCTTCCGTTTCTTAATTGGTGGAACTAGATTAAATGAGATTTTTTTGTGAGTGGTGGGATTCGAAAATCCAAGATGGAATTTGGTAATAATTTGGGGGATTCGGTTTTGACAGCGCTCTCGAGGAGTGTTACTGGGACGTTTGTTGTTACGGCGTATGGGATTGGTTAGAACGTTGATAGATTGGACCTTTTGGTGTTTAACGAACGAACTTTCGTGTTGTGAGGGTAGTTACCTACTTTTTGAAGAAAACCTGTGAAGGGATTTTAAGTGAAATTGTTCAATCACCAAAGGACAAGACCTAGTGCCGATTTCGATTTTACGTAATCAAGTTACCTGGGGATCACCGTCGTGTTATTTCAGTGCTTCTGTGACCTCGTTGGTTTATGTCGCTGTTGCGGACTTATTAAATTAACGTTCTTGGAGTGCCACTTAATTGTCGTGCAGGGCGTCTTGAAGTACAAAGAAACTTTCGCAGAATATTAAAACTAGATTTATATAAACAAAGTTAATAACCTTTTGGGATTGGTAGTGTAAAGAAAACTATTTAAAAGATAAAAGTTATCGAGCAAGTTGAGCGCACAATTCATTATTTTAAAAGAAGTTTTTAATTAATGCAGTAACACTTTACCGAGATTCAATCAAGGAACCGTTTGAAAAAAAAAATAGTCAACATTATCACTCATCATCTTGTGTCAGACTAGGGAGATTCCGTATCCGTAATAGCAGTAGTTGGTCATCGGGTTCATTTTCGATTGTGGTAACACAGAATAGGTGCTAACTTAGACATTAAGGTAGTGTAACATTGTGTTTTATTGAGTATTTTCAAGATCTTTTGCGTGTGCCTTAAATTATTTTCTTTGTTAACAAAGGTTTGAAAGCGGAGTCGGTTACTTTTTAAATTAAGTTGTTGCTTTGGTTTAATTATTGTAAGTAATCATAATTCTGACGCTCCGCCTTCACACTCTTCATTTTTGTATTAAAGAGCAATTGACCCTGAAGTAGTGTGGTTTAATAATCCACGAAATATTTAGGTTAAGCGATTTAGAACGGCGTTACGCAGAATTCTGGCCAGACCTCCGTCGCCAATTAAGCATTTGTTATTTTTTTATACGCATGATCGTATGTTTTTTTTTTTATTTTTAGTTGTTAGTTCATAAATTTGTTTTAATTCTGTGAAACCCCTTTCGTGTTACATAAAAGTTTTTTTTAAATTGCAAATTTACCGGTAATTTAGGAGCTTAAGTTTTAACGTAACGAAGATACAGTTTCTTTATTGAGTGATAGCGTTAATGATATTCAGTGTTTTATTCGACTTCTAGTTGACTATGAATTCATTTAGAGTGCATCCATTAAGGGTGATTTTTTTTGTTTTGTTTTGTTAAGATTATTATATTATGCCTAATTATTTACACTGAGGTGTAGTAACGCAACGTAACATTATTGAGTGATTAACACGCTTTTATTTGTCAGGCGTGTAGTGCTATTTTAAAGCCCTCTTTCAGGTGGTTTGCTGAGTTGCTGTGGAGGACACCTGGGATTGATTGCGGATAGGTAGGCGTATGTTTTTTGTATGTTTAAACACGCTATGTATTCGTAATTTTGGCACGACGTCTCTTATTTTGACTACCAAACATTCTGGCGCCCTTAACCGATCCGATTACGTCTTCATCCCCTACTTTGGCTTACCTGCGATTTACTATTCTGGATGTGCAAAATTTATCAAC
Source organism: Vesta saturnalis (assembly GCA_036346205.1). NCBI lineage: Eukaryota > Metazoa > Arthropoda > Insecta > Coleoptera > Lampyridae > Vesta > Vesta saturnalis. Next base: position 2,367,217 of record JARFJB010000912.1, read on the forward strand.
ATCTTACCCACTCATACGCTGACTGGTCGGTCAAAAGGCCAATTTTACCTGTAATCCCGTTCTACCACCCGTTTATACGTTACAACAAACCAAACGCAAACTGCAAACGCAAACGCTAAACGCAAATGCAAACGATAACGAAACATGCAAATCACACCAACTATAAATCAACAAATACAAACACTAAACATAAACTAAAACTATCAAACATAAAATCAAACATCAAACCAAACATAAAACAAACAAAATAAACACAAATACTAAAATAAAACAATAACAAAACACAAATTACAACACTAAAATAAACACAAATACTAAATACAAACACAAACTTAAATAACAATACAAAACAAACACAAACACAAAACCAAACAAAACACAAACAAAACACAAACACAAACACAAACACAAACAAACACAAACAAAACAAACACAAACATAAACAAAACATACACAAACAAAACACAAAAAAAACAAACAAAAACAAACAAAACACAAACACAAACATAAACACAAAACACAAAACACAAATAAAAAACAAAAACAAACACAAACACAAACACAAATACAAACAAAACACAAACACAAACAAAACACAAAACACAAAACAAAGACAAACACAAACACAAACACAAACACAAACACAAACACAAACACAAACACAAACACAAACACAAACACAAACACAAACACAAACACAAATACAAACACAAACACAAACAAACACAAACACAAACAGGTACAACTCACACACACACACGCATACATACACATCATGGCCGATCTTGGCGAAATTTGGCTAAACGTAAAAAAATGTAAAATAAATAGATTTAGCGATAGCGAAAAGTTGATTGCATAACCTTCTATTCCTACATATGTATATGTAGGTCGGAAGGTAAAAATGAGCGGAATAATTAGCTCTATTAAATTAAACGCCACCAACATAGATGGTAGATCGTCTATCTACGCCATCTTGAAATTAAAAGAAAACAACTTTGTGAGATGTCCAAATTCGATATTCAAATTTACTGAATAAACCATTCAAAACCAAACTCTTTGTGGTGATTTCGTGTACGGGAAGTGTCTTTCCGCAAAATTTGATACATTTTCATGCTATTTGGCTTTGAAGTATAAGTAAATTTCTCCATTTCCAACCCATTGAATTCTAATAAGAACACATATATATTCATTCTACACTTTATTGCAGTATTAAGATGTCATTAATTTGCTCACACTACTCAATCATAACAGTTTGAACCTACTACAGTGTTTCCACAGCGGCATGTATTGCCGTCCTTTTAGAGGTCTTAGTAAAATATGATTTCTCGTTCAAGTTTATTTCTTTCGACACACAAGCTTATCATACGTATTAAAATGTCATGCCCTATTGTAACAGTGAGGTAACAATTACAACAAACCCAACATTCTCATCAGTCAGAAATACGCCATACGTACAATTTAACACTAAATGTACCCAGTACAAATATGAAGCATAAATTGTACAAACGTAGTAAATTCAAATATTAAAACCAAATATTCACAGTAATAATGTAAGTGAGCTTTACAAGTAGATAACTAAACTAATATACGTAAAACAAACATTATTTGTTAGATTATGTATTACACTGCATTCAATGATACCTTTCATACTCATTAATAGTTATAAATATATACTGTAAATTCACTATAGACAATTACGAGTCACAGCATGGAGTAATTTTTTGAAAATCTAGCCATATGCCATTTATTGCTTTTATTAGAAATGCCTTTGGGTCCAATGATAAACATGTTTCGGTATTAGCACCTAATGTAATGTGAAAGTTTTTAATAATTTTCGCTATTATTACTTTTGCTTCCAATATTGCAAAATTATACCCTACAAAAATAAGTTTGTCAATATAATAATAATAAATGCCGATTTTTACCTAGACATTTGCGTGATCCAATTCCAAATGGTATCCAAGCACTCGAATGACGTCGTGCTATATTGTTTTGTGAAAACCTTTCGGGATCAAATTTTTCTGGATTTGGATATATGGCAGGATCGTTTTGTAATGCCAAAATTGGTACAGCAACATAAGTTCCTTTTTCTATGGTTATGTTTGTACCGACGATATTGTAAGTTTTTGTACATTCTCTTCTCAGAATGGTAGATGGTGGGTATTTCCGTAAAGTCTCTGTTAGAACAAATTATTAAAAAGAAGTGGTCTAAATTACAAACATTACCTTTGATGCACTGATGTAGAAAGTGTAACTGTGTTGCTGATTCAAACGTTAATTCTTCTGAATTTTCTGCGAGAATTGCTTCAACCTCTTCCCTCACCTTTTCTTGGTGCACTACATTAATTGCCAACTCGTACAAACAACAAGAAATTAGAGTTGAAAGAGTTTCATAACCAGCAAGAAGAAGAAAATTACATGTCGCAGCTATGTTTTGAATATTGAAAAAACTTTTATTTTTTAAACTTTCCAATTTTATAAAACGAAGAAAATGCGGCTTTTCATTTAGGTCACTAAGAATTGCTGAAATTTTTTTGATGTATGCATTCAACTCGTTTTGTGAAACAGTTTGAATTTTTAGTTTTATCAAAATTTTCGGCATAACTAGCGCAAGCAATCTAATAAAGGATTCTCCCGATGAGTTACCAAAAAATTTTTTGCTAGATTGTATAATGTTTGAATCTTCCTGACTGATTAAACTTTTATAGTCTTTTCCAAATAAACAGGTTAGGATTACGTTTAAAGCCAACTTAGTAATTAGTTCTTCAACTTCAATGGTTTTTTTCTCAGGTATCAATTCCGTTAAGTCTTTGATAAAATTTTCGGTGCATTTTACTATAGTTGGATAAAGAAGTTTAGTTTTTATGGAATTAAATATGGGAGAAAACATTAATCGGTGCTCTTTCCACTGAGATCCCTTTAATGCTCCTAAATGTAAAGTTAATGGTTCCCGATTACTGGAATAAAAAACTCGGTCCGTAAAGTATTCAAAATCGCTCACCATTATTTGTTTTATTAATTCCAGATCACACAAAACCAAAATTGGCGTAGCAAAAAAATAATAACCCATAAACGGCAGATTTCTTTTTTTGCAATATTCGTAGACAATTCCAAACTCTTGGCCAATGTGACGTTTTTGAAGAATCACCGATTTTGCATTTCCAAAAATTGATTTTGGTTTTCTTGAAAACACTCCTCTATGTTGCCAATATGTAAAGGATGTGTTAAAGTAGAAATAAATCGCTAAGCTTATCGTAACCAACATTGGAATCAATATGTCAACAACCATTCTTTAATTTCGTTTTCTGAACTTGATTCGGTCTGAGTCTAAAAAGCGGTAGATGAGGTTTTGATGCTCTGCACTTATTATAACTCACCAATTTATAAAGGCTCAGAATGGTAATCTAATGCTAATGATAATATTAAAGTTCCTCTCAACTTTTTCTTTGTACGCGCTAAAAATTTCAGGGTCACAAAGTAATTAATAGCATAAATTACCACTGTTTATTACATTTACAGGTACATAGTTTTTGCATGAAATGAATAATTTGATGAGTAAATAACATGGAATACAGATTGGACATAACTGCCAAATAATGGAATATTATATGTATGTATAAGTGCAAGTAACACTTTAAAAATGTTATTAGTGCGTATGTATTATTCATTAAAATATTCTGGAGCTTGCGTAAATCGACAATTATAGCACGGCGTGCTTATGCTTTATAGTTTGTTTACTAGGAAACAGTAATATTAATCTGAAATTAATTTTTAAATTTATAATATACTAAATTTTACCATTTTCATCATGTATGCTAGCATCAAAGGTTCTGTTACAGTCTTGGTCACTTATCCAAGCTTTCAACTTTTCGTACTCCTTAATGTACGTGTCTCTTGATTTATAAAAAATCTCCATGATAAGGAAACAAATTTTTCATGTGACTACCTGATAAAAAAATTAACGAATAAAATCGAAATTCTAAGAAAGGATTCTTTCATGCGTACTCAAAAATAGTGTATAAGAGACTTTGAAGCACTTACAACGTTGCATAAAAGGCTTGCTTATACACTCGTATTATAATATACTATTTTTACAATTTTATACACTCTACAGTGAAGTAAAATTCAAAAAAAATTGTTCAAATTCAAATTTATTGAAGGCTTCTTTTATTTATATTGCTCCTGTGAACGTTCATTTTTCATGATTAAGAATACAAAAGAACGATTAGTTTTCAATTTTTAACCATATTTAACTAAAACATCTTCGAGGAAACTCGGATTGAAGAATTTAAAACGTTGCGAAATATGGAAAATGTGTTCCCTAGTGGTTTAGGGGTAGCTGGAAAAACAGCAAATCTAACATTTTATTTTTAAAGTAGTGCTACAACCCTAGCATATGAAAATCAACTTGAATCATTTCTTAAACAATGTTTAGTCATAGTGCAATTGTATCATATTCTTTTTCAGTTCAAATCTACCCTCTATGCACAGAAAACTATCAGTGTGTGACCTCTAAAAAGTATAAAGTGATGGATGCATTAGTCAGTAATACTAAGTATGGTGAATATATACAGCTCTACTCAGCATACAAGATAGTTGGAGAGGGGATACTGGCGCTACAGCAGCTTTTATGGTAGAATTCGAAAAAAAATATTTGACTGTTAATTTAAATGTGTATTGTTGGATACACATAAATGCATTGTGTGCTACATAACCAGTTTAACTAATATTTTCTTGACAAAAGCACAAAGGGACAGTTCTATATACGGTGAAGCAAGAATACGATAGAAATAACTTTATTAAACTTAAAAACCTAAACATTAATATAAAATATTTAGTAACAATGTTAAGCTTTACAGAAACAGTTGTATAGTATATTACGTAACGTGTGTTGTAAGTAGCATTTTACGCACGAATAGAAATGGAAATTCGTAATTCAAATGTGTTACAACACACATGTGGACTTTATTTCCAAAATAGCTATCATTTACACAGCCGAATGAATTTGGAATAATGTTTCAATTTGTATTTACTAAAAGATATTTACGTTCACAGTAATGCCTGTAAGTATTCTACCTTTGAAACAAGATCCAATAGGTTACCTCATTAAATTTTTCAGATTATACCCACCTATTTTAAAAGCGTCCCTTGATTGATTAAGTTTTAGTAAATAAAACTTCTTAAGAGTTATATTACTCCCCATCTTGAGCATATTTTCATCCTTTTTCCGTAAGATACGAATGTGCCGAATTACTTCATCTTTACGTTGAATCAACATCATCGCTTTCATGGTCAACTCCACAACTTGGGTGCTCATATGCGAAATTTATTGCAAGTACAACGTTAGAAAAATAATTAGTAATGTATTATAATATATCTGTAAGTAAATTATTATGAAAAACTTTAAAAATTATGTAATGTACTGACTTTTCAAAGAATCTAGCGAAATCTCCCTCAATATCACTAGCACGGAATGATATAAGTGGCATATCTTCATGCTGGTCATCAAACGGATATATCAGGAGCGAATCTAATGGAGACGACTGCACCAAAACATTATACAAAATTTTCCTTTTCTTTGTTGTGACAGTTTGGATGTTTATTTAATGAGGACATGCTTCTAGATGTATGTATGTATGTACGTAACTAAATGTTAGAATAAGAGTCTAAGACTAGGTACATACAAGTAAATCTGTTAACGTTAACGAAATTGTCAACAAGTGAAAGTGGTTGTTGGTACTCAATAAAAATATTCCCCAAGGAATAAAATATCTGTATAGGCATAGTATATAAATTATAATAAATGCAACATAATCTATAAGTAAGAAATCTAGACGTGAGAAAGTATTTTATATGATCCCAGCAAGGTGAAGAATAGGTGTTAGTAGATATTCTTGGTAAACGTCATTCTACAAAATAGTTCTCTAACGTACGCCGCACGTGTTCCTTGTTTAATATATTCTTTCGAAATAAAATTTCTCATGTCAAGTTCTGTGTAAACTATTCAAATTTTGAAAACTTTCAGCTTTAGATGGAGCAATGGAAAAAATTCAAATTGTTAAATTTGATTAAATATTGCATTTAACTTGAGTAATTGTTATAAGACGACGATATTATTAATAATGCACGTATCATTAAAATTAAGTGTATAGCTTTCGTTTTTGTAATTTTTATGTAAAAGTTGTATTAAATTCTTGATCTTGGTTTTAGCACAGATTACACACAGGTGTGTAATCTGTGGTTGTAGTAAATGTTCTCATGAGAGATAAGTTGAAACGGGAAGGGTAATGTGATACTTACGTCATTGAACTGCAAAGTATTATAAATTTTCTAATGTTACTACTATACCTTTCTTAAATCTATTATTTTGTAAATCTTAACTAATTATCAGAATCCATTGCATCACTAACTCATATCTTTACTTGGTTACCTCATAGCACTCGATACTGTAGAATGAGGTAATGAGAATTCATAATCCTCCATCACGCTGGACCGACCGATGAGCTGAACCAAGCTGTTTTGTCCTTGTTCGAGATGTTGTTCGCTATCTAAGCAAAAACGGTGAATATCTTTAAACCAACTAGGTCAAAATTTCTCAATAATTAGGAAACGTACGTAATTTCTCCTTAGATTAATAGTTTTATAAAGAAATTATCTAGTCTTTGGTGTAAAAATAGGTCCATTTAAATCCAAACGAGGTAAGCATGATTTTTGTGTTCAATCGATAAATCATTTAAACGTGAAAACAGACTTTTACAGAAGACACTATATATATATATATATATATATATATATATATATATATATATATATTTTCCAAAAACACCAATAGTCTATATTTATTCTGACAAATAACGTGACAAATGATAGTCCTTTAATAATAGGTTACCCTGACCACAATTTGACACTTCTGTGGTTGATGATAGTGAATGAAAACGATAAAAAAAAATACTTCTACGTTTGTCAATCAGTTTAATTGGTTCGGTGTTAGTAGGACGCTCGGCGCAATTACGAGTAGGTAGGCAAGGCTAATTTCCAAGAAAACATAACTTGTTAGAAACTAAACATAAGTGGCTCGCAGAAGAGGAAGCAAATAAACTTTAGAATGCAAAATAAGTCAAAATAAATGGTTAGTCATAAAAACAATACGATATTATTTGACTCTGGTTTCTCGTGGCGTACAACGACACTTATGACGAAAACACACTGAGGTCATTAACATCCGGTATGAGTTGTAGGATGCTTTGAGGGGAATTTTGGAAAAGGACAATTCTCGCTTGTAAAAAAGCTCGGTCACCATAATATGCTCTACAAGCGAGAATACTATGGGTTGGGGTGTCGGTGCCACACATCGGACGAAGGTTACTATCGGAGACGCCAATGCACTTCCGATTACATCCAAATCCTCCGTGCGAGGTAAGGATTCAGACGGCCGCTCGTCCTGGTGCGTGATTTCGGTGAAGCCAAGGTTGGATATTGGTGATCATGGAATAGATGTTGCGTCCTTTCACGTATGCATCCCACAGCCGCTGCGATTCACTCAAGACCAAAGCCTTGATGTAACAGCGAGCGGCTGAAAAGGAAGAAAAATCTACGGAAAAAAAGGGCAGGCGCAGCACGCAGTACCGCGTAGGAGTCTAGTATGGCAAAATTTCCTGCAGTAAAAGATGAAGCGGGTGATTAGGACCGATCCTTGTAGGCAACCCTTTGAAAGGGGCTTCGTAATAGAAAATTCGATGTCTTCGAAGTGTTGCGAATCAAGCGATCTGCCAGATGACTACAAATGGCGCGCGTAGCGTCGGCAGGCACTCTTTCAAGGACAAGATCATTTATGATACGTTATGGAATGCCCCGGAAATGTCGACGAAGATTGCCAACGTGTACCTTAGGGTATTTTTAATATTTTTGAAAGTTTTAATATTTGTAATTAGTCTAGGCACACAGTCGGTAGTCTTATGTATGGGGATAAAGCCGTACTGGTTAGGATGGAAGAGACGTTCAGGAGGGATTTCATTGTACAGTCTATGGAGAAGCACACGTTCGAATAACTTTCCAAACTCGGACAACAACGTTATCGGTCTATACGAATTCACATCTGTAAGTTCCTTTTTACCGGGTTTTAGAATTGTTATTAGCTTGCAGTCTTCTAACTGACAGAAAAATGCCGAAGTTTTATGCAAGAATTAAATAATTTGACGGAAGTACCAGAAAGGGTCTCTAGCAATGTCCTAAGTATCTTACCATGAATTTCATCCAGTCCAGGAGCTTTGTTCTTAGGGATCTTTGGCGCAAAGGCAAGCAGGTCTTCACGTGTGGCCACCCAGCCTTGCCTGGGATGCAAATTAACAAGACAGGAACGGATTTCGATGTGGATGGGTTCGTCAGTTGTCGAATTGTCGTCGTGAAAAAGGATGTTCAACAAAACATTCACGGTCTCATGTTCGGAAACAGTGTATCTGTCACCGTCGCGTAGATTGGAGCAGAGATCAACTGGAACTTGTTTCTGAAAAGTTATTCTATAGACCACACCCCACGGGTTTGCCGCCAGGCTGGTCTCAACAAAACGTTGCCTTGAGAAAAAAATTTTGCTTTCATCACTGCCAGTTTATATCTTTTTAATGGCTCCTTATAGGAAACGTACTATTCAGTTTTTAGCTCTGCAAGGACTTTTTGGTAATGGCGCCGCGTGATACGAACTATCTTCTTTAATCTGCTTAACTTCTCGCACCACCAACTATTGCTGGCGAAGGTACCGGCTCGAGCAGTAAGGATAATCCTTTTTAAGCACACCTGGTACGTATTCCGGACCAGCTCTGATAGCTTGCCAATGACGGCGTCTAGTAGGTAAAAGACTGTTAATTGGATTATCGACGGCTATATCAAAGTATATCGGTCGGTGATCACTCGCAATTTCATCCATCATTACTTGCCAGTCGGTAACCTTGCGCCCCAAAGGGAATGAAGTAAGGATCACATCGATGCTTGTCAGGCCGAGATGGCTCTAATACGAATGTGGTAGATTAGGTAAGTTTACAATACATAGGCCGCGTCCTGCAACGAGGTTTTCCACAAGCGTGACCCGTGAGTCACTCGTCGAGGAGTGCCATAGCGCGACTTTGCATTGACGTCGCCTGCAATTAGGACCTTAAAATCCTTCAACTCGTCCAAGACATAGTCGAGATGTTGTAAATCAATACGAACATCCTCACTTGGTGGTCAATAAACTCCGATGATTGCCAGTGAGGTGTTCCCAACGGTAACCATAGATATAGCTGTGCAGTTGTTAGTGAAGTAACTTAAAGTAACGACTTCCATGGGTTTCGAGCTATTGCAAACAATATCCGATAGAAACCGCATTGAAGAATATGCGGAAATGTTGCTGTAAGGTGCCGACAATCCTGTACCCGTTAGACAAACACTGTGAATGGCTCTTGCACCAGTAGCACGTCAATGTCGTTGTCAGAGGAGAAGCCCAGTGCCTCAAGGGTCGGAACATGAGAATTTATAAGATTCACTTGCGCGACCCTAAGAGTCATGTGTGAGTCCTCACTATTCATAATTGGTGTTAGCAATCTTGGACTCAACACGTTTAGCGTAGGCGCGACAGTTCGAGGGGGAGGCTTTATGGTTAATAACATCGCCCTTGTGATCAAACCTCATGTAATTTGCGCATGAAGGATCTTTTTGGAGGTTGCGGCACCCCTTGGTTTCATGGCTGACTGCGCAATGGCCGCATTGAAGCTTACTGCGATAGTCCGAGGCATTATGGCTTAAACGTTGGCATTTATAGCACCGGAGTATACGTACGTGGTCTTGTATAAGACAGAAGTTCCACCCGACGTATACCCGTCGTCTTGTCAAAAGAAACCTTCGTACGACTGCGTCGCACTCCAGGATCCAGTTACATGTCATGCGGTCTCGTGGTTCAAACCAGAACATCACTTTCAAGGAATTCCCTGCGGCTTCTACGGTGGTTTTAGGAGCAGAATCGAAATTCTGGGAAAAGATGGCCTCCTTAACCTGCACCGAGGAGAGGTCAGTAGACACATCTATAATGGATATTGTGGCCAAGGCTTTATCCTGGAATTTAGCAGCGAGGCCAACTTTTTCAAGAAGGTCTTGGGGAGTTTTGGAGAGATCGCTCTTCTCCGATTAAATCTTAACGGCATTCTTGCCGATTTTAGTCACCCTATCAAAGCGGAGGCCTAGCCTCCTCGGGTTGGGGGCCTTCATTAGGGCGTCTTCAGTTTTGTTTGCGGTCTTTATACGAAGATAGCTAGAACTTTCATCCGAATTCGGTGAAGCAGGATATGAAACTAAACTATTGCAATATTGATGAAGCACCTTCATGTCCAGGATCTGGATATTAGGGTAATGTAACTGGGCCCTAAAGAATAGGTCTTGATTTCCTTAAAACTGGTATCGGTTTACAAAAACTAGTCCCGGTTTCCCAAAAAAACAGCTGAAAACAGTTTGCTACCAGGTCAAAAGAGGAATCCGTTTCAAAGAAACAGGTGGTTGTTTTCTAAAGAACTGGTGGCGGTTTCCTAATAACGGATAACAGTTTGTTTACCTGGATGGATAAAGCAGACAAAATAAAAAATAAAATCATAGTTTTCAATATCTCTTTATTAAGATAATATGCAGTAAATGCTATATATTACGTAATCAGGTCGACAATACAAAATTTCCATTAAGCATACAGTGCTATGTGATTTAATATTATTATACTTTGCATTTATGACATCTTCAATGTCTTCATAAATGTAATCATTACACTACCATAGAATTATTTCTCATGAAAACGACGGTAACTAACAACTTGTATAAATTTTTCATAGAAAGACACTAGATTGTAGGATTCAAGAAATTCCAATCGACAGCTTATTATATCCTTTAAATTGAATAGTTCTTCTACACTATTAACATTGAATGATCAAGAACAGTAGTTCTTTATCATAACAGTTTCCAAAATTCTGTCATATCCTTTAATCAATTCCCAATTATAATAAATACTAAGATTGGTAGATAGACATTCATAATGTTGATCATAGATTATATCTTCTTCTTCGTTTACATTTGACCAATCAATTTTATTTTCAATTTCTTGAGATCGCAAAAATTGTAATTCTACATAAGAATGCTATCCTAGAATTTCAATCCATTTCTTCATGTCTAGCACCACATTATTGCTTTGATCGCAGTTGCCATACCCCACACGCCCTATCGACGCAAGGTCGAGGTGTGTACTGTACCCAATTCCTATATGTTTTGCATGGTTGATGAGTATCGTTCGACAATTTATAATAAATACAATCGATTAATTGTTAATAATAATTCCACCCCTAATATTACTTATACTGCTAATAATAAATAGAAGATTTTGTGCCTTCAGCTCAGTCGACGATTCAATGGTCCATTTGCTTAAAATTTGATTTGCTTTAATTAGAAAATGTGTGCGTGGTTAGATATGTTCGCTTTACAAAAAAGATGTAACTTCAACCAGTAAATAAATGTTAAAATACCGCGGAAGCCAACCTATTTTATGGAAAACAAGTAAACCGTAAATGTAATAAATGCAAAATTGAAAACAATAACGAGGTTTACTATACAAATCTTTAACTCCAGTTATAAAGTAGAAAATATAAATACTAAGGTTAGTAAATTAACTTAAAAATAGCTTATAAACTAATGATTAGAAATGAAATACCTGTAATACTTTTATATTTTGGTTGTCACTGGTATACTGTTAGTGGTAAGAAAACGCTGACTATGCACGCTTTCCGATTTGGTTGTGGTTGAAATGGAATTGATATTCGTTGATCCTAAATAAGTAAATTCCTTTACAAACAGCCAAACTTGGTTGATTTAAATGGGTGAATGTACCATTTATGTATAATTTTCAGCATAGCAACAAACTTCTATTGCGTCATCCTCGTTAAATTGAAACGTAATAATACAATGAAGTTACGTAAAATGAAAGTTTAACGTTATAAAAGTAAAATAAAAATGAAACAAAAGTGCCCAAAAAGGATAAATATAACAAACAATGAAAATAAGTTTAATTAGCTCTTACCGTAAAATTTACGACACTTTTGATAAAAATTCTCAAAAGCAAAAATGGACACTTTTTGATTTCGTTATCGTAACAATAACCTCAAAATCATGTCTGCGCAGAGCTCAATGTGCAAAACGAAATGCGCGTACAACCTCAACTTTAAAATATCTAAACACATACTTTTCAGCCACTAAGGTATGCAATTCACATGAGACAAAATTGAACGAGGTTGCCTAAACTATTGCAAATTTTAACAAAATTTAAAAAGGTTTGTTACAACCGCCTATAGTGGTCCCTTATACATATTTTGAAATATTTGGAAAGAATTTATGACAGCTCAATTTACACAAATTTTATTTTAAATAAATAATAATAATTTTAAAGATTAATTACACCACATATGCATAATTTTCAGGCAAATTTGTAGTACATACAAAACTCATTAAATTATCAAGTAGGCTAGGCTAAGATGACAACTTAGTTTTGTTATAAATAATTTATTTTATGTCAGCATAATTTATGCAGGTATAAATTTATTTTATTTCAAATAATAATAAATATAAATAATAATATGCCACATCAATTCTTAAAGGAAGAATATGCAGACATAATTTTTGTTTATGGTTTTTGCAACGGAATCGGTAGAGAAGTAACAAGGGAGTGTGAAACGAGGTTCCCTAATCGTCGAACGCCGCATCATGAGACTTGTGCACAAGTTTTTCGTTATCTTCGACAATATCGTAGATTTACTACAGCAAAAGCCAATGATTGCCATGAAAGACAACATTTGGACGTGGAAGATGACATATTAGGTAAATTGAAGTTTAATGGTAGATAATTCTAGTCCATACCTTGGGTAAATTTTTTGAATTAATATTAATAAAATGTCAGTAATTGATACGTATCTAAATAGAAAATAATTAATTAAATAAATAAATAGGTACATAAATAAATGCGTAGAAAAATTATTTAGCTTTATTTTAGATGTGGTTGAAAACAATCCAGAAATCAGTACAAAGCGTATTGGACATTCATTAAATGTACACCATACCACCGTTTGGAGAAGATTAAAAAAATTAGTTTACACCCATATCACATTCAAGAGGTGCAAATATTGGAACCTCGTGATTTTGAATTAAGGTTGAATTTTATTCGGTGGATACTAAGAACGAGAAAAATAATTAGTAGGTACTTATTTACCGATGAAACCATATTTACCAGGGATGGGGTTTTTAATCTTAGAAACTCTCTCTCATATTTGGGATGACTAAAATCATTTTACTACAAGACGGACATATTCACAATATGAATTTTTGGTTAATATATGGTGTGGTGTTTTAGACAATCGTCTAATTGAACCATATGCCATACCTCCTACTTTAAGGTATTTGTCCATTTTCAAAAACGAAATAGTGCGTTCAACCTTGTTTATAAATCTAGGACCCTTTTGTTAAAGGTATTTCCGACAAGCCATCCCTTTTATGTGAAATAATATAGTGGCTTGATTTCGAGTTTGGTTATATATTTGTTATTGTATAGCTATTTTAACTTATATTTAACCCTGTTTGCAAAAACCGGCTACAGTGTTACAAGCTAATTCGATGCTCGTATACTGACAGTAATGACGAAGCCTATCCCACGTATTTTTGAATTATGGTTGGTTTTAGCAAGCTGTAAATTAAACCAAACCAGTATTTTTGAATTGCAAACTGGTTTTTGGAAGCTGTATGATTTGATTGATCGAAATTAAATTTATTGATTTGCGGATGATCGACATTTTTCTCACGTTTAGGGAGAGTACCAGTGTCGGTTAGCCTTATCTACAAAGTAAGCGGTCGCTTATAGGAGTTAGGTATCTGCAGTGGGAGAATCGTTACCTGAAGGTCATGAAGAACTGTTAGCTCACCTTCTTGTTTGATTTGATTGAGTTTGATTGATTTGACAGATTTGGTTAATTACTTTGATTGATTGTGTTTGATCTGATTGTTTGATTTGATCTATAGTGGTTTGTTAGAGATTGATTTGCTTAATTGATTTGTTTGATTTGATCAAGGTTGATAGGTTTGGTAATCTCAAAATAGTATTATTAGATGATTGAAACCATTTAGCTTTTTTATTTATAAACTTAATTAGGACTTATAACTAAAACCACAATAAGTGGTGCGTAATAGTGGACTAAGTTCCGAAAACTGATGTAGACGTATTATACTCACAAGTTAGAACTGGGGCCTCTTAATTCAAATTTCACCGCATAAACATTACAGTCGTCTGTATGTAGTATTAAAATATACCGCTAGGTTCTTTCTATTTCTATTACAGAAAACAATCCTTAGTCCATTCACTACTAGATGGCGTCACTAACAAATTCAAATTTTGAGTTCCGGGGGCCACTACAAGGGGGCGAAGCCCCGAGAGCAAGTGAAGACCTACACTTGTCTTACAAGTTAGCAATGAGGGCTCTTATTAGAATACAAACCACAATAAGTGGTGCGTAATAGTGGACTAAGTTCCGAAAACTGATGTAGACGTATTATACTCACAAGTTAGAACTGGGGCCTCTTAATTCAAATTTCACCGCATAAACATTACAGTCGTCTGTATGTAGTATTAAAATATACCGCTAGGTTCTTTCTATTTCTATTACAGAAAACAATCCTTAGTCCATTCACTACTAGATGGCGTCACTAACAAATTCAAATTTTGAGTTCCGGGGGCCACTACAAGGGGGCGAAGCCCCGAGAGCAAGGTGCGAAGACCTACACTTGTCTTACAAGTTAGCAATGGGGGCTCTTATTAGAATACAAATTCTAATCTGCCCCTATAACATGTAAACACAAATTCGCAGCCAAGGGGGCCAAGCCCCGAGAGCAAGTTGCGAACCCCTCTATCTGTCTTACAAGTTGGCATTAGGGTCCCCTTGTTAGAATACATATTCACATTACCATCCATAACCAGTAGAGACTTAAATACGAATTCAGATACAAGCGGGCGAAGCCCCGAGAGCAAGTTGCGAAGCCCTACACATGTCTTAAAAGTTAGCATTGAGCCCACTGTGTGACGACAATGTACGAAGGTCCAACCCCTTATTAGAATACAAATTCAAATTTCCCGCCAAAACAAAATGGCCGAGGGTCTTGCTTATGACTCATAATTAAAAGAGTTGTGATGACACAATTTAATCACGGCTCATAACTAAAATAATTGTGGGTTTTGATTATAACTCACAATTACAAAAGAAACCTGCCGCAAAATCCGATAAACTCATAGTTAACATAACACCCGCGCATCACTAAATTAATTATAACTCATTATTAGAACACAAATTCAAATTTCCCGCCATAACCAATCAAAATGCAGGAATGGGTGTGGCCTAGCCTTAACCTCCCTATTAACCCAGCCAAAATGGTAGTTAGACCACACCCTAGATGTATCCAACACCCTTCACCAGAGGATTTGCCCGTCCAAAGGCTTTTAATATGGGCAAAAAGCCCTTAAATACAGGATAAACCCCGTACAGGGGCTGAAAAGGATGCCTGAGTGTGTGTGTGTGTGTGTGTGTGTGTGTGTGTGTGTGTGTGTGTGAGTGTGAGTGTGAGTGTGTGTGTGTGTGGTGTGTGTGTGTGTGTGTGTGTGTGTGTGTGGTGGTGTGTGTGTGTGTGTATGTGTACCTGCGTGTGTCTGTGTGTGTCTGTGTGACTGTGTGTCTGTGTGTGTGCGTGTGTGTGTGCTGTGTGTGTTTGTGTGTGTGTGTGTGTGTGTGTGTGTGTGTGTGTGTGTGTGTGTGTGTGTGTGTGTGTGTGTGGTGTGTGTGTGTGTGTGTGTGTGTGTGAGTGTGTGTGTGTGGTGGGTGTGTGTGTGGTATGTGTATGAGTGTATTTTTTATTTTAAAGTAATTTTATTTACAGCATGCTCCATTGCAATTTCAATTTTGTATGAGTGTGTGTATGCCTGAGCGTCTGTCTATGTCTGTGAGTGTCTGCCTGTTTTGTGTGTGTCTGAGTGCGTCTATGTGTCTGAGTGCGTCTATGTGTGTGTGTGTGTGTGTGTGTGTGTGTGTGTGTGTGTGTGTGTGTGTGTGTGTGTGTGTGTGTGTGTGTGTGTGTGTGTGTGTGTGTGTGTGTGTCTGTGTGTGTCTGTGTGTGTTTGTGTGTGTTTGTGTGTGTGTATATGTGTGTGTGTGTGTGGGTGTTTCTTTTTTATGTAAATATTTTTATTATCAGCATGCTCCATTACATAATTTGGTAGTATTACATGCATTTAAATTACTAAATATCGAATTTCAAAAACTTATACTAAACATTAATGTATCTTATACTACATATATGTACTTACAATTTAAATACTAAGACTAATTTAACAAGAACATTCTAATGTGGATAAAATAAGTAATAATTTTAAGAATAACACTAACTGAAAACTTATATGGCGTACATTACATAGAATGTGTTACGTGAGAATTCTACAATACAAGTTTAATTAATAATTACTCTAACGCTAAGATTAACATATTATTCTACTAACAATTCAAAATTTACTGTTCTAATGAATTCTAAAAATGGTTTCAAAAAGTATTGTGTTAGTTCTGATTTGATTGCTGGCCAAGTTCCTCCTTTAGTAGTTATAGCACTAATTAATACATTTATTTCTAGGTCTAATTTACTACAGTCATAAATTAAATGATCCACAGATTGTTCACCACGTTTACATACACATTCTGAATTGTCAATTATTTTAAACCTGTACAAATAATTTTTAATTTTGCCATGTCCACTTAAGATGGTAGTAATGTCTGGTGTTACTCTAATATTAGTTTTAGTCTCTGACGTACTGATGGAAAAAGGATTTAGTTAAAACACCATTGGTTGAATCATCCCACTCTGATTGCCACTGTGAAACACTTTCTTTGTCTAAAATTTCAAAACTGACTCCTGTGGAATTTTATCATATACCTCTTGCAGGTTTGGTTGTATTGCTGCATCTTTTGCATATCTATTCGCCGTTTCATTTCCTTCGCTGAAATTATGAAATTTTGTCCACTTAAAGTATATTTTCCAACTATTCTCAAGCATTATTTGTATATTTCTTCTAATGTCTTGAATTATAGGTTTTGATTAGAAAAATTTTCTAAAGAGCTTATTGATGTTTTATTATCAGTAATAATCCTTAAAGTTTTTCTGAATTTAATAACTCTTTAACTTGAAGTTTCTTTAAAGCTTTTAAAATTGCTACATTTTCGCTTGTTGAACAGTACATTTATTATTTAATTTCCCTTTTATAATAAATTGTAATAACATATTTTGTAAACAACAGCAGCGCAATCAATGTTATTGTCAATTTTGCTGCCAGCTGTAAAAGTTGAAATATTGTACCGTTCATTGCTTGGCTTATTATTGATAAGTCTGCTGGATGAAGCCATATGTGTGTGGGTGTGTGGTGTGTGTTGTGTGGTTTGTGTTGTGTGTGTGTGTGTATGTGTGTGTGTGTGTGTGTGTGTGTGTGTGTATGTGTGTGTGTGTGTGTGTGTGTGTGTGTTGTAGTGTGTGTTGTGTGTGTGTGTGTGGTGTGTTGCTGTGAGTCTGTGTGTTGTGTGACTGTGTTGGTCGTGTGTGTGTGTGTGTGTGTGTGTGTGTGTGTGTGTGTGTTGTGTGTGTGTGTGTGTGTGTGTGTTGTGTGTGTGTGTGTGTGTGTGTGTGTGTGTGTGTGTGTGTGTGGTGTGTGTGTGTGTG
>JARFJB010000912.1:2390000-2442500 GCA_036346205.1 Vesta saturnalis
AAAATATGGAAATTTGGTGAATATTCTAAAAATTATGTTACTTGTAACACCATCTTGCCTGGGAGCTTTTTTGGGATTCATAATACTTCTAACGTAAAATTTTCATCATTTTTTGTATTAATAGGTAATGTTATTAAATTTCGCACTTGTTTGTGATGTTGGTTACCTTCATTAACGTCATCATTTTAAATATTTAAATAAATTTTAAATATTTGTGGTGAAATTACCATCATTTTTTTCAATGGTTGTTAAAGCAAATTTTTTTCTTATTTTCCCGGTTGCCATTTTATATACTGCTTTCCACGGATTATTTCCTTCAGTAACAGTACAAAAATTCTTTCACGAAGCAAATATTTGAATTTTTATTTGATGAATATAATTCATTTTTTCATTATAGTGCAGTTGTTTTCGTACTTCTCGCAAAATTTCATCGTTGTACGTTCTCTGAAATAATCTTCGACATGCATTTACCTTTTTACGTAAAATTGTTAAGTTGTTACTCCACCAAGGAACAGTCTTATCATTAAATTTAATGAATTTTGATTTTTTAAAAGATTCATCACAATGCATTTATTATACAAACATTATGCTTTGCAATAAATTCTGTAAAATTTTGTTCCTGTTTGATTTTTTTGGTAAAAATCTGGTCCAACAATTCAGTATTATCATTTTTTGTTAATTTATAATTAAACATCTCTAAAAATTCATTTGTAATATTTTAATCAAAATTGTTCCAATTCTCATCATAAATAATAAATCTATTTGTTGAGGGTATTAAGTAGTTTTTGTCTAGTAAAGATGTAATTATATTTTACGTAATAAATTTGTGATCTGAGCAACTATCAGATTCTCCGATTTTCCAATTTTTAAGGAGATTAACAAAATGGGGATTAATTGTTAAATCAATATTGCTTCTTCCCCTAATAATTTCAATTCAGTTAAGTCAGTATTCTCATTTAATACATATAGGCAATTTGAAAAAATGAAATCCTCATTGCTCTTCCTCTACTATTATTTATAACATCATGCCATAAAACTGATCTACAATTACTATCTATTGCAATTAAAATTGGTTTATCTTTTGCAAAACTTAAAATTTTGGAAATTTTACCTAAACTTGCGTAATGTCATTCTTAATGTCAAAATATATACTACTTGCCAGAAAGTTTATATTCTTATATTGAATTTCTAAAGTTGTTATATCTTCGTTAGATAACTGACTTATTAAAATAGCAATAATTAATTTATTACTTACAATAATTGATGCCCTTTTGTTTAACGACTCCTGTGAAACATTTTTAACATTTTTGGGAATACCAGCCACTTCACTTTCTATATTGTAAGGTTCCTGAATAAATGCATTATCAATTGCTCTTCATTTAAAAGATTTATTAAATAATGGGTTGCTATTCTTGAGTGTTGTAGATTTATTTCAACACACTTTAAATTTATTATATTGTTATTTCCTAAATTTGAAGTATAACTATTTGCCATTTAATAATTTGTGTTTTGCTTATACTCATTTAAAATTTTTTGGTAGCATGGACAATTTTTGTCCGGATTATACTTATTCCAATTGCCACAATTAATGCATTTAAAGTTTAGTACATTTCTTTCACATTGTTGTAACTTATGATCTTCAGCGCAATGTGGACAAGTTAATTTGCCTTTACATTCGGTTGCATTGTGATTAAATTTACAATTAATGCACCGTCTAATTACAAAGTAATCATCACATACACAATTGTTCCATCTTAATTTTAATTTTCTATTTAATAATTTCTTTCTTGTTTCATGGATGACTTCAAAAATTAAATTTCTACAATTTTTTTTATTTTTTAAAATGAATTTTGGAATGATATCGTTATCACTTAAATTAATTTCGTAATTTTGAATTGATATTTTTTGCAACATTTTAAATTTCGATTTCTTCAGGTATATTATAAATGATCATTTTTGGATTTCTCTTTGTAGGAATTGTAGTTTCTAATTCATTACCACAAGCTTCATTAATTTTATAACTGATTAATTTAATTTCATTTTTCGTATTTGATTCTATTAAAATTGTTCCGT
Source organism: Vesta saturnalis (assembly GCA_036346205.1). Lineage (NCBI taxonomy): Eukaryota > Metazoa > Arthropoda > Insecta > Coleoptera > Lampyridae > Vesta > Vesta saturnalis. The sequence continues at coordinate 2,392,074 of JARFJB010000912.1, forward strand.
TTTTTAATAATTTAAACGTATTTATTCCAACTTTAATATATACTGGATTAATTTTGGATTTAATTCGTGTTTTCATGTAATCGGTTGATTGATTAACCTTTGATTTAATAACAACCATACATTTTTTATCTACTACATCCATTTCTAAATTATTACACTATTTGTGAATGCAATGGATTACTGTCATTATAACAAATTGGCATTTCCAAATTTGTATTATTTTTTAAACTTCCTTTAATATCTTGTAATTCCTTATTTTTTTCATTTAATAATTCTCTGACATTATTATAAGCCTGCCTTATTGTTTGTAATCTTTACGTAAATTACCACTTTTTTCAGTACCAAAAACCAAATTGGTGATAGCATTCTCTAATATTACATCCACACCATCGCCCATATCATGTGTGCGTGTATGCGTGTGTGCGTGTATGCGTGCGTGCGTGCGTGCGTTAGCAAGCGCCTGCGCGTGAGCGTGCGTGTTTGTGTTGCGTGTGTTGCGTGTGTTGCGTGTGTTGCGTGTGTTGCGTGTGTTGCGTGTGTTGCGTGTGTTGCGTGTGTTGCGTGTGTTGCGTGTGTTGCGTGTGTTGCGTGTGTTGCGTGTGTTGCGTGTGTTGCGTGTGTTGTGTGTGTTGTGTGTGTTTGTGTGTGTGTGTGTGTTGTTGTGTGTGTTGTGTGTGTTGTTGTGTGTGTGTTGTGTGTGTGTGTGTGTGTGTGTGTGTGTGTGTGTGTGTGTGTGTGTGTGTGTGTGTGTTGTTGTGTTGTTCGTGTGTTGGTGTTGTGTGTGTTGCGTGTGTTTTGCGTGTGTTCGTGTGTTGGTGTGTGTTGTGTGTTCGTGTGTTGCGTGTGTTGCGTGTGTTGCGTGTATTGCGTATGTTGCGTTGTTCGTGTGTTGCGTGTGTTCGTGTGTTGTGTGTATTGTGTGTTTGTGTGTTGCGTGTGTTGCGTGTGTTGCGTTGTTGCGTGTTGAGTGTTGGTGTGTGTGTGTGTGTGTGGTGTGTGTGTGTGTTGTGTGTTTGTGTGTTGTTTGCTTGTATGTTGTGTTGCGTGTGTTGCGTGTTTGCGTGTGTTGTGTGTTTTGTGTGTTGCGTGTGTTGCGTGTGTTGGTGTGTTTGCGTGTGTTGCGTATGTTCGTGTGTCGTGTGTTGCGTGTGTTGCGTGTGTTGTGTCGTGTGTTGTCGTTGTGTTGCGTGTGTTGCGTGTGTTGCGTGTGTTGCGTGTATTGTGTGTTGGTGTGTTGCGTGTGTTGGTTGTGTTGCGTGTGTTGTTTGTATTTGTGTTGTGTGTGTTGCGTGTGTTGCGTGTGTTGCGTGTGTTGCGTGTGTTGCGTGTGTTGTGTGTGTTGTGTGTGTTGTGTGTGTTGTGTGTGTTGTGTGTGTTGTGTGTGTTGTGTGTTGTGTGTGTTGTGTTGTGTGTGTTGTGTTTTGTGTGTTCTTGTGTGTGTGTGTGTGTGTTGTGTGTGTGTTGTGTGTTGTTGTGTTGTTGTTGTGTGTTATGTTGTGTTGTGTGTGTGTTGTGTTGTGTGTTTGTGTGTGTGTGTTTGCGTGTGTTGTGTGTGTTGGTATTTGTCGTGTGTTCGTGTGTTGCGTGTGTTGCGTGTGTTGCGTGTGTTGCGTGTGTTGCGTGTGTTGGTGTGTTGCGTGTTTGCGTGTGTTGTGTATTGTGTTTGGTGTTTGCTGTTTGCGTGTGTTGCGTGTGTTGCGTGTGTTGCGTGTGTTGCGTGTGTTGCGTGTGTTGCATGTGTTGCGTGTGTTGCGTGTGTTTTGTGTGTTTTGTGTGTTGCGTGTGTTGCGTGTGTTGCGTGTGTTGCGTGTGTTGCGTGTGTTTCGTGTGTTGTAGTGTGTTGTGTGTGTTTGTGTGTGTTGTTGTGTTGTTTGGTGTGTGTGTGTGTGTTGGTGTGTTGTGTGTGTTTGTGTGTTTGTGTGTTTGTGTGTTGTGTGTTGTGTGTGTGTTGTGTGTGTTGTGTGTTGTGTGTGTTGTGTTTGTGTTTGTGTGTGTGTGTGTGTGTTGTGTGTGTTTGTGTGTTGTGTGTTGTGTGTGTTGTTGTTTGTGTGTGTGTGTGTTGCGTGTGTTGTTTGTTGTTTGTGTTGTTTATTTGTGTGTTGTGTTGTTGTGTGTGTGTGTTGTGTTGTGTTGTGGTGTTGTGTGTGTGTGTTGTGTGTGTTGTTTGTGTTGTTAGTTGTGTTTGTTGTGTTGTGTGTGTGTGTTGATGTGTTGTAGTTATTTTGTTGTTGTGTATATTTTGTTTTGTGTTGTTATGTTGTGTTGTTGTGTATTTGTGATTGTTATGTTTGTTAGTGTGGTTGTGTTTGTTATGTTGGTTGTTTAGTGTATATATATTTGTTTGTTAGTGTTGTTTATGTGTGTTGTGTGATTGTTTAGTGTTTGTGTATGTGTGTGTTTATATCTCAAAATCTCGATTATGGTGATGCTCTCTATAAAATTTCAAGTAAAATTATATTACGTCATTCTTATTTCAGATTAGAAATTTTTTAAGACGTTAAGTTGACATTGCTATTAATCCCTACTGATAAAAATCGATATAACGTGAAGTACATGTGTGTTTGTGTGTGTGTGCGTGCGTGCGTGCGTGCGTGCGTGCGTGCGTGGGTGTGTGTGTGTTTGTGTGTTGCGTGTGTTGCGTGTGTTGCGTGTGTTGCGTGTGTTGCGTGTGTTGCGTGTTGCGTGTGTTGCGTGTGTTGCGTGTGTTGCGTGTGTTGCGTGTGTTGCGTGTGTTCCGTGTGTTTCGTGTGTTGCGTGTGTCTCGTGCGTGCGTACGTGCGTGCGTGCGTTTGTGCGTTTGTGCGTTTGTGCGTTTGCGTGCGTGCGTGCGTGTCGTGCGTGTGTGTGTGTGTGCGTGGGTGTGTGGGTGTGTGGGTGTGTGGGTGTGTGGGTGTATAGGTGTGTGAATGTGTGGTGTGTGGGTCTGTGGGTGTGTGGGTGTGTGGTGTGTGTGTGGGGTGTGTGGGTGTGTGGGTGTGTGGGTGTGTGGGTGTGTGGGTATGTGGGTGTGTGGGTGTGTGAGTGTGTGGGTGTGTGGGTGTGTGGGTGTGTGGTGTGTGTGTGTGTGTTCGTGTGCGTGTGCGTGTGCGTGTGCGTGTATGTGTGAACGTAATTGAGTATACAATAGTTTTTGTAATCTGAAGATTCAGTTATTTGAGGTAATTTTTGCGTTAGCAAAATGTTTGAAATATTTGTAAGTGTTTTGAATGTAAATTTTTTGTAAGTACAACATAATTGTTAAATACGGTTAGCTGTAATCAGGTTTCTTGTGTGTTGCTTTCTAAACTAGTTAGTGATCGGAATGTAATATCCTGTTTATATCCAGCCATTCACAAATCGTATTTTAGCGTGATTACATGTGGACACGTAGAAAAAATTTCAGTTCAACGTACGGTACAGCTAAAGTAAAAAACACTTCTAAAGGTAAGCGTATTATTTTTAATGTTTTTTACCTGATATTGCTAACAAAAATGTCGATAAAGATTTTTTTAGGATGTATTATTACTCTTATAGGATGACGTCATAAGATCAGCTCTACAAATAATAAGTACGTACGCATTCGTGGATTTTAAACTTGTAGTTATTGTTATTTCACGTATAATAATAAAACCATTAAAACCTTTTGCCTTTTGTTTCCATTATATCCGTTTGATATTCTTAAAAACATGTTAATTTAATTTAACTCTATGTTATATATAGGTAATTAATACTTTCCAGTCGTTTTTTAATGGGGTTTTTACAACTGTTAATGAACACGTTGCAATGAAACAATTTTGTGTGTCTGTAATTGAACATGCAAATAAAATCAGATATAATGTTCCGAACGTATAGATGGTGACTGTTTAGAGAATGTGCCTATACATAAAATATCATTGCATTAGGGTAGAAATTATTTATTATTTCATGTCGTATTTAATTAGACTTTAATGTATTCAGTTTGAACTGTAATCTGGTTTCCGCAAACTGTAAGATATAATTTCGGTTGATTGATTGAGTTTGATCTGGTGATCGAGAGTGATTTGTTTTAGATTGATAAATTAATTGATTTGTCTGTGGGTGTGTGTGTGTGTGTGTGTGTGTGTGTGTGTGTGTGTGTGTGAGAGAGAGAGAGAGAGAGAGAGAGAGAGAAAGAACCGAAAGAGAGAGAGTGAGAGAGAAACAAGATAGAGCAAGAGAGAGAGGTGTGCATTATCATCTTCTATTATAGAAAATGTTAATTAGTCTATACGCCGCTAGATGGCACTAAAATCAATTTTAAGTCAAAGGGGCCAGGACGCAGACCCTGATACAAGTCTTATTTTACAAGAACCTCCTTATTAGAATACAGTTTTGTATGACGGGGCTACAGCTGTAAGATTAAGTTAGAACCCACATACAATTGCATCAAGGGGGCCACGATAGGTACTAAGCTCTACACTTGTCTTATAAGGTTAGGCTCCCATACCATCTCCGGTCAGGGGGGCGAAGGCCTGAAAACAAGTTGCGAAGCCCTACACGTGTCTTACAAGAATCTCCTTATTAAAAATACAACGTCTTCTCGTATAGGTAAAAGATCATCCAATAGCATTTGACCATTTTAAAACAATAGGATCGATAATTTTAATAATAATATCTTATTAGGGTAATTATGCAATCTCCAACATTGCGTGTGCTTTTGCCTAACCTCCAGAGGCACTGCTCTTAATATAACCAAAAAGGACCTTAATTAGATTACCACCAAAAATAACCCTAAGATCAACTCCAGGTCCAGCCCCAAGACCAAACCCTAAGATTTATCCCAAGACCAGCTCCAGCCCCGACCCCAAGACCAGCTCCAGGTCCAGCACCAAGACCTACCCCTCGCGTCAGCAAGTACAGAAAGGCTCTAATTAGGGTTGACCCCCGAAAAGAAACCATAGGGTAGAAAATACGCCTATATACGTGAGTTATCATAAAATAGGGGTGAAAAAACACGTCCTACACGTGGGCGTGTAAAAAATAATTAAGGTTAAAAAGGGTTGGTTTTTTTAATATAACGCAAGGTAAATCAAAAAATTAATTAAATATGGATGAATATTGATATATTATAGAAGCGGGCGACTGCAAGATTTTTAAGTTAGCAAGTATATATTAATATCTGTATGACATAAAGTTTTAAACGTCATTTTGACAGATTATTTTGTTTATTTTTACAGTGTTGCCTGTTTTCGTTATGGACGTATAACAAGAACCTAAAAAAATATAATTCAAATTATTTCATTTCTTTCATTTCATCTAGATGTCTATAAACCTTTGTCGGGCATGACGTTTTAAACATCTGTTTGACAGATGTTTCTGTTTTTACAATGTTGCAAATTTTCGTAATTAAATTGTAAAAGAGGTTGCATAATTATCCTAAATAAAATGTAATTAAAATTATTTCATTTCTTTTAACTTCCATTTGTAGATTGGAAGGTCGTGTGGTACTTCACAACAGATATTCTTTATTTGTTCTTAAATTTATATTTCATAACTTTTTTTGTCCAAGGAAGATTATAAATAATAAACGAAATATCGACACAGAACTGTAATAATTCTTTGGTGCCAAATAGCCCAATAATTAAGCTTATGTATATATATATATATATATATATATATATATATATATATATATATATATATATATTCTTTATTATGTATAAAAAATTGTATTGTAAAAATGCGCAACTAAAATACTAATCGACGTGTGCAAGCGTTTTTTCAAGAAGCAAATACTTTAATTTTAAATTAATTTATACATTACTTTATGGACGCACTATATATATATATATATATATATATATATATATATATATATGCATATTATATCGCCTCCGAAACGGCGCATACTAATATCGCTATCACCTCATAGTATCTCCGCTTTCGGAGGCGATAACGTTCGACAATAGTGTTGGCATTGGGATCCTTCCACTATACTAAAAACGAAATTACAAACGGAGGTGTCAACGTATCTTCAGTACCCCCAAATCGGTCTTTTAGTTCTACTATATATCCCTGGTGCTAGTATCGCGGACTTCTGGTGCCGTGGGTACGTAATCACCCCGAATATATAAGTTGAGATTTCGCTATAGCGGGGTTACGTTTGCTCCTCCGAAAATCGGCAACATTGCATTGAAGCCTTACACTTAAGGAATATGAGACAATTATTGTTCGTTAGAATATCATATATTTATTATGTTATGAAATACTGATTATGCTTCAAACAAATTTATATTGAGCTAAATTGACCATTTTAAATACTATAATACCAGTTGTATATACTATAACTTCCATTAGAATTCAAATAATGCAACGTGTAATTTAGATTCAATTTCTCAGTATAATGATGGTTCACTTTATGATTTTCTTAAACAATCATGGCGTGTACCTCCCTCTGCAAAAAACTTGGCTGGATGTCTGAAGCTATTAAAAAAATAAATACTGTTTATAAGCATTTTTTCTTAAACTATCACATTTTAATTTTCCAAATATTGGATGTTGTCTCTAGGACGCCTGTTTAAATTATGAGTCCGTTTAAACGTTAGTAAATCTAGTGTATGCTTATATTTCATTTTTGAGCGTTGTTTTCTATGAAATAAAAACACAACTTATACAGTTGCTGTAAAGTTATAACAATTTTAAATTATTAGATGTATATACTAATTTCGTCAAAATCTTGTTTCTTTATACATTTTGGTTTAACGCTATTGAATATCCAACCAAAGTCAAGAACAACCATCAAACGCATTAGCTCGATGGTAAAGAATGAAATGCCTCGACGTTAAGGCGTTGGTCATTATTTGGAGTTAAAGAGTCCAACAATTGCACTTATACACCAATTTTGTTGGATAAACTGCCAAACGGAATTTCTCCATAGATTAGAACGATCTTTTATGACTTTAAAACGTTGATTGTTATTTTGGGGCAAAATACGACAATAAAGTTCGTTTATACACTAATTTCGTTGAGAAAACGATCAAACACGTTTTAGAGATGGGCAAAGTTAATGTTATGGTTTTACGTTGATGGTGATTATTTGGGACCAAAAATACCCAAAAACTAGTTTCTTTAATTTTTTTTAGGAAAACGACCAAACGCAAAAGCAAACTTTTATACTTTAAGGTTTTTCGGCATTATTCAGATTCAAAGAATCCTAAATTCTTTATTGGTACAAAAATTTTGTTGGGGAATCGGGCAAATACATTTCCTCGATTGGGGCGAGGCAATCACAATACTCCAATCATACACGCTTTATATAAATTGTCAACAGGTAAATCTTAAGATGTTTTGTTTACGATCATTTTTCATACCTTCATCAGGATGAATACTACAATTTAAAATTATAATAAAGACATGAGAGTATGTTAACAATAGTATTTACACGTGCGATTAAAGTTAATAAGTCGCAACGTAAAAAACCATAACAAACAACAATCGTATTAAAACATTAAAAAACTATTTAAAACATACATTAATTAATCAATGTTTTTTATGAAAGTCCACAAATATACCTACGCTATCCAAATCAACAAAATTACACATTACACGCTTGACATTGAAGCCAGTAAGATAATCACGCAAATAGCTGTATTGGAATTTGAACAAATTGTTAATAACAATAACAACTAACAAGAGGGAAATTTAAATATTTCAAAGGCTAAAATTCTAAAAATCCTATACTTATGGATTTGAAACAATTAAACAACTAACAAAAACAAACACAAAATTAAGTGTAAAATTTAGAGACAATTGAAGTATATAATTATTAACGCTCAAGTTTCTGATGTCTATCTTTTTATTCGTAAAATTCACTTCCTTCTAAATATACACATTTCAAGAAAATCCTTTTTATGATGTTGTGTTTAATCACTAGTACGGTGATATCATTATAATTCATGCAATGCGAAGACCTATTAGTATGTTCAGAAAGAGCACACGACAAAACTCCCCTGCGAGGATCGCTTTGGTGAGAAGTAATGCGACCCGCAACATTCCTGTCTGGCCTGCATAAGATAAGTTACATTCGCTGCAAGTAATCGTATAGATAGCATTAAATTTCTCAAACTTAGTTAAGGGTGTTTTAGTTCTGGTGAACAGTTTTGAGATAGTTTTAAAGTTCTAACTGGAAATTTCTTGGAGAGATTATTAATTCTTGCCGTAAGGTCTTCGGCATACGGAAATGAAAAATAACTAAACTTATTAGTATTGATTTCTGGTGTAGTGGTGACGGCTACAGATTGAGAATTATTGTAAATGGAATTTTGTTGACAGGAGGGCAAGTTACTAATAATTTTATTAAATTGCAAACTGTTAGTATAAGTACTAAACAAAAATTTATTAATAAGTTTTAAGGGGCATGAATTATTCACTAAAATGTTTCTAAGTTCAAGTAACGTTTCCTACCGGTACTGTGGGTGTGAAAACCTAATCACTCCAGTCTTCAGGGCCAAGATGAGATTAATTTTCATTCTCATAGGATGGTAAGAATGAAAACTGGTAAATCTATTGCTAAAAATTAATTCTCTATACCATTTTCTTTTTACCACATTGGTCTTATCTCTGAAAGTTTTGGTGTCTAGAAAAGCGACAGATCTCGAATTTTCGTAAATTGTATATTTTCATTATAGCTATTATAGCTCCCATTATTTTCAACAACTATTTGTGTGGTTATCTTACTGGTTTTAATGTCAAACGTCTTAATGTGTAATTTTATTGATTTCAATATTGTAGTTGTAATTTTTGTGGACTTTTATATCATTGATTAATTAATTTATGTTTTAAAGTTTTTTAATGTTTTAATAATATTGTTATCATCGTTTTTTACGTTGTGACTCATTAACTTTGATCTCACGATCGTTAGCATTCTCTTATGTCATTATTATAATTTTAAATTGTAGTATACATCTGGATGAAGACATGAAATATATCAAAAGCTCGACATTATAACAAAGAGTAGTGTTCTTTTTTATATAAGGCCAATTAACTGCTACCCCAGCGAGTGGTGAAATTTAAGGATTTTTTGTTCTTATATTTCCGTTTATATATATATATATATATATATATATATATATATATATATATATATACGGAGTGCCCACGAGATCACTTTCTGGCTGCCATTTTTTTATGTATCTATCGATTTAAATGAAACTTGGCAGGGTTGTTACTCTAACCAAACGTCATTTTTAGGAATTTTTGACAAGCATTTCCGACTTCCGGTTTCGCCGGAAATAGCCTTAACTTTTGATTTGTAAATGACACCCCCTGTATATTTTTAGTTTTTTGGATTCTGGAGGTTATTTTACGGCGGATTGCGTAATATTTAAATCGATTTTTTTCCAAATGTAATTTTAAAATTGAATTTTATTTTCTCATCCAGTGCCATGACCATCTTAAAATCATTCTACATACTTAACTCACTTCCAGAAAAATGCAAACTCACTTTTATCTTTGTTAGAACGTTCTAAACTTTATTTTTGCCGTAGCTCAAAAAAATTAAATGGAAGCATACCACTTTCATAAAACTACTAAATGCAGTATTTCAAAACGAATTTAATGACGTATAACACGTTTTGTCATTTTACCCATTTTCGATTTAAAACATTTTTATTTTTATATTTACGTCTTACTCATTAATAAAATACACTTCCTATGTCACAGCACATCAGAGTTGCCATGAAAACAATAGGTCGCTAGGTTGCCATGGAAACACTATGGTAAATTTAAAAGTTTGACAGGTAATAATAAAGGTTGTTGTTTATTAACATAAATCTAATATTTTACTTAAAAATTAAATTAAAGTTTGTACTTAGTTTAATTATAAAATTAACAAAAATGTTTACCAAGAGTGAGGAGGTTGATATACTTATTATGTATGGACAATGTGCCAAAAATGCAGCGGAAACCGAACGAGTTTATCGGCAAGAATATCCTGAGGATCTTGATCATCCTACAAGACAATACATTATCTACCTTATAAAAAAAATGCGCCAATTGCAACAACATTTTATTATTAATGAGCAAACGGAAGAAAATGTAATAGCATATGTCATTCAAAACCCCACAGCATCCACAAGGGAAATTACCTTGAATTAGACATTGGAGCAGAATCAGCAAGAAAGATCTTGAAGAAACATGGATACAAATCATTTAAGTACCAGCTTCACCAACATTTGTACGAGGGAGATTTTGTTAGAAGACTGGAATATTGCAACTGGTTCTTGGAACATAACGATGCCGATAATAGCCTAGCCAATTCTATTTTGTATTCTGACGAGCCGAGATTTACCAATAATGGAATGTTCAACCGGCAAAATACAAGACATTGGTCAACGATATATGAACACCGAATGATGGAAGGTAATTTTCAAGAGATATTTGGAGTAAATGTATGGGCTGGAATAATTGGTACTCGTATTGTGGGACCGATTCTTTTCAAAGGGTATTTAAATGCAGAACAATATTTGGGTTGTTTGCAACATGAAATTTAAAATTTTTTGGAGGAATTACCGTTGGAAATAAATAATCAACACCTTTATTGTCAACAAGATGGTGCGCCGGCTCACAACGCTATTGTTGTGAGAAATTACTTGGAAGAACGATTTGGAGAACATGTTATCTCTACTCGTGGACCGATTCGGTGGCCTCCTAGTTCGCCTGACCTTACACCTCTTGACTTTTCTTTGTGGGGCCATATAAAGGAGATTGTTTACCGAACACCGCCAACAACACTTAACATCTTAGAAAACCGTATACGAGCGGCATTTGCTAGCATTACCCCCAACATGCTTAGGAATGTCGTAGAAAACAACGTTTTTCGTGTTAGGAAATGTCAAGAGGTGGAAGGGCAGCACTTTGAAAATGTAATTGGTGGTTAAAAGGTCCAAAATTTGTAATCTAATACCTTTTGTTAATGTCATATTATTGTTAATGTTATTAATTTTTTTTAATACTGTTTAAAATTATTACACTCTGTTTATTTTAAAATAAATTTTGTTCAATCGTTGACTGAAAAAATTGGGAAAATATGCAAAGCAATGCATTAAAATTGTGCTGCTTTAAAAACAACGCTCAGACGCACCCATAATGCGGCAAAAATAAAGTTTAGAACGTTCTAGTAAAAAAGTTAACAAAGATAAAAGTGAGTTTTCATTTTTCTGGAAGTTAGTTAAGTATATAGAATGATTTTAAGATGGTCTTGGCACTCTGGATGAGAAAATAAAATTCAATTTTAAAATTACATTTGGAAAAAAATCGATTTAAATATTAGGCAATCGGCCGTAAAATGACCTCCAGAATCCGAAAAACAAAAAATATACAGGGGGTGTCGTTTAAAAATCAAAAGTTAAGGTCATTTCCGGTGAAACCGGAAGTCGGAAATGCTTGTCAAAAAAATTCCTAAAAATGACGTTTGGTTAGAGTAACAACCCTGCCAAGTTTCATTTAAATCGATAGATAAATAAAAAATGGCAGCCGGAAAGTGATCTCGTGGGCATCCGGTATATATATATATATATATATATATATATATATATATATATACATATGAATAGGATTTTTAGAATTTTAGCCATTGAAATGTTTAAATTTCCCTCTTGTTGATTTTATTGTTATTAACAATTTGTTCAAATTCCAATACAACTATTTGCGTGATTATCTTACTGGCTTCAATGTCAAACGCCGTAATGTGTAATTTTGTTGATTTGGATAGCGTAGGTATGTTTGTGGACTTTCACAATAACATTGATTAATTAATGTATGTTTTAAATAGTTTTGTAATGTTTTAATACGACTGTTGTTTGTTTTGGTTTTTTACGTTGCGACCTATTAACATCAATCTCACGTGTAAATACGATTGTTAGCATACTCTCATGTCTTTATTATAATTTTAAATTGTAGTATTAATCCTGATAAAGGTATGAAAAATGATGGTAAACAAAAAATCTTAAGATTTACCTGTTGACAATTTATATAATGCGTGTATGAATGGAGTTTTTGTGATTGCCTCGCCCCAATCGAGGAAATGTGTTTGCCCGATTCCCCAACAAAATTGTTGTACCAATAAAGAATGTAGGATTCTTTGAACCTGAATAATGCCGAAAAACCTTAAAGTATAAAAGTTTGCTTTTGCGTTTGGTCGTTTTCCTAAAAAAATTAAAGAAACTAGTTTTTGGGTATTTTTGGTCCCAAATAATCACCGTAAAACCATAACATTATCTTTACCCATTTCTAAAACGTGTTTGATCGTTTTCTTGACGAAATTGGTGCATAAACGAACTTTATTGTCGTATTTTGCCCCAAATAATAATCAACGCTTTAAAGCCATAAAAGATCGTTCTAATCTATGGAGAAAATCTGTTTGGCAGTTTATCAAACAAAATTGGTGAATAAGTACAATTGTTGGGCTCTTTGACTCCAAATAATGACCAACGCCTTAACGTCAGAACATTTCGTTCATTACCATCGAGTTAATGCGTTTGATGGTTTTCTTGACTTTGGTTGGATATTCAATAGCGTTAATCCAAAATGTATAAGGAACAAAATTTTGACGAAATTAGTATATACATCTAATAATTTAAAATTGTTATAACTTTACAGCAACTGTATAAGTTGTGTTTTTATTTTATAGAAAACAACGCTCAAAACTGAAAGATAAGCATACGCTAGATTCACTAGCTTCATTTCTATTCGGCTACTTAATTTAAACGTTTAAACGGGCTAACAATTTAAACAGGCGTCCTAGAGACAACATCCAATATTTGGGAAATTAAATTGTGATAGTTTAAGAAAAAATGCTTATAAACGGTATTTCTTTTTTCAATCGTTTCAGACATCCAGCCAATTTTTTTGCTGAGGGAGGTATACGCCATGATTGTTTCAAAAAAATCATAAAGTGAACCATCATCACACTGAGAAATTGAATCTAAATTACACATTGCATTATTTGGATTCTAATGGAAGTTATAGTATATACAACTGGTATTATAGTATTTAATCTACGCCAGTGTCATTATGACATATTTATCATCTTCATTTGGGTGTCATTATGGCTTTCGTAATAGCACCTAGTGCCATTATGAACTCATAATACATAACACGCAAATTTTAAAATAAAAAACAGACAAAAAGAAAGTTAGTTATTACTTTTACTTATTATTATTCATTATAAAATCTTTACTAACATTTATTTATTGTAAACATTAATTATAAAGTCTGTAAAAAATAATATTTAGATAAAAAAGTAAGCATACTTCATTTGTAAAATTGCCTCCATTATTTAGTGTTCTTCGCATCCACATATAGTCGTTGCTATTATGAATATTTTGACGCAGAAGTAAAGTAAATAGTTACATTAGTAAACTAAATAAAATTAATTCATAGATTGTCAACATTTAAAAAAGGCAGCCGCAGACGCAGACGCAGACGCAGACGCAGACGCAGACGCAGACGCAGACGCAGACGCAGACGCAGACACAGACGCAGACGCAGACGCAGACGCAGACGCAGACGCAGACGCAGACGCAGACGCAGACGCAGACGCAGACGCAGACGCAGACGCAGACGCAGACGCAGACGCAGACTCAGACGCAGACGCAGACGCAGACGCAGACGCAGACGCAGACGCAGGCGCAGACAGTCTCTGACGCAGACGCAGACGCAGACGCAGAGGCAAACGCAGTTGAAGACGCAGTCGCAGACGCAGTCACAGATGCAGTCGCAGACGGAGACGCATACGCAAACACAAACGCAAACGCAAACGCAAACGCAAAAGCAAGCGCAAACTCAAACGTAAACTCAAACGCAAATGCAAACGCAAACGCAAACGCAAACGCAAACGCAAACGCAAACGCAAACGTAAACGCAAACGCAAACGCAAACGCAAGCTCAAAGGCAAACTCAAACACAAACACAATCACAGACACAGACACAGACACAGGCACAGACACAAGCACAGACACAAACACAGACACAGACACAGACACAGACACAGACACAGACACAGACACAGACACAGACACAGACACAGACAACACAGACACAAACACAAACACAACACAAACACAAACACAAACACAAACACAAACACAAACACAAACACAAACACAAACACAAACACAAACACAAACACAAACACAAACACAAACACAAACACAAACACAAACACAAACACAAACACAAACACAAACACAAACACAAACACAAACACAAACACAAACACAAACACAAACACAAACACAAACACAAACACAAACAAACACAAACACAAACACAAACACAAACACAAACACAAACACAAACACAAACACAAACACAAACACAAACACAAACACAAACATGACCGGTCTTGTCGAAATTTGGCTAAAAGTTATAAAATGTAAAAAATAATAAGTGTTAAATAAGTCGATTTAGCGATAGCGAAAAAAAGTTGATTGCATAACCTTCTACACCCACATATGTACATGTAGGTCCGGTTCAATAGATTTTCATGCAATTTGCCTTTGGAGAATAAGTAAAATGAATAGGCACATAAGATGTCGTTAATTTTCTTACGCTACATGATGATAACTGTTTGATCCTAGTAGTGTTGACACAGTGGCATGTATTACCGTTTCGACGTTTTAGCAAAATATTATTTCTCGTTCAAATTTAATACTTTTCATAAAACATTTGAATGTCGTTCCTAATTGTAACAGACACAACAATTACAACAATCCGCAAGTTACATCAAAAGAAAAATTCGCATAAGTTAGAATTACGCTCACTGGGTAAATTTAATGTTAAATTGTACGTAGAGTCTAAATATTCTCACAATATAAAGCATAAATTGCACAAAGTAGATTCAGATATTAAAACCAAATAATTGCAGTAATAATGTATGTAAAGCTTTACAAGTAGTTAACTAAACTAATACACGTAAAGCAAATATTATTTATTAGATTGTGTATTACATTGCATTCAATAATACCTTTCATATTCATTAATAGTTATAAATATATACTGTCAATTCACTGTAGAAAATCAAGAATCACAGCATGGTGCAATTTTTTGAAAATCTAGCCATATACCATTCACTGCTCTTATTAGAAATGCCTTAGGGTCCAATGATAAACATGTTTCGGTATTAGCACCTAATGTAATATGAAAGTTTTTAATAATTTTCGCTATTATTACTTTTGCTTCCAATATTGCAAAATTATACCCTACAAAAATAAGTTTGTCAATATAATAATAATAAATGCCGATTTTTACCTAGACATTTGCGTGATCCAATTCCAAATGGTATCCAAGCACTCGAATGACGTTGTGCTATATTGTATTGTGTAAACCTTTCGGGATCAAATTTTTCTGGATTTGGATATATGGAAGGATCGTTCTGTAATGCCAAAATTGGTACAAAAACGTAAGTTCCTTTTTCTATGGTGATGTTTGTACCAACAATATTGTAAGTTTTTGTACATTCTCTTCTCAAAACGGTAGATGGTGGGTATTTCCGTAAAGTCTCTGTTAGGACAAATTATTAAAAAGAAGTACTCTAAATTAGAAATATTACCTTTGATGCATTGATGTAGAAACTGTAACTGTGTTGCTGATTCAAACGTTAATCCTTCTGCATTTTCTGCAAGAATTGCTTCAACCTCTTCCCTCACCTTTTCTTGGTGCACTACATTAATTGCCAACTCATACAAACAACAAAAAATTAGACTGGAAAGAGTTTGATAACCAACAAGAAAAAGAAAATAACACGTTGCAGCTATGTTTTGAATGTTGAAAAAACTTTTATTTTTTAAACCTTCCAATTTTATAAAATGAAGAAAATTCGGGTGCTCATTTAGGTCACCAAGAATTGCTGAAATTTTTTTGATGTATGAACTCGAATCGTTTTTTGAAACAGTTCTAATTTTTAGTTTCATCAAAATTTTCGGCATAACTAGCGCAAGCAATCGAATAAAGGATTCTCCCGATGAGTTACCAACAAAATTTTTACTAGATTGTATAATGTTTGAATCTTCCCGATTGATGAAACTTTTATAGTCTTCTCCAAATAAACATGTTAGGATTATGTTTAAAGTCAATTTAGTAATTAGGTCTTCAACTTCAATGGTGTTTTTCTCAGGTATCAATTCCGTTAAGTCTTTGATAAAATTTTCGGTGCATTTTACTATAGTTGGATAAAGAAGTCTAATGTTTATGGAATTAAATATGGGAGAAAACATTAGCCGGTGCTCTTTCCACTGAGATCCCGTTAATGCTCCTAAATGTAAAGTTAATGGTTCCCGATTACTGGAATAAAAAACTCGGTCCGTAAAGTATTCAAAATCGCTCACCATTATTTGTTTTATTAATTCCAGATCACACAAAACCAAAATTGGCGTAGCAAAAAAATAATAACCCATAAACGGCAGATTTCTTTTTTTGCAATGTTCATAGACAATTCCAAACTCTTGGCCAATGTGACGTTTTTGAAGAATCAGCAATTTTGCATTTCCAAAAATTGATTTTGGTTTTCTTGAAAACACTCCTTTGTGTTGCCAATATGTAAAGCGTTTATTAAAGTAGAGATAAATCGCTAAGCTTATCGCAATCAACATTGGAATCAACATGGCAACAACCATTCTTTAATCACGTTTTTTGAACTTGATTTAGTCTGTCTAAAAAACGGTAGATGAGGTTTTGATGCTCTGTACTTATTATAACTTACCAATTTATAAAGGCTCTGAATGGTAATTATATGCTAATGATAATATTAACGTTCCTTTCAGTACCTTTCCTTTGTATGCGCTGAAAAAAGTTTAGGTTCACAAAGTAATTAATAGCATAAATTACTACTGTTTTCAAGTTAATAACGTGTAACTAATGCGACATCGCAAAGTTTTTGAATGAAATGAATAATTTGATGAGTAAATAACATGGAATTCAGATACGGACACAACTGTCAAACATTTGAATGTAACACAGTATGTATAATTCACAGTAGTTTAGTACGTATGTATGTATGTATGACCATTAAAATATGTTGGAGCGTGCGTAAATCGACAATAGTAGAAATACTATACTGACCCTAACTCACTTTCGATAATAATAATAAAACACTTTTCCGTACAGGTTGTCCACATCAAGGTCAATCGTTTTTCAATGTCAAGGTCATCGTACACATTCCCTGCATCGAAGTATATTCCTCAAGGTCATCACATCGCCTATGTCTAAGTGCACAGCTTTCAAGGTCCGGGTCATCAAATTGTCTACCTATTCTTCAAGGTCATCGTACACATTACTTGCGTCCAAGTACACGGTCACATATACATTACCTATGTCAAAGTTTTCAAAGGGCCCACTGTACACGCTGCCTGCGTATATTCTTCAAGCTAACGCATGGGGAATCACATTCCCTTCGTCGAAGTCAACGGTTTTGAAGGTCACGTTCCCTGCATTAAAGTCTTAGAATTTCAAGGCCATGTGGCAGGAAATGTTCAAGGTAACCAAGCTATTCTTGGAGTTTGGCTGAGTCAAGGTCATGTGTGTTAATTTGACAAGAAATTTTCAAAAGCACCAAGCATTTCTTGGAAGTTAGATGGGTCAAGGTCATGTGTTCATTTCAAGGGCACGTGGCATAAAATGCTCAAGGTCACGCAATTAATTCATTGACCGCTGAAATAGGTGCCTCATGATCAAATTGCATGACTCATATGTCTGGGCTTTACGTAAGCCACAGGTGAGCTACTCCACAGTGCTCAAGGGCACCAAGCAATTCTTGACCGAGTCGAGGTGTTAATTCATTTATTACAATTCTCAAGGTCACCTACAGGGGTATTAAATAGACGTTTTGAGCTCATTGTAGGTGCGTGTGATTCTTGGATGTTCCTCAAGGGCACGAGCGTTAGCAGTTAACAATTGGTACATAGGAGGATGCTTTTCAAGGTCACGAGGGTATTGGAAGAGATCGTAGCTATCTGTTCAGGGAAATAGCTACCTGTTCGGGGAAACAGCTACCAGTTTACGGAAACAACTATCTATTTCGGGCAATTCTTGTCTGAGTCAAGTTATTAATTTAGTTATTACAATTCTTAGAAATCAATTCTCAAGGTCACCTGCAGGGGTATCGTATTACAGATACTGATACATGTACTGATCAAAGTTCATAAAACTTTTCAAGGTCATCGGTTTCAAGGTCGCGCTCCCCAGCAAATTTTATTTACCTCTGTGTAGTCAAGTGGTTCAGGTCAGAAATAATCTCCTGGCTTTACGCAGGACATTTCACACCTCCGTTTTCAAGGTCAAAGATGATTCATTGTTCAAGCAATTCTTAGAATTTGACCGAGCCTTCAAGGTCAAAGTCTATGCTTAGAATTGTCAGGAGGTGCGAGTGATACTTCAAGGTCACCAAGCACTTCCTAGAATTTGGTCAAGTCTACGTCAAATGTAAATGAAGAAGAACATATAACCTATGATCAACATTATGAATCACTATCTAGCAATCTTGGTATTTATTACAATTGGGAATTGAATAAGGATGTGACATCCAATGACCATAGTGTAGAAGAATTATTCAGTTTAAAGGATATAATAAGCTATAGATTGGAATTTCTTGAATCTTACAATCTGGTGTGTTTCTATGAATAGTTCATACAAGTTTTTGGCTACGTCGTTTTCGTGAGAAAGAATTCTATGGCAGGGATGATGACATTTATAAAGACTAAAGACATTCAAGATGTTATAAAAACTAAGTACAATACTAATTCACACTATATGCTTAATGGAAATTTTGTATTATCGTCCTGCTCATCTAACGTATAGCATTTACTAAAAATAAAGCTTTTTATGCTCTCGATTTTAGGTATCAATACCCTCCCCTATCCCTCAATGTGAACAATGATAGGTAATAAGCGGAACAGTACAGGTGGTTAGTGAGTACGCTAGTCAATAAACTTCCCGTGGAATTGCATTTACCCGGTATTGTGCTTTCAACATCAAGACGTGTGGTAAAAAGTTTATGAGGAAAGAAAAAGATTACAATTCCGAGACTAATTCCCTTATCTAAACAAGGAGGAGTTTTACCATTTCTTATTCCATTATTCGCAGGCTTATCGGCAATCAGTGCTTTAGCTGGCGGTGCATCG
Organism: Vesta saturnalis; assembly: GCA_036346205.1. Lineage (NCBI taxonomy): Eukaryota > Metazoa > Arthropoda > Insecta > Coleoptera > Lampyridae > Vesta > Vesta saturnalis. The sequence goes on from JARFJB010000912.1 coordinate 2,411,186, forward strand.
GGAATTGCTAAAGTAGTCAATGGTGCAAACAATTCCAAAAAATTGCAAGAAGAGACATCGCCCTATAACCACATGATGGAATCGATCGCTATAGGCTACGACGGCGCAGTTTATCTAAAACCACGCAAATCTGGTGGTGGTGGCGCGTCATACTTAAAACCGTTTCCAAAAAAACTGCATAATTACCCGAAAGATCGTTAACAGATATAGATTTAAAGAAATACACAAAAAATGTACCCTACTTTGGGGAAATTTTTATGAGAGATAGCATGCCTAAATTAACATGGAAAAATGAATCTGGAATCATCAACTTAGATAGTCAAAGCGGACCGACTACACTATGATAGTTTCGGTAATCTTAGATCACCAATCGAAGTGATTAACTACTTTCGGGGATGTAAAATTTATTATAATTACAATCAAGATCAGGAATTTAATACTATTATTTGCGGGCACGTATGTCTACAATTTCTATATAAATAGTCGATGAAACGTCAAATTTTCTAAGTTATGTCAATAACATTCAGTGTGGAAGGTGTTGATAACATAGCTAGCTACAACTTCTGTCCACCGATAGAGCTAGATTTGGAGAAGAAATACGTTATCGGATTGGTGGATTTTACGTCTGCAACAGCATTAGAAGCATTTATACGGGCAACGATAGATTTTATCTTAGAACAAGTTCATCTTATTTGTCTGTGATTAATATTACACATGTGCGTATGAGTTAGATCAAATTAGTGATTATCTGAAATCTAAGATACCAACAGAAAAATTTTTCATTAGGGCAAACAACAATACACTTAAGTGTTAGATAAACAGTTCATTTGAGGTCGATTCTACTAAAGAGAATAGCATTGGTCGCGTGCTAGGTTTTGAGTCCAAAACATTAGAAGCAAATTTCTTAAATACGTCTGCGTTACACATCCAAATAATTAAACACACTAATCTGCACGTGTAGTGCACATTATAAAGGTGTCTTATCGAAACGGGAAACCTGCAAAAGTAATACATGAAATTGACGTTTCAGTCCCACCGGGTTATCGTCTGAATAAAACTCTAAGCAATACTCAATGTTTAGAAGTAAACACCGACATAATAAGTAATATAACAATTAAATTCACAAAACAAAAGGGAGAATTAATAGACGTTAGTGAAAGTGAAGCATTCACAGTACGCTTAGAGCTAAAAAACATGGGTCTGCGAATTAATGATAGGACAATTCCATCTTCGTAGAAAAGACTTAATCCCTACCATCATCAACCCTCATTGCGGTTAACATCTGCCGAGAAATACTGTTCAACATCAATTGGACTAAAAGTACTCAGTGACAATGGTCGAATCATTAAACGTGCTTCAAAACGTACATTTTGATGAAATTAGGTATTCACCTGAAACATGTGGTAATAGAGATAAATTTGTAAGTAAGGAACTTTGAAAGTGTATAAATAAAGTTAAATTGTGTAATGTCTATCTCTTTTTCACACTCTCACACACATCGTTAGCTGAAAGGTATTGAACTAAATGTTATCGCTTTCTCAGTCCTCGCAAACACTTGAATATGTATGTATTCATTAAAAAACATATCAGAATGTACAATGAAGAAAAAGATTTCACTATAAATACTTCTCTAACATACAATGAATTTTGCTTTATATAAAACAACACATTTGCATTCATAAATTATTGTAACTCCTGTCATGAACGAATAAGTTCAAAAGTATATTTGTAATTAAAAATTATTGTTTAATTTTATTAAATACATAAATAAAAAGTTTACCTCGAGTAGGATTTGAACCTACGACCTGTACTTTGCTAGAGTACCGCGCTAACCAACTGCGCCATCAAGGTTCAAGCCCCAATCGATGTAAATTTTGTCTTTATGTATGTAGAAGGGATGAAAATTCTAAATATAATGAGATTACAATCAAATTACATATATTAATGGAATGTAAGCCTGCAATATCGCAAGCATTCAACCAAACCAAACCAAAGCAACTTGACTAATTTGATTGTAATCTCATTACATTTAGAATTTACATCAGATCTACATACATAAAGACAAAGTTAACATTCATTGAGGCTTGAATCTCGACAGCGCAGCTGGTTAGCGCTGTACTCTAGCAAAGTGCAAGTCGTAGGTTCAAATCCTACTAGAGGTACACTTTTAACTAATAATTTTTAATTGCCATCTTAAAAGAATGTAGGAATATAAGAAATGCAATATTCCATAACACGATCTAATATGAACAATGGATTGCTTTGTATAAAGCAATGCATTTGCTTTCTTAAAAACTTTTATGAATGAAACTATATATATATATATATATATATATATATATATATATGTCTGTTTCTGTGTCTGTTTCTGTGACTGTGCCTGTGTCTGTGACTGTGCCTGTGTCTGTGTCTGTGTCTGTGTCCGTGTCCGTGTCCGTGTCCGTGTCCGTGTCCGTGTCCGTGTCCGTGTCCGTGTCCGTGTCCGTGTCCGTGTCCGTGTCCGTGTCCGTGTCCGTGTCCGTGTCCGTGTCCGTGTCCGTGTGTCCGTGTCCGTGTCGTGTCCGTGTCGTGTCGTGTCCGTGTCCGTGTCCGTGTCCGTGTCCGTGTCCGTGTCCGTGTCCGTGTCCGTGTCCGTGACTGTTCTGTGTCTGTGTCTGTGCCTGTGTGTCTGTGTCTGTGCCTGTCTGTGACTGTGGCTGTGTCTGTGTCTGTGTCTGTGTCCGTGTCCGTGTCCGTGTCCGTGTCCGTGTCCGTGTCCGTGTCCGTGTCCGTGTCCGTGTCCGTGTCCGTGTCCGTGTCCGTGTCCGTGTCCGTGTCCGTGTCCGTGTCCGTGTCCGTGTCCGTGTCCGTGTCCGTGTCCGTGTCCGTGTCCGTGTCCGTGTCCGTGTCCGTGTCCGTGTCCGTGTCCGTGTCCGTGTCCGTGTCCGTGTCCGTGTTCCGTGTCCGTGTCCGTGTCCGTGTCCGTGTCCGTGACTGTGTCTGTGTCTGTGTCTGTGCCTGTGTGTATGTCTGTGTCTGTGTCTGTGTCTGTGTCTGTGTCTGTGTCTGTCTGTGTCTGTGTCTGTGTCTGTGTCTGTGCCTGTGTCTGCGTCTGTCTGTATCTGTGTCTGTGTCTGTGTCTGTGTTTGCGTCTGTCTCTGTCTGTGTCTGTGTATGTGTCTGTATCTGTGTCTGTCTCTCTGGCTCTGTCTGTGTCTGTGTGTCTGTTTCTGCGTCTGTGTCTGTGTCTGTGTCTGTGTCTGTGTCTGTGTCTGTTTCTGTGTCTGTGTCTTTGTCTGTGTCTGTGTCTGTGTCTGTGTCTGTGTCTGTGTCTGTGTCTGTGTCTGTGTCTGTGTCTGTGTCTGTGTCTGTGTCTGTGTCTGTGTCTGTGTCTGTATCTGTGTCTGTGTCTGTGTCTGTGTCTGTGTCTGTGTCTGTCTGTGGCTGTGTGTATCTGTGTCTGTGCCTGTGTCTGTGTCTGTGTCTGTGTCTGTGTCTGTGTCTGTGTCTGTGTCTGTGTCTGTGTCTGTGTCTGTGTCTGTGTCTGTGTCTGTGTCTGTGTCTGTGTCTGTGTCTGTGTCTGTGTCTGTGTCTGTGTCTGTGTCTGTGTCAGTGTCTGTGTCTGTGTCTGTGTCTGTGTCTGTGTCTGTGTCTGTGTCTGTGCCTGTGTCTGTGTCTGTGTCTGTGCCTGTATATGTGTCTGTGTCTGTGTCTGTGTCTGTGTCTGTCTGTGTCTGTGTGTATCTGTGTCTGTGCCTGTGTCTGTGTCTGTGTCTGGGTCTGTGTCTGTGTCTGTGTCTGTGTCTGTGCCTGTGTCTGTGTCTGTGTCTGTGTCTCTGTCTGTGTGTGTGTGTGTGTATGGGTGTGTTTGTGCGTTTGTCCACGGGTGCGTGCGTCCGTACGTACGTACGTGCGTGCCTGCGTGCGTGCGTGCGTGGGTGTGTTTCTATAGAGGTTAATTATGTTTTAAAGTTTAGTATTTAAGCTTCCCTAAGCTACATGGCATAATTAGTGATATAGTAATTAATTTTACAACTGTAAAGATTCGATGTTTATGAAAAGAGTTAAATTGAATATATGAACACAGGATTTTCTTTGTTTTTATGACAACGACACTAATTATTACATTTGCCTTCTTAAAAGTGGAGGAATGTTAAAAATGTAATGTGATGTATATGTAGAGGGTAGTTGTGTTTTAAAATGTAACAATTAAGCTTTTAAAAACTACACGGCATACATAGCAATGTAACAATTAATTTGAAATGTGATGAAAGGGAATATAGGTTTGAGAATAAATTCATACAAAAGACATCATCCCTACAGAAAGTCTCTATCTAGTCATCAAACCTCATTGCGGTTAACATCTGTAGAGACATCAATTGGTTTAACAATGACAGAATCATAAACATCTTTCAAAACGTACATTTTGATGATGCTATAATAGAATAGATATTAACACCTATCTTCCGTGTGGATCTTCTAAGCATTGACCTTCCGAACAAATACGCATCTTAATTCAAAGTCAGGATCTAATTACAGCTACTTACGATAGTTTTCTGTACATAGAAGGTAAGCTGAAAAAAGGAGATGAAGGAAATCATGCAACTTAACACTAAGCCATTTGATCACCATAGAATGAGGAACCTTTACAAGTAGAATTTGATGAGCAAAACGGGGAAGAATCCTATACAGTATGCATACCATTGAACCACAAATTTGGAGTATAGGAGGATTGACGCCATGTTATCGTGCATATGCGTCAAGAACTGATTTTAATTCGATCTAGAAGCGATACAAGCTGCTACTATGGTGACGTTTATGCGACAATAACCCTACATAAAATTCAATGAAAATACCACACTTATCGCTTAGTAATGCCGCGAAGCTGGACTTGTTGGAAGGAATTCTATTATTACTGTTCCATTTCGTCAATGGGAGTTATATGAATTACCTGCTTTAAAACAAACAAACTCTGACATATGGCCAATAAAAACGTCAACGCAACTGAAAAAACCACGTTGGATAATTGTTGCTTTCAAACAAGGTAAAAGGTACACAAAGTTTGCAAGAGTCGGAAATTTTGATCACACTAACATCAGACCCTCAAAGTACATCTGAATTCCCAGTATGATCCCTATGAAGCTATGCATTTAGACACTGCTAACCTTACATACTATCGGAATTTTTTGAAATTCCGATGTGACTACTATGATGAGGAAGCTACAGATGCGTTATTCAAATATTCCGAATTCAAATCATGTCCAGTATTTGTAATAGATTGCTCTAAACAAAATGAGTCCTTAGAAAACTCAACGGTAGACATCAAATTGGAGATGGAATCTCTAACACCTTTCGATAATGGAACCGTTGTCTATGGTCTTATTCTCCACGATGTTATTGTGCAGTACAGTCCACTCACCGGATAAGTGAAAAAATTATAATCTGTATGTCTAGTGTACAAATCAAAATGTTGTAATTATTTGTTTAGTTTTATTTTATTCGCCAAAGATGAAAGTAGTTGCGCAGAAACAAAGACTTCCAATTCAAAATCATGACTTTGATGAAAAGTCTGGTACTTCAAACATAGTGACTTTTTAATAGTATACGAGGAATTATATATGGCCCCTCCAATTGCGGCAAAACAAACGCAATGATTAGTTTTCTTACTGAGAAAAATTGTTTGAAATTTAAACATGTATATGTATACTCTAAGTCATTGAATCAAAACGAGTTCAAACTTTCACAAGAAATCCTACTTCCGATGAAAGATATAGGTTACTTTACGTTTGGTGATAATCAATATGTGATTGAGCCGAATTGTCTAAAAGCAAGCTCTATTTTTATCTTCGATGATATCGTTTGTAAAAAGCAAAATAACATAATGGCATATTTTTCTATGGGTGGGCATAACGATATTGACTGATTCTATTTGGTCAAACTTCGAGTAAAATTCCAAAGCAATTAATTCGTGACAATGCGAATCTAATAATATTATTTGAGCAAGATGGATTAAACCTAAAACATTTGTATGAGGATCATACAAGCCCCACCATAAGCATGACATTGTTTCGGGGTATGTGTTCAACGTGCTGGATAGATGCGTTTGGTTTCATAGCGATAAATAAGGACGCTGAAGTCAATAATAGTCGTTATAGGAAAAGGTTTGATGAATATATAATACCTTAACTGCTCAGTTTAGGTATGAACAGCCATCTGTTAGTGTAAACAGCTATCCGTTCAGGGTAAAGTGGGACCTGTCTTGCTACACCCTATATAATACCTTAAACTGCTTTCAGTGGTTTAGTAGTTACTCATCCGTTTAGGTATTAATAACTATCTATTCAGGGTAAACTCCCATTTTGCTACAATGGATAATAAGGAGATGATATTAAAGCGAAGAATTATTCAGGCTCGTAAAATAATACGCAGATATATAACAGTCTTAAAACTGCCCGCATTGATAATGAAAGAACGTTTGAAAGTACTTATAAACCTCTAATAGAACCCCTAACTGAAATAGCGAATAAAATGCATCCTGATAAGAAAACAAAGGAGTCCGTTAAACCCAAAAACTCACCTTTGTTCATATTTCGAAGAAAACAAGCTACTGCTCCCACTAGCCCGCTAGCTCCAGGCTTCATTTCACCCTCATTAGCAAGGAAAAGTGCTACTATCCCCCTAGCTCAGCTTCCGTTTTTTCAAATAAATCCCCCTCCAGGTCCTCGTACACCATCTTTCCTAGATACATCTGTCGTACGAGAGACTAATAGCGAGGAAGAAGAAGACCCTCCTATTATCGCAGATGATTCCCGTAGTGAACCCATCTCAGAAGAATTTCTCTAGCAGTACCACGAATTACCGCGTATATACGTTGAACTTGAAGTTGCTATTGATCACATTTATAGAGTCCACTATGATACTAAAACAGGCAAATGGACATTTGGTAACACACCGGTCACAATTAAAGGAAACGATATGATAATTAAATGTGTCACGTATAAAGGGACTCCGGGTTTATATGATCTGCTTATTATGAATGTACCCGATTTAAATCTACTAAGTTTAAAAGAAAGGATTGTAAAAGTATTTTAGAAGCTACGAATGTTGCAAGGCGAGATTATGATGTAAGTGGACAGATTCGAGGAAGCCGCAGAAAAAGTATACACAAATAATCAAACCCTTGCTGTCAGCATCATCACCCACAACTCAGGGGGGTGGAGCTATGTTTTTTAAGGAATTAACAGACGCACCGATTGAATATAAATATTGGAATGACCTGCACGAACTAATTCGTGATCTAGAAGTATTGTGGGCAGAAAAATTGGCTGGACACAGAGGTGTCGTAAATGATATATTAATTGTGGAAGAACTGTATGAAGATGGATACATTGAAAGACCAAACAACCGTTTTCTGAACAATATAAATGGAGATGCATTGATGTCGACATATCATAACTGAAATGCCCCTTGACAAATTTGGACGTTCACATGCCCAGTATCAATTCAAGAAATTAACCCCTCAGTTTCAAATGATTGATGATAGTCAATTCGATATCGATAACAAGAGAGTCAGCAATGTTGCGAACCCCATAGATCCTCAAGATGTCATCACTAAGAAATACTATTTATCTACAATGTTGAATATGGATGGAAACCGTTTGACACAGTTAGCGGACCCGGAAGAAGATGGTGATGCTATAAGTAAAGGTTACCTTGATTTTTGTCTGCAAGCAGTTCAGAAAGGAAACTCTAACGCTTATCTAGTGTTGGAGCAAAAACTAAATCAACTTAAAGAAATTGTAAATAAATTAGTACCATGTCCAAATTACAACTCGTCAACGAATTGCACAAACCCACAAGAAATATTTTAAACGAAGGCGCAGAACAATTAAAGGATATGATGACATTTGGCAAGTAGATTTGCCTGAATTTAACACATATGCCAAACAAAATAAGGGCTATAAGTATATATTAGTGGTTATCGACTGTTTTTCGAAATATCTGTGGACTAAAGGACTAAACACGAAATCGGGGTTAGAAGTTACCAAGGCCATGCAAAAAATCTTCAAAACGGGTCGGAAACCTACAAATTTGCAGATAGATGCAGGAAAAAATTCTACAATGAGCACTTTACTAAACTAATGCAGCGTTATGGAGTCAACCATTACTCCACCTATAGCACAAAGAAGGCAGCAATTGTGGAACGTATCATCAGGACCATTAAGTCTGCTCTATATACGTCTTTCAGCCTACAGGGTAAATACAAATGCATTGATAAAATTGATGCCGTAACGATGGATTATCGTAAGCATAGAACTACGGGAATGAAGCCGAAAGATGTCGGTAATCATACAAAGCAGGAGGCCTACACTCCCATAAAAAACAGTTGATAGGAATCGCTATTGTTTGGGCGACATAGTACGAATCAGTAAATTTAAAAGTATTTTCGTCAAAGGAACACGAATTACAGAAAACAAGGTATCCCGATGTGTACCTTGTGGAAAAAGTGCTTCGCTCCAAGAATAATAAGTTATTCGTAAAGTGGTGGGATTGGATGAAAGATAATGGATAAAATAAAAACACATAAAAAAATAATCATAGTTTATTTTTAAATATTACATCATCTTATATAGTAAACCTAAAGTATTTCTATAATCAGTTAAATTACTGGATGGCATATTCCTGAATCTGGTCCACATATCCATCCCAAGCAGGAATTTGTCTCACCTTTATCGATGTTTTCTAATATCCAGCGGTAAATTTTGCTTTGCTCCTCATTTTCCCACGGTTGAAACTTATATGTGATGTTTTTTTCTAATAATACTTCAATCACAATAGCGAGGCACTTGTAATTAGCATAATATGCTGCTGTCTCAATACATTCACTTATAATAAAGAAGTGTCTATACAGGGTGTTTGGTACATCGATGCAAAGATTTAAAGGGGTGATAGAATACGTGATTTTGAGCCGATTTAAGCAAACATACCCATATACCAAGTGTTGCCGTTTTTGAGATGATGCCACTTTTAATATTTCTTGATTTTACCGTGTTTTTCTGAATTTTAGTGATTGCTTTTTTACAAATTAAAACTTTCATGTTTAAGAAGTTCTAGGCAAGAACCAAAGACAGTTTAGGCTTTTCTGATAAAATAATATGAACAATCACTTCATGAGGAATAAAAAAACTTAGTATAAGTTTGCGATAAGACTTATTACGCTTGTACATTCGATATTTGCAGAAAAGCACGGTAAAATCAAGAAATATTAAAAGTGGCATTATCTCAAAAACGGTAACACTTGGTATATAAGTATGTTTGCTTAAATCGACTCAAAATCACCTATTATGTCACCCCTTTAAATATTTGCATCGATGTACCAAACACCCTGTATATACAATATTTTCTATGCTAACATTCGTCGAAGTACACAATGAATCACCCCATAATAACTTATATATGTACATTTTAAGGGGTATTTCACCAAATAAATTCATATCATCTAAGATCCTATCTACTTCATTACAAGTTAATGAACCCTTATCGGCACACAATTTCATAAAACTTTGAATGGTATTATCTAAGTTAACTTGTCTATCAAATAATGTTTTAATAATAAGTTCATTTGCACACATTAAGTTTATGGCACATCAGTTAAAGCACTTAACAGGAATAACAATATGTTGCAATATATTCAGTATAAACAAATAGCTTTTAGGGGAGGTAAAAAAACGTTTCGGGTACTTTCTGTAGATTTGATCACTACAATACTGCAGTTCTTCCTGGAATTTGTTTTCAAGGCTACTCATTGTTTCCTGAAAGTTATATCCTCAAGGTCTAGTATCAGTAAAATCGAAATTTACTAATCGTTTATCGTCATAAGGATTAAGTATGACTTTATTTTCTTTGATGGTAAACACATCATGTTTCTTTGATTTTATGAGATGTTGATAGCGCCTTATTACACCACCATCAAACAAAACCTGTTGATAATCGCCTATCGTGATCTGCTTCACTCCTGCTCGGATAGAACCCTTTGATTTTTTTGCAACCTTTTGATCAAGCGCGTAAGCATACATTTTCGCACGTCCCACAAATTCCACCATAATTTCGCCATGATTTTCATCTTTCATTAAGCCGGGGATTTTTTTATTTACTAATAGGTGTCCAAAGATGTGGGGACAATAATCAGATGTATGGATTTTATCAATATCCTCTTTAATGCATTCATAGATGTTGGGAACTGAAAAGGCCTATATGAAACTATCCGTATCCGTGTACAAGAGTTTAGCATTATTATGAAACTTGGGAAGCGTGCAACCGTAATGAAAATTATATAAAAAAGTTTTTAAAACGTCTAAAACACTGAATCCTGAATATATAGGTTTATTGAAATATACAGCTTATTCATTTGCATGATAAGCATATCATTGTCAAACATTGTACAACTATGAAAATGTGGTTTTGCTATGTAAGCACCAGCACCATTGCGACCCTCCCATTTCGTTACTAAAATTATATCCTTATGCTTACATACATTTTCCATCAGCTTCCCGAGAGCACTATTAATCATTCATTTATAAAAATGGTGGTTTATTAAATCTTAAGTTTCAAAATTAGCTCCATCAACAATAGAAAAATCGCTAAATGGTAGAAATTCTGACATGGCGCCTCCATATAAATTGTTTACGTTGTAGAACATTAATACACACTTTCGGAGGTGGGATCAAATCTTTCTCCCGTGTACTTATTGTTAGCTTTATAATACCGATTTAAACATTGAGCCACCTCTAATCTCTCTTTCAATAAACATTAGCGTATCAATATCTGTAAATAGTTCTAACTTTACTTGTGTAATTTTAATCATAGCATCGAATGCTAAACCGGGGGCTGTATAATAGTGAAGAGGATCAAGCCTGCAAATACTTAAACAAGTTTGTCGAAAGTTCTCGAATATATCTGTTAAAAGTAGAACGTGTGTTTTTACAAACCCGTGTATTCCCCTAACGATTTAATATTACATTTTCTCCAAACGTTAACTGCATGCGCAAAACTCTCATCATTGATTCTCACATTATAAAGATGACTGAAAAATGTTTCCTTGGATTGGAGCGTGGTCTCGCTTAATTTATCCCACGTATCAATATACTCATAAGGAAACACACCTTTGTGAACTAGTAGAGAAAATTCCTTATAATTGTTGCAATTAGCGCGTGTAACCATTTTTTTACTATCCTCTAAATAGTCAGACAACTTTCAATACCACTGTTCATAAATCTGAAAGAGTCAATAAATCAAAACTAAATTTTGGTGCCTTCTATTACCTTTGTGAAAGAAATATATTTTTCCTTGCATATGGGGAGCTGTGAAATTGAACGGGGAACACTGGCCAATTCTCTAATGATAAAATGAGGATTATAACGTGATAGATTATGAAACACAACTGGTAGAATAAGATGGTTATGGTCTCTAACTTTTTATATCAGAATCAGTAAATGGTTTTCGGCAAATGTAGCAAATCGTGGCACTTTCAAATTGCTCAACCTGACTGGGACTTAAAGTATCCATAGGAACTATTTGATTGATTATTTCGGTAACCCAATGCGCAATAGTTTGAAGCTCGTTAACAAACCATTGAAAACAATCCTTTTCTCTACAAAGTCTAAATCCAGATAAAGAATCACTGTATGAACACGTCAAATAGTAAGCAATGCTGAAAGGTTCGGAGTGAAATAGAGTATTACTTTCGATACCATTTGTACACTTTTCTAAAATACTTCCTAAATCGGCATAAATTAGAAATGGTACTTTTCCTTGAATGCGAAATTTTTGAACTGCAAATTAATTTCCGCTTCAGTAGGCAGCCTAGCAGAGCACTGATTAAGTTGCTGACAGTGAACGACATGTTTTTTTATGAGACGGTTGGTTGTTATTCGATAGTTGATTGAAAATAAGAGTACACATTTTTAATCCATGTGAAATGGTATATAGTGTTAATATTATCCGCGGATTGATCATTAGCAGAAAGTATTAAAAGATATACGGGTTCTCTGCCGCTTTGCTGATTACTCAATATAAAGGGAACAACTTTTTTATCATCATCTGTAAAATTAGGATAGCTAGAAGTTGAAGTAGGATATAATGCCGAACAACGGCCCATAGTTATTTTTAACATTCACTACCACATGCTTTACTGCAATGATACGAGGAACTTTAACATAGGTTCAGCGACCACCTCTAAATGGGCATAGCTATTAATATTCACCTTTAAATGTAAAACTTCATGTAATGCCCAACCGGAATCTCCTTCGGATAACTCCTCTAATTTCGTTTGTAACTTATAATACACGTTTTCATTGTACCACACACGTAAATTGGTTGGTATATCGATAATATAATTTTTTATATCAAAAGTCTTCAACTCAATAATATGATTTCGAGGTTACATGAAATTGCAGCTAAGACCACATTCACCTTTCGCATGGATTGCCTTAACATTAATTTAACCTTACGCGCAAAACTACTGTATCCGTTTTGTAAAAAGATTAAAGGGTCCTTAATGTTCGCGACATTAATTATAATTCCTGTAAATTGGCGGTCCTTGAAACATCACTTTCGTCACGATTGCAATGTATCGAGTGATATGAAACTCTTCTGTATCTACTTATACATATAGATGCATTCAAGGTCAAAATACGGATGAGATCGGGTAAAGTCGGATAAGTTCGGACCACCTTTGACCTTGAAAATTCTAGTTTGATGTTTTTCAGAAGTGAGCTTGACATTTAAAGCAAATGGTGGGGGTAGCTGGTGACCCCGAAAATTGATACCAATCAATTTTTATTCAATTCAGCCATTGACCTGCTTTTAGCATAAATAACAATCTATTTGAATTGTAATACCCCTGCAGGTGATTATTAGAAATTAACACATGACCTCGACTTGGTCAAATTCTAGGAATTGCTTGGTGACCTTGACAATTATATTTTTAGATTTCTCAAAATTGACCTTAAAAATAAATTTCTCGGATGTGTGAAATGGTGGGGTTCCTGTGCAAAGCCAGGACCTTATGTTTGACTTGAACCACGTGCTGGACAGAGGTCAATGAACTTTGCTGGTGGGCGTGACCTTGAATATGATGACCTTGAAAAGGTTAATGAACTTTGATCTACTTGCTTAGGCAACAATCTGTAATATTATACCCCTGCAGGTGACCTTGAGAATTGATTTCTAAGAATTGTAATAACTAAATTAACAACTTAACTCAACCAAGAATTGTCCGAAACATATAGCTGTTTACATTAAACATGCACACATGCAATTTGAGGGACGAACTAATTGTGTAGCCTTGAGTATTTCCCACCACGTGCCTTTGAAATTTCTCGCCAAATAAACACATGACTCAGCCAACTTCCAAGAATTGCTTGGTGCCCTTGAAAATTTCCTGTAAAATTAACACATGACTTTGGCTCAGTCAAAAATTGCTTGGTGACCTTGAAAACATTTCCTGTCACGTGGTCTTGAAGAATTTAACTTTGATGCAGGGAGTGTGTGCCTGACCTTGAAAACCGTTATACTTCGACGTAGGGAATGTGGGCTCCATACGTAACCTTGAAGAATATACGCAGGTAGCGTGTACAGTGGGCACTTTGTAAACCTTGGCATAGGTAATGCGTATGTGACAGTGTACTTGGACGCAGGTAATGTGTACGATGACCTTGAAGAATGTGATTACCTTGACAGTGTACTTGGACGCAGGTAATGTGTACGATGACCTTGAAGAATGTGATTACCTTGACCTTGCAAATCATGTACTTAGACGTAGGGAATGTGATGACCTTGAGTAATGTACTTCGATTCAGGCATGTGTACGATGACCTTGACCTTGAAAACCCAATGACCTTGATGTGGAAAATCTGTACTTGAAAGTGTATTATTACTATCAAAAGTGAATTAGGATCTGTGTAGTATATCTACTGACAATTATAGCACAGCGTGCTTTTGCTTTATAATATATTTACTAGGAAACAGTGGTATTAACCTGACATTAATAAACTTCAAAATTTATAAATTTTACCATTTTCATCAAAGGTTCAGTTATAGTCTTTTTCACTCATCCAAACTTTGAACTTTTCGTACCCCTTAATGTATGTGTCTCTTGACTTATAAAAAATCTCCATAACAACGAAACAAATTTTTCTTGTGACTACCTGATAAAAAATTAAGGAATAAAATTGAAATGGTAATCATTCTATTAAAGGATCCTTTCATGCGTACTAAAAAATAGTATATAAAACTCGTGTATAAGAGTATATAAAGCACTTACAACAACTTGCTTATACACTTGTATTATAATATACTATTTTTGAAATTTTTTGCATTCTACGGTGAAGTAAAATTTAAAAAAAATTGTTCAAATTTAAATTCATTGACGGCTTCATTTTCTTATATTCCTCCTGTGAACGTTCACTTTTCATGATTAAAGCATATAAAAGAATGATTAATTTTAAATTGTTCAAATTTAAATTTATTGATGGCTTCATTTTTTTATATTCCTCCTGTGAACGTTCACTTTTCATGATTAAGAATACAAAAGAATGTTTAGTTTTAAATTTTTGGCCATCTCTAACCAAAATATCTTCGATTATCGTCGTCGATTTCATTATCAAATCGTAGTGTTGCAAGTATTTTATGAACTTTCAGTATGTAGGGTATCCCACACATTGGTTAACAAGCAATATCTCGTTTATTTTAAGATGTATGAGTATTTTGAAGAAGAAGAAACTCGCATTGAAGAATTTGAAACGTTGCTAAATATGAAAAATGTGTTCCCTAGTGGTTTAGGGCTGGCTACAAAAACAGCAAACACAACGTTTCCTTTTTAATAGTTGTGCTAAAACCTCAGCATACGAAAAACAAATTGAGTTATTTCTTAAACAGGGTTTAGTCCTAGTGCAATTTGTAACGTGCTAAAGTTTGTAACCTGCTAAATTCACCAACATAAATTTAATTATAAAAAGTACACATGTACGCCCTCCATACTCTAATGGCATAATGTAACTTTGATATTTATTTATTTAATAGCCTATAATTGTTAATGTATGAAATTCTTACCAGACGGTGGCATGAAAAATACAATAATTTGAAACTTGCTTTATTGAAATTTTAATCTAAACAAAAGTGATCTATACAACAATTTTTGGTTGAAAAAGGATTGATCACTTTTTCTATTCCTTCTGGCGATTGCCATCTTAGCAACGCTAGGAAATTTCAACATTTCTTCTGGAAAATTTCTAATAACGATTATATCGGGTATAATCTAGGAGAAATAACTACGACAAAGTATACTTTGTTTTCTCTACACTTTCTATATGGGTTCTGTTGCTCGCATTTAACTGCGGGTTTAAAGAAATATTCTAGTTGCTAAAATTTGGCGTCTGAAGGTGTACCACTTCTAAACAAACTACTGATCCTTTCGATCGACTTCCATACCATTGTAATGTGCTCGTCTACAACAAAAGGGTACGTAATGGTTTTCATCTAATTGTATAGTAATTACTGGTTATCTCTCAATATCTAGAAGTTAAAGATTGGAATTTAATTTCGACAATTGCTGTAAAACCAAAAAAATTAGGGTAGTCCTGTAACCCCTACGAACAAAGGTCAGAGGGTTATTGTTATCTATCACATGAATTTAAGTATATACTTTATCGTCGCTTTATATTGGGATTACTCGACAGTGATCTCTTTCACGTTCTACTCACTATAAAATAATAATATCGACTTAATTAGTAGAACTACAATATTATCATACTTATATGAAGTTCAAATTTTGCAACGTGCAACGTAATTCACCAAAATTATACTGGTGGGTATTTTTAACGATTCACAAATTGTGTAAACATTGTGGATTTTATATTTATGTGTTTTTAGTAACTTTTCAATTTACAATATTCAATACTAACTTTAAATTGTTGATAAATTAGAAACCAAATGCGTACCATTCACAATTAGCTACCATTTTAGTTTTTACTATGGAGTCGCGCAATAGAAATTACGTCATAATAGCTAATAGCTCCTGTATTTTTTTAATTATCCTTTTGGTTTAATATACTCCACCACCCAGCTCAAAGGTTATATACCTGTAAATTTTTGGTATTACTTGTTTGTGTTACATCTGTAATTTTGTTTAACATATACTGGGTGTGATACCTGAAATAATGGAATGAATTCAGTAAAGTTATTTTTTTTATATTTTAAATCAAACATTTTACTGTTTATATTTAACCTTTGGAGGGAACGTTCAATTGCCAGTGTTAGTCTTCTTTTCCTGTAGTTTATTTTGCTATTAAATAAATAAAAGAGCCAAACTGAACTGTTCTGCCGAAAGGCCATTTGTACTTTAATTTAGGTTTAACGAGTTTCTCAATTATATCTACGGTTGTTTTTGGATGCTGTACAACTACAGCAAGTACAGTTTATTAATTTTGAGTATTTTCGGGCGCTGTGCTAGCGTTACTGTGTATGTTTTTCTTTCAGGTCAACACAATGAAATATCTTTCATTGTATGAAGGGAAACGTTTAAATTTTAGATTTTATTTTTTGTTTAAAAATTAATCATTGGGTAGGTTCAAAGTTACCCGAACCTGATCAACTTGCCAACGTTATCATTGATTTTTTATTCTGGTTAATAACCGTAGTGACCGACATTTTATTTATTTAGTCAAATTTTCATTCCTATGTTCCACGATACATTTTAGTTGAATAATTTAGATAAAGATATTTTTTTCTTCTCTTAAATATATTTTTTAAGTGGAGTACATATTTATTTTTGCTTCTTTTGGCTGGTTATATTATATTTTGCCAGTTACACTACAATGGCCTCTTATTTCCCTTCCCCTAGTTGTTCCTTTCCTGTTTTCTCTACTGGCCTCTTTCCCCATCACTATCCAGAAGTCGGGATAGTGGTGCCTGTTTCTATTAAAGAGGAGCGGCTTCTGGCGCCGGCATTAACATCTATTTTCTCTCAACCCCGCCCGATTCGACATTCAGCTAGACGGTTTGCTTAACTACCTACAGGTGAGTAGAGAACCCTTTCCTTTTCATCCGCTTCCCACTTACACACGTGACGTCTTTTTCAGTTCAAGTCTACCCTCTATGTACAGAAAACTATCAGTATGTGACGTCGAGATATCTATAAAGTATAAAGTGATGGATGTATCAGTCAGTAATATTAAGTATGGTGAACGTATAGTGACGGAAACAGTTGATTTTAAATATGTATAACCACAGCGCCTTTATGAGAATCTCAAAGAAGAAGACATTCGCATTGAAAATTTAGAACGTTGCTAAACATGAAGGATGTGTTCCTTAGTAGTTCAGGTGCAGCTGGGAAAACAACAAACATAACATTTTGTTTTTAATAGTAGTAGTATCAGTACCTCACTATATGAAAATTAACTAAAATCATTTCTTAAGCAGTGTTTAGTCGTAGTGCAAGTAAAGTCGATATCTAAGTATAATGCAACCAGCAATAAAAAATCATTTCTGGATCGGTCAAAATTCTGAAGTTCGCCCGCTATATTTTGGTACCCCACATAGTTGCAGTAACAACATGAATAATAATTTAACATTGTGCTGTTAGTGCTGTCAAAATGGTGAGAGTAGTAGTAGTAATCAAGAAGAAGAGAAACATGATCAAGGCCATTATTTGAACAGAAAGATGATATATCAGGAGTGTACGAACAAGCAGCTAAAGAACAATTAATCGATTGTGTTTATTATAAACTGTCGAACGATACTCATCAATCATACAAAACATGTAGAAATTGTATACAGTACACGCCTCAACCTTGCGCCAGTAGTGCGTGTGGGGTGTGGCAACTTCGATCAACGCAATAATGTGGTGTTAGAGTTGAAGGAAAGGAATGAACTCCTAAGATGGCATTCTTATGTAGAATTATAATTTTTCCTATCTCAAAAAACTGAAAATAAAATTGATTTGTCAAACGTAAACGAACAAGAAGATATAATCTATGATCGACATTATGAATGTCCATCTACCAATCTTAGTATTTATTACAATTGGAAATTTGCAGTATATAGGGTATCCCACAAATTCGTTAACAAGCAATATCTCGGTTATTTTAAGAAGTAGGGAGTCTGATGCAGATGAGTAATTTTTGCGACATACTCAGAGTTGTTAAAAAATAGAAGATCTATTCCCAACCATGTGCCACTATGTTATACCTTGTGGCGCTGTCCAGTTATTTTCATTTATTTTTATGTTATTATAGTATGTTATTTGACGTATTTAATAAAACTGCACAATACAGCGTGTCCCACCGGGAACCAAATCGATTGATTGTGGGAAAACTGGGTGGTTGGCATGTATACTCCATGCCAGCCGGGGGGGTACCACCACCCTTACCATGGGCTCTTTAATATTGGGTCTCCGATTTTCTGAGCTCGGTAAGAGCTGCCGGTTACCTTTTCCATCATCCTTAATCTAATCTCGTCCTTATTCTTCCTTCTCGCCCTCACTGTCTTCCTATCGGATTAAAAGTCCCAAATTAAAAAATAAGATGGCTGTGGTTTCTAGGGTTATAAATTCCGGACGTAAAATCCTGCCCCATTCGGATGTCCGGGAGGGCAGGGCCCAAGCGACCTCGGTCATCGAAAGTATCAACTTTCTGATTCACTACTGCAACATCCGCGGTATCAGGTCTAATCTTAATGCTATTCACCAACATCTTGAACAATTACAACCTGATATATTGTTTCTATCTGAAACACAAGTCTCCTCTGAAAGCTCCGAGTCACCCGACTTGCAATTTCCTCAATACCATCTTCACTCTAACTTTCGATATAAAGGAGGCGTATGTGCTTACATCAAGGACAGAATTGCTTGCAAGAGGGTTTCTTCCTTAGAAAATAAAAATTTTGACGTGATTTGGTTTAAACATTCTAGTCCTAATTTTGTGAAATTCTACTATTGCATTTATAGGTCTCCTAATGACAGCAACTTTCAAGACTTCTGCGATTACCTTAGTACGAAAGTTTACTATCTCCTGTCTCAGTTTTCATCTTGCGATATCTTATTTGTAGGCGATTTCAATGTTCATAACTCTAGTTGGCTTCAATTTTCATCTACTACAAATCCCGCTGGTCATAGTGCAGAAACATTTGCTATTTCATGTGATCTCACACAAATGATTTCTGAACCCACAAGAATCCCTGATAACCCTAACCATACTCCACATCTTCTAGATCTCTTGCTTACATCAAACCCTCTTGTTTATAAAACTTCCGTTCTTTCGCCTTTAGGTCTTTCCGACCATTGTCTAATAAAAATCATTTCTACTGTACCTAATTCCACTGTTGCTCGCAAAACCGATAGAACCTTGTGGTGTTTTAAGTCAGCTCAATGGAGTGATTTACGGGATTTCTTTGCAACCTTTCCATGGCGTGAATATTGTTTTAAGTCGTCCTCTTCTTCGGACATCGCTCTTTCAGTATCTGAAGTCATCCTCATGGGAATGGAGTTGTACATTCCCAAAAAACAGTACCGTGTAGGTCATTCACGTTCCCAACCCTGGTTCAATAAGGCTTATTCTGATGCAATATCTTTAAAAAATAAATGTTACATTAAATGGAAATCTAATAAATCGGTTGACAGTCATGTAGAATACGTTGGTGCTAGAAATATCTGCAAAGTGTCATCACTAAAACTAAAAGTTGTTCGAACAACGAAAATGCAATGAACTAGCTACATCTCCTTTAGGCAGTCGTAAATTTTGGTCTTTAGCAAAAGCCATTAGTAAAAATTTTCGAACATCTTCATTTCCCCCCCTGACATCTATTGACGGATCGGTAGTTGCTGATTCTGTAGACAAAGCTAACGTTTTTGTGGATTTGTTTGCATCAAACTCGTGTCTCAATGATTCTTGAAAAGATGTGCCCCTAGTCAACTCTTCTTCATACGTTATGAAACCAATTCATTTTCGGTACAAGCTCTTGGAATCGATCATCAGTAGGCTTGATCTCAATAAGGCGACTGGCCCAGACGGTATCCCAGCTATGGTCTTAAAGAAATGTTCCCCCGAACTAGTACCAGTCCTATCTAAGCTCTATACGATCTCTGTATCTTCTGGGGAATTCCCTTCATCATGGAAGTTAGCAAATGTTCAACCTATTCCCAAAAAAGGTGATAAGACCGATCCCTCAAATTACAGACCAATTGCCATCACTTCCATTTTGTCTAAAATCATGGAAAAAGTCATCAATCAGCAACTGCTCACGTTCCTTGAAACTAACAAACTCCTTAGTGACCACCAATATGGGTTTAGGCAAAGTCGTTAAACAGGCGATTTTCTTTCATATGTGACCCAAGTTTGGAACAATACAGTAGAGCAGTCCGGTGAAACAGTTGTAGTCGCTTTAGATATCTCAAAGGCATTTGACCAAGTTTGGCATAAGTGTTTACTTGCCAAACTCACCTCGTTTGGGTTAAATGATACGCTCATCAACTGGGTTTCTAGTTTCCTTGATAAAAGACGAATACGTGTTTCCTGTTGTAAGTATGAATGGCTCAGTTCTTAATTTTTAGGCTCTATTACTCTATTGGGTATGACTGTATCTTCAAATCTCTCATGGGTTGACCATCTTCTGTCAGCTACCAAAACAGCTGCTCGTAAAATAGGCTTTTTGTACAGATCTAAGCAGTACTTTACCTCTCGACAACTCCTGCTGTATAAGGCCCAAATTCGACCTTATCTGGAATATAATTCTCACCTCTGGGTTAGTGCTCCCCAATACGCTCTCGATATCGTTTATCGTATTCAAAAGAGAGCGATTAGGCTTATAAATGATCCGTCCTTAACTTCTCACATACAGTCCCTTGAGCATAGAAGGATGGTTTCAGTTCTTTCTTTGTATTATCGTTATTACAATGGCTATTGTGCTGGTGAATTGCATTCTTTGATACCATCTCCGGCTATCTTTGCGAGAAACACTCGGTTCGCTCATTCACATCATCAGTATGCAGTACAAATCTCCACTTGTCGTACCAAACGGGCGCAATACACATTTTTCTACACGGCTTCTAAACTCTGGAATGATTTCCCTAGTTCCTGTTTTCCTCTCACTTATGATATGAGAAAATTTAAGGTAGCTGTTCATAGGCATCTATTGGCAATTCATTATCCCTCTATCTATCCTCCTAATTGTTCCTGAGTGCTTTAGCGCGATAAGCCTTATTTAGCCTGTTCAGGTCCACAATCATAAAAAAAATAGGAATATTTTGAAAATTTGGCAAAATACTAATGTTATGTTATTACCAAAATATTTTGAGACTTGTGACACTTCCGGTTATACAGGAAGTATATGTCCACTTGCTTATTTTAAATGGAACACCCTATATATTATTACATTATTGAATTCCTCTCAAAATTTTTGGTAAATTTTGTATCATGTCCTATACCTATGTCTAAGGATTTTTGACATAATTTTTTATGCCAAAAATAACGTTTGCAGGACTTACAACAATGATTAATTTTTCCTATGAGGAAACATTTTTTATTTACTTGTTGAAAATCGCCTAGTTTGTTACACTTTTGAGACATTTCAAACTTTACTTATACAGGATGTTCAAAAGATAAAATTAAAAATGAACTTCACAAAAATGCCAAAACTAATTTTTTTCAAATGGCAACCCCCGATTTTTTTAAATTTATCTGATTACTGATTATAAATAAGTGTAAGTTTACATAAGGTTGTCTATTCCAAAAATTTCTAGTTTTCGAAATATTACCAATTTAATATTTTTAAATCTCTATTTTACTGTGACTGTGATGTAATAATTATTACTCTTAGTTGTCTAAGACAAGTCGCAGTTGAGAAACAATCAAATTCTGGATAAATTTAAGAAGCTGTTATTGTGGTATTCTACTATTTAAAGTCATGCAGGGGCGCCTAAATTGCTCAAACGAGAATTATTTGAACGTATTTATTATTTATGGAGAATGTGATCAAGTCATCAAGAACGTGTGACACATTTGCCATTCGATATCTGCAAGAGCAGAAGCCATCATCATGTGTAAACAAATTACACGGAATTTCAAAAACTTTGGATCCGACAAGGCAATAGTACAAAGAAATGAACAGCTTGTCAATAATGAAAATATTAAAACAGATATGTTGGGATATTGTGAAAAAATAAATGTCATCCATACATATTTTCCATTGTGCAACATTTCAGAGGACCTGATTTTCCCAGACGAGTGGCATTTTTTACTCCGCTCCCCAGATTTCTCGGTGCTCCCTTAACAACTATGTAAGATTAGCGAGAAAAGAATGAATTGACGAATTTTAATCCCGAATCATTAAAAAAAGCAACCTATAGATAAGTAGTGTTTAGATGCAAGAAATGTTTGGAAGCTCAAGGATGGCAGTCTGAACAGTTATTAAAAAAATAATGTTTTTTTCACTCCAAGCTAACTCTGTTTTTTACTTCAACATCTAATTTTAGTTATTTTCTCTTTAAAATACTGTGCTTGAAATTTTCGGTAAGTAATCATATAAAGCAGGTTCTCACTCAGTTGAAGGTCACTCGCCCGCTGGCGGTGAGAAATATAAAAATAGAGCATGGCTTTTTCAAGGTCAAAGTTTATTGACCTGCAGGAGTATTATATTATAATACTTAGAAATCGAATAGGTAGAATCAGTTCGTGGAAACAAGACAGGTTATTGTCTATGCTAAAAAACAGAATTTTGAAAACTTATGATAGAGAACTACAACTTCTGTTCCTGATCATTCATTGTTCATAGTGTAGAAGAACTATTCAATTTAAAGGGTATAATAAGCTATCGATTGGAATTTCTTGAATCCTACAATCTAGCGCCTTTCTATGAAAAATTTATACAAGTTGTTAAATACCGTCGTTTTCACAAGAAAGTATTCTATGGTAGTGATGATGATCACATTTATAAAGATAAAAAAACGAAAAATATAATAATATTAATTCACATAACACTATGCCTAATGGAAATTTTGTATTATCGTCCTACTCATCTAATGTGTAGCATTTACTAGATATTATCTTAATAAAGAGATATTAATAACCATAATTTTGTTTTTTTTTGTCTCGATTTATGTATAAACTCCCTTCTTTATCTATCCAGGTAAACAATAATGTTAGCTAAGTTTACTTTTTTAGCATTTTTTGATTTCACACTTTCCTGCACATATGGTAAAAATTATTCAGTGCTTAAACTGTTATTTGTTATTAGGAAACCACCACCAGTTGTTTCGAAAACAACTACCTGTTTTAGAGAAACGAATTCGTGTTTTTTGGACTGTGTTTTGATCTGATTTTGATTTGTTTTGAGCTGTTTTCTTGGGAAACTGGTACTGGTTTTTATCAACCGGTATCAGTTTTAAGGAAATCAATACCTAGTCTTTAAGTATCAACTACATCGCCCAAAAGCTAAATTGTCAGATCCTGGTGGCAAAGGTGCTTTATCGATATTGCAATAGTTCAGCTTTACAACCTGCTTCACGGAATTCAGATCAAACTTCTAGCTATCCCCCTTTCAGGAACGTTTTAGACTAAGATTCAATTGAGTTCCCCATTAAGATAACTAATTAAAAAAAATTTCAAAAAACTAAATAATCTCTCAATTAATTTGTATTGCGCAAAATACAAAAAAAGTCTAAATCAGCTTATCATCACTTTGCGCGGATTTATTTTCAAAACAGCTATCATTTACACAGTCAAATGAATTTGGAAGAAATATTTCAATTTTTATTTATTAAAAGATATTTACGTTGACAGTAATTCCTGTAAGTATTCTACCCTTGAAACACGATTCAATAGGTTGCCACATTAAATTTTGCAGATTACACACACCTATTTTAAAAGTGTTTCTTGATTAAGTTTTATTAAATAAAACTTCATAAGAGCTATACTACTATCTATCTTGAGAATATTTTAATCCTTATCTTCTAACTTATTCCTAATATATTATTCAACCAACCTAATATTTTTCCGTAAGATACAAATGTGCTGAATTACATCATCTTTGCGTTTAATGAACATCATCGCGTTTCTAGTTAACGCCACAACTTGGTTGCTCATATGCGAAATTTATTACAGGTGCAATGTTAGAAAAATAATTAGTAATGTATCTATCCATAAGTAAATTATTATGAAAAACTTTAAAAATTATGTAAAGTGTACTTACTTTTCAAAGAATCTACCGAAATCTCCCTCGATATCACTATCAAGAAATGATATAATTGGTATATCTTTATGCCGTTCATTAAACGGACACATCAAAAGCGAATCTAATGGAGGCGGCTGCACCAAAACATTATACAAAATATTGCTTTTTTTGTTGAGTTATAGTTTGAACGTTTATTCCATGAGGGCATGCTTGTATATGTATGTATGTATGTACGTAATTAAATGTTATAACAAGAATCTAAGACTAGGTACATACAAGTAAATCTGTTAACGTTAACGTCAACAAGTGAAATCGGTTGTTGGTGATCAATTAAAATATTCCCAAAAGAATAAAGCACATGTATAGGCATAGTATATGAATTATAATAACTGCAACATAATCGATAAGTAAGAAATCTAGACGTGAGGAAGTATTTTATATGATCTCAGCAAGGTGAAGAATATGCATTCTTGGGAAACATCAACCTACAAAATAGTCCTGTAACGTACGCCGCGCGTGTTCCGTGTTTAATATATTCATTTGAAACAAAATTTCTTATATAATCAATTCAAATTTTGAAAACAGCCAGATTTAAGTGCAGCAATGGAAAAATGCAAATTATGATTAACGTGGGAATTATTTCATTTAACTTGGGTAATTGTTATAAGACGACGGTAATATAAATAATGCATGTATCATTAAAGTTAAGTGTATAGCTTTTGTTTTTGTAATTTTTATGTAAAAGTTGTACTAAATTCTTGATCTTGATTGCAGCGCAGATTACACACAGGTATGTAATCTGTGGTTGTAGTAAATATTCTCATGAGAGATAAAATGAAACGGGAAGGGTAATGTGATATTTATATCATTGAACTGCAAAGTGTTTAATATTACTACTATACCTTTTCCAAATCTATTATTCTGTAAATCTTAACTAATCATCACTGACTCACTGAGGGTTCATAATCCTTCATCACGTAGGACCTACTGATGATCTAAATTAAGCTGTTTTGTCCTTCTTCGTGATATTGTTCTCTGTCTAGACCAAAGCGGTGAATATCTTTAAACCAACTAGGTCAAAATTTCTCAATAATTAGTAAGCGTACGTAATCTTTCCTTAGATTAATAGTTTTACAAAGAAATAATCGGCTTCGGTGTAAAATTTTAACTAGATCCATTTAAATCCAAACGAGGCAAGGACGATTTTTATATTATAAATTCAATCGAGACACCTACAAATCATTTAAACGTGAAAACAGACTTATACAGAATTTTTAACGTAGAATCCGATGTTGTGATTGGATTTTTTATAAACACACCTTTTTGTAGTTATCGACCAAGGTTATATTTTTTTAGTGGAACACTGTATATTTTTCTAAAATTGTATCCGCGTCTTCATAAGTTTCCCAAAACTACCAATAGTCTATATATATTTTGAGAAATAACGTGACAAATGATTGTTCTTTAATAATAGGTAACCATGACCACAATGTCACTCTGTGTAATGAATGAAAATGATAAAAAATACTTCTACGTTTGTCAATCAGTTTAATAAAATTGTTATCCAAAAACATAAGTGGGTCTTCAAATTATTTTGACAGCTGTCTTGAATCAAGTAATACAACACAATGTCTAAATGAAATTTCACTATACAATCACTCTGAATTATACTTTACCTAACAGAAATACAAAATATGACAAAAATTTTCAGTCAAGAAAGCAGGAAAAAAAACAACGATAACCCACGAAATAATACTCTACTCTTGTTTCTGAATACCACAACGAGTATTTCACCTCAATCAGCCCACTTGACATGAATTACTCTTTCTCTCTCTCTCTCTCTCTCTCTATATATATATATATATATATATATATATATATATAGGGTTTTCAAAGTTAAGTCGTCACTATTGCCATCTTCGTTATTATTGGTGCTACGAAGTCGGTTAAATGGGCAAAGAAGTAGCATTTTTTCCGCTTGTTACGATGGTGAAATCAAAATGAAAGTTGAACATCGTGTTCACGAGTTATGTCAAAAATTTCCATTTTTTAAATGGCACACCCAATATGAAATATCCTTAATCGATAGAAAATTAAATTCTGAACGAATAAGTTCCTATGACATTTTACCCTAATGTCAAAATGACAAAGTTATTGATCATTTACCAAATTCATCAAGGTGGCTGTGTCAACTATTTTTCTGTATTACCATAGAGCAGAAAATGAAAAGAATATCAGACAATTGAAACAGGATTCTTTATTCTAAGTGATAATAATAATAAGGAACAACAAAACAAAACTCAAATTAGATGTTCGAAAAATCACCCTCTTGCTCCAAGCATTTCTGGGCCCGCTTGTAGACACTTTTAGTAGCCTTAGCAATGGATCTACCATCAATATTATTGATGGCGTGAATGATGCTTTGCTGGAGATCCTCAAGGTTATCATATCGCCTGTTGTACACCACACTCTTCACATATCCCCAAAAGAAAAAATCCATAGGAGTAATGTCAGGTGATCGAGGAGGCATACGGATAGGCCCATTAGTTGATAAATATCTGTCATCAAAAAAATTGTTTAATATTGTATCTATCTAACGAACGTTATGGGGAGGAGCTCCGTCTTGTTGGAAATAAACGTTCTGCCTATCCATTAAATTTACATCATCCAAGAAGTCTTGGAGTGTGGCAGTTAACATTTCGGCGTACTGCTCACCAGTTAACGCACCCTGATAAAATACGGGACCAACAATTATCAAGCCAATTAAACCGCACCAAACATTAACACTGAAGCGTCTCTGCGGGTTACAAGATCGGTAGAGCATCAGATTTTCTCCACTCCAAAAATGGCCGTTTTTCCTGTTGAACATGCCCCTATTACAAAAAGTTGATTCGTCACTCCATAGAATTGAGCTCCAAAAATCATTATTGGTTCTCAGTTGATTAATAAACCAGTGACAAAACTGAACGCGTCTTTCCTGATCTCCTGGTGCTAGTGTCTGTGTAGGTCGGAACTTATACGGCACAAACTTATACTTTTTTAGAATATTGTGGATGGAACCCAAACATAGTCCATTTTCTTGCACTAAATCATTAATTGAGTTGTTGGGATGTGCTTCAGAATAAGCTAACACATTAATTTTAGTTTCTTCACTAATTATACATTGCTTATTAGATCTGGATCTAAACACGCTCGAATTAGATCTAAATTTACGATGCAAAACCAAAAAGTATCTTCTATCCGGCAAATGATGCGTAGGAAACAAATCACTATAACGCTCACAGGCTCGATAACTGTTTTTTTTGACAAACGATGTAACATTATATCATATCACACTTTTCTGAATGGGTGAAAGGCATTTTTCTATTAAAAAAATACAAACTCTTAACTCTTTATTAGCAAACTTCAATTTGACATATCACTTCTGATGACATTTGTGAAAATGACAAATATTGTTGACGTAATACCAGCCACCTTGACGAATTCAATAAATGATCAATAACTTTGTCATTTTTAACATTAGGGTAAAATGTCATAGGATTCCAGAAATTCCAATCGATAGTTTATTACATCCTTTAAATTAAATAGTTCTTATACACTATGAACAATGAATGATCAAGAACAGCAGTTGTAGTTCACTATCATAACAGTTTTCAAAACCCTGTCATAATATTTAATCAATTCCCAATTGGAATAAATACTAAGATTGGTAGATAGACATTCATAATGTTGATCATCGATTATATCTTCTTCGTTTACATTTGACCAATCAATTTTATCGTTTAATTCTACATAAGAATGCCATCTTACAAGATCTTTACATTCTTTCACGTCTAACACCACATTATTGCTTTGATCGCAGTTGCCATACCCCATACGCCATACTGGCGGAAGGTTGAGGAGTGTACAATATCCAATTTCTATATGTTTTGCATGATTGATGAGAATCGTTCGACAGTTGATAATAAATACAATCGATTAATTGTTCCTTAGCTGCTTGTTCGTACACTTCTGATTATCTTTCTATTTAAATGGTGGTCAGTCAGTGTTAGAAGAATAACCTTCATTAAGTTTGTCTTCATTTTGATTATTACTACTACGCTCATCATTTTAAGAGCACCAACAGCATAATGTTAAATTATTATTCTGTTACTGCAGCTATGTGGGATATCCATACATAACGGTGAACTTCAGAGTTTTGATAGTTCCAGAAATTATTTTATTGTTGCTTCCATTATACTTAGATAACCACTTTGCTTGCTCACAATTGCACTACGACTAAACACTGTTTAAGAAATTATTCTAGTTAATTTTCATAAGTTGGGGTTTTGACACTACTATTATCAAAAACAAGATGTTATGTATGTTGTTTTTCCAGCTACCCCTAAATCACTAAGGGACACATTTTTCATGTTTAGCAATATTTTAAATTCTTCAACGCGAGTTTCTTCTTCTTCGAAATACTCATAAAAGCGCTAAGGTAATACGCATTAGAATCATATGTTTCCATAGTATTAATTACCGCCACAACCATCACTTTATACTTTTTAGGTATCTCGAAGTCACACATATTTTTGAAGGATTTGCAATATTTGCTTAATAATAACTAACCCGCTTATTTCAACACACCACAGTGCGGTTTATATAAGAAAAATGTGTCCTTGACTTTGAATACCTACCTACCAGAACAAGTTTCAACTTGTCAAATACTCACCTTGACCTACTTTTAGACAACTATTTGACCATATCTCAATTTAACCAATACAAGATCCATTTAACGTTGACCTGCTTTTAGCATAGAAAACAACCTGTCATTCTTCTTGTTTCCACGAACTGATTCTATCTATTAGATTTCTAAGCATTGTAATACGATATTCCTGCAGGTCAGTAAACTTTGTCCTTGAAAAGGTCAAGCTCTATTTTTAGATTTCTGACCACCAGAGGGCGAATGACTTTGAACTGAGCCAAAACCGGTCCAATATGACTACGTAACGAAAATTTCAAGGACTTTGCATACGTCAAAATAGCACAGTATTTTAAAAATAAAATAACTAAAATTGGATGTTGAAGTAAAAAAGGGAGTTAGGTTGGAATAAAAAAAAACATTACTTTTTTAATAACTCATCAAACTGGCGCCCTTGAACTTTCATACATTTTTCGCATCTAAGCAGTACCTGTTTATGGGTTGCTTTTTTATTGGTTCGGGATTTAAATTCGTAAATTCATTTTCGCTAATCTTCCATAGTTGTTAAGGGAGAGTTATATACTCGGTTCTTAGTTGTACCCCAAATCAAAAAATCGGGCAGTAACAGATCTGGGGAGTGGGGTGCAAAATGTAACTCGTCTGGGAAAATCAGATTCTTTTAAATGCTGCACAATGGAAAATGTGTATGGATGACATATTTTTTCACAATATTCTGCGAACTGTTGACTTATACAATACTGACTCTAACGCCGCTTGTCTTACGTGCATTGTTGGACACGCGGCAAAATATCCAAAAATAGCTGACCAGAACCGGCCATATATGACTACTGCGGTAATTTGTTTAACTGCATGTGATGATTGCTTTTGTTTTTGCGGATATCGAATTGTAAATGTGTCTCATGTTTATGACATATCGTAGATAAATTCTCCATAAATAATAAATAAGGGTTAAATAATCTTCGTTTGTATAATTTCAAACTAGTTTCTAAAACTAGTAAAGGTTTACTAATATGTTAGTCACCGTTTCCTAAAACTACTCAAACAGATGTCATACTGACAGCTCCAAACGAATCCGTTTCTTAGAAGCAGTGGTAATAGTTTTTCAATGAACTGGTGGCGGTTAGCCAACTAAGTAAACAGTTTTACCAAAGCCATTTCAAATATTTACGATATCTTCAGGTAATATTTCGTAAAATCAACAAATGTTAAATAGACAACTTGGAACATTACTACTTTAGTTGTAATAAAGCAGACAAAATAAATAAAATTAAATATTTTGATAGTTGAAAGTAATATTCTCGTATCATGTGTACATCGCTGAAAAGGTGATAAAATACTATTCGATAATGTAAATCCAAGATGGCGTCCATTGAAACAATAGTTAGTGTATGTATTTCAAAAACAAATGACTGTAGATAAATTTTGGTACTTTTTAAAATTGTCCTTTTAAAAGTGCAAATGTTGTCAGATTTCAAATAAAAGAGCTACAGTATAGGAAAATGCACAATTTTTGTTTTCTTCAATTATTTCAAAAAAAAAAGTTACTTCAAATATCTTTAACCATGGTGATGCCAAAAATTCTTAAAACTTTCCCATTCAACCAACATTCTATCTTCCAATATTAACGAATATAGCAATACTATGCATGTAATCTCGGACACCTATATCATTCTTCTATGGTTCCATTTGTGTATTCTGTTGTTAAATTGTATTTGTTTGACATACTTATTATATTCTGCAATTTATTAAATACATCAAACAACATACTGGTAAGAACATCGAAAAATGAAAATTATATACTTTGTCTTCAGAAGTCATTTTGTGAATTTTATTATATATATATATATATATATATATATATATATATATATATATATTGAGATGGTTAGCAATAAGCATAATACAGGGGCTAGAGTTGTCAAGCTTATATTCTTCATAGTATGCAAATTTAATTAGATTTGAGAATGTATACAGTTCATTTTAATAAGAAAATTAGTAGACGAGAGGGAAATATAGTTTTGATTTAACAAAACAGGCTTTGTGGGATGTGCACGAGCTTGTTTTATCCATAAAAGCAATTGAGCTACACCAGCAGCGTGTGAGGAAGGTCAAAACGATTGATATTTGTGGGTACGATTAGTTTCGGTGATCACATTTCAGTAATTTTGCAGTTTAATCAATATATTTGAGCAGTTTAAACACTTTACAGGTATTAATCACATGATGTAGGTTAATTTTAAAATGTAGAACATGTATAGATGTAGGTACAATGCAGGAACTATATAAATTTTAAAATAGGATAATGGTGTGAACACTGTTTATTCATATTTCACAGACAAAGTGTATAAAAAGTGCAGAAGTGGTAGTGATGTAGAAACATTGATAAAAACATGAACAACATTTCTACAA
>JARFJB010000912.1:2447500-2552522 GCA_036346205.1 Vesta saturnalis
GCAGGATGTTTATTTTCATATGTAAGCGAGGAGTTAATTAAACGATCGCCCACCATGAGGATACAGTCTCCATCAAGAAAGGGGTTCAATTTACCTAAGGGTTTTGAAATTATTTTATTATTCGAATTCTTTTTTGAATTTCGTAGAAACCGAATTTTCTTTTCAAAGGACAGCGACTGAACAAACTTTACAATTCTAATAGAAAAACACAATAATTTCGTCGATTGAACGGGTGCTTACAATTGTGTACAAATCTCTCTGCACATATACCAAAATGCGACAAATTTTTTGAATGACAAAACTCTTGACAATAAATATCCATAAATAGATAAAGTAATGGAAGTGACGAAAGGAACCGCCTTTTGTTCTTGTGAGATAGATTGACTGATAGGGGAGAGCTACGGAGGTGACTGACAAGGCCAATAATTTTTATCTTGTAAAAAAGGAAGGGCCCACCATTAACTTTCCATAATTAGTTCAGAAGCGAGAAGGCCACGAGTAGCACAATCTGCTGCATTCTCATTAGTCGGGACATAAGCCCAATTAGCAGGGGTAACCTTTTCTTGAATTTTCGTAACTCTATTACCAACAAATGTGTGCTATTTATGTGGGGAGGATTTAATCCACGACAATGCGACCATAGAGTTAAGCCAGGCAGTTACTGGAGAAAATTTTATATCACCTTCGTGACAACTTTGTACAGCCTTTATAAGATTGGCTCACAAGAGACCAGCACATAACTCTAATCGAGGAATGGAACTCGTTTTTAAAGGAGCTACCCGAGTTTTAGAACAGATAATAGATCTTATGTCATTAGAGGAACCTGTTAGACGAAAGTAAATAACTGCTGCATAAGCATTTTTCGAACTTCCACAAAAGCCATGGAGTTCACAATAACATAGGTCGTTAGATCCTGGAATTTGGCGAGAAATATTAAGCGTAAAAAGATGTTCAAAATTTTGTTCATGTTTAATCCACTTTATGACAAATTCGGGTGGAGCAAGTTGGTTCAAATCAAGACCCAGCACCCAAAGACGTTGAACCATTAATTTCAAGACAATAGTAACAGGAGACTAGAAGCCAATGGGGTCAAAAATTCGTGCCAAATCAAACAGAAGCCAACGTTTGGTACAATCTCTTGTAGAAAAATCTACTTTAAAAAAGAAGGTATTCCCTTTTGGGTTCTATTGCAAACCTAATATGTTAACGGTAGTTTCGGTTTCTTTATCAGGAGGTGACGAGTCATGTCGTAGCAAAGATTTACTTAAATTTGACAACGTTTCAGGGCAATTACTGGCCTATTTGCGAAGTTCAAAGACACCCAGAGCAAGAAGATTTGTGGGTTTTGTAAAGTGATAACTGTGTCAATACAAGAGGCGCCAAAAATGAAAAGATCATCCACATATGTCTCATTACGCAAGATGTTTGCAGCAAGAGGGTATTGTGTTTCGTAATCATTAGCCAATTGATGTAACGTTCTTATAGGTAAGAATGGAGAAGAAGAAATTCCATAAGTTACAGTCTTAAGCTGATAATCCTAAATTAGGTCTGATTTCAAAAATCTCCAAAGGATCCTTTGATAATTTCTGTCATTTTCTGATAGAAGGGTTTGCAGATACATTTGTTTAATATCGGCAGTTAGTACTATGTTATGAATTCAGAAGCGCGGCAGAAGTCGAAATATGTCCTTCTGAAGCTTAGGACCAACCAACTGCGATTAGTTAAGGGATTGTCTATTGGAAGCTTTAGTCGAAGCGTCAAAAACGACGCGCAACTTTGTCGTGGAGCTTTCTGGCTTAATGACACAATGGTTTGGTATATAATATACCGGAAGATTTTCTTTGGGGTTTTCTGTCAATTCCATATGATTACAGTCAATATAATCCCGCATAAAAGCTTTATATTCCTCATAAAGTTTGGGATTACTAAGAAGACGTCGTTCAAGGAACAAAATCGCCGGAGGGTAATATCGCGTATATTTTCAAAAATGAGCTTTATGGAGTGGCGAAAAGTAGCCAAACAGTATATCTACCTTGTTTATCTCTCAGATGAGAATTTACAAATGGCTTCCAATTCATCATGGGATAGATTTAATCTCATAGGAACTTGTTCCAATTCCCAGAACTTTTAACATATTCGTTAAGAGAAGAATCGAGAGTAGTACAAAATGAATTGGTTTTGTAAGTTAATGGAGAATTTATGGAGAATTTTCCCATTATCATCCAGCCGAAAACAGTATTAAGATCAGCTGGCTCATTAGGGGAGGTTTGTATGGAGCCGGGTTGCATCGAAAACCGAAATATGTCACTTCCCAGCAGAATATCTATAGGGAAGGTATGTTAAAAGTACTATCTGTCTAATCTAAGTAAGAGAATTTTTCAAAATAACAAATATCAATGGGGTTGGAGGGCATATTATTACAAATTTGAGGAAGAACCGCAAAATCAAGCGTAATTAAAGACCAAGATTTAATTTTTGTTTTAAATGTGCAAGACACTTCATGAACAGCTCTTGAGGTTCCTAAACCCCGTATGCTTGCTAAGGCCTAATTTATTGCAGCATCGATAAGTCATAAAATTACCTTGACTCGCACTGTCAAGTGAGACACGTATTTCTTGATACTAGCTTGCAGAATCCAATACTGGAATTCGAGCAGTTGCTAATAAAGCGGAAGAATTATTTTGAACTTGGTGAGTATTTATAAGAGTCATTAAAGACGTGGTGGTGGCAAATTCTGAATCATATAATTAAGAGGGTCTCTTGAAGTTGTTGAGCTTTCCTTTTGTGGAATTTCAGAGGTTGAGTTATCAAAATGGAGAAGAGAGTGATGAGGTTTTGAACATTTGTTGCACCTATTTTGAGAAGTGCATTTAGAAGAAGTGTGCTTTGACCCTAGACAATTTGTACACCACTTCTTTTCTTTGATAAGATTAAACCTTTACGGCTGATTCTTACCTAAAAATTCGGGGCAGCTATAAATTAAATGATTACCCTTTTGACAAACCAAACAGCTCGTTTTTTTTACATGTGAATAGAGAACCGTTTTTGATCTTGGGTTACTTTGTTTAACCACCACCGGATAGAGTTATAGCGTGAGAAGGTATCTAGGGCAGAACATTGTTTGCGTAAAAACTCAACTAAAATGTCGTAACATCTTTATTTTTTGCATCTTCTAAATTCTGACCACACTGCAGCTCAAATCGGATAGCCGTTTCAGAATCCAATCTCTCAAATAGCATATAGAGCAGAATAAAATTCCAATGCGATGCAGGGTAATTTAAATTTTGTAAAGCTGATAAGTGTTGTGTAAAGGCATGCAATAAATGGCGTAAAGCGTCCACATTAAATTTACTAGAGAGTTTTTTCATTTTTTCAATTTCTCTCCAATGAGTAATGGCGATTAAACGGGAGTTTTCATAACGATTTATGAGAGCGCCGTATGCTATTGGATCATTGGAATCCTAAAGCGGATTACACTGTACTAAACTAAGAGGTGCACCTTCGAGTGAGCTAAGTAAAAAAGTAAATTTTTCAACATTTGACAACAATGAATTTTGGTGTATAAGAGAATTATAAAGATCAATAACCAATTCTTAAGTTGATCATTAAACTTAGGAATTTGTATTTCTGGTAATTTAACATTGCTTGAGGTATTACTGAAAGAGGAATTAGCGTTAGCGTTAGGATTAGATTCAACCAAATGTACATAAATGGTTTGAATTTCGTAATAAATCGTATCAAACTCAATTCGTAAAGCCTTTCGTTGATCCATGTTATCATTCTCTAGAGTGGCCATAAGGGCTAGAATATTAACGTGTAAATTGTCAAACTCTTCGGCCCTTTTATGCACGTTTTTATAACGTACTTAATTGGGTCGCTAAAGAATTATCATTTAACGTTTAAATCGCAATAATTTTAGTTTCTTTTCTGCGCTCCAAACAGTTTTCTCTTTAACATGTTCATTGTCCACATGAGTAGTCATAATAAATGTCTAAGATTCCCTCATATAAAAAAGGGATGTGCCGTATGTGGGGCATGGGACTCTGAAGTTGATGAATTATATGCTTGGAGTCCAATGCGTCATATTTGGTTCGTTCTTTTTCGTCAGTTTACGGAAATAAACTGCCACATTCCTTCAGTTCAGTGGAGATATTTGTGTAGCACGTGCTGTTTATTATTCGCAATCAGGAAATCGGGTATATAATTGTCGGTAAACTTTGTTGTAACTTCGTACGCTTGCATTGTCATAATGTGACAAAATAGAATACCATTGACTGACGCGGAATTACAATATGAACTTGACAATTTGAGTGACATAAATGAAGATAGCGATGGTGATATTATCGACCCAGACTTTGAATCTGAAGGTAAATGGGTTTGATCTGGTTTTTCATCAAGATACATAAATTAAATTTCTATTGCTTTTATAGAATTGTCCTCTTCGTCCTCGGGCGAGTCAGAGTTGCGGGAGGACACGGAAGATGACATTAGCGAACAAGATATAAATAATGGTTCTGACAGTGAAGATATGAATCTCGTTTGGTGTAGCGACGTCTTGAATATAGGAAGATTACCGTTTTGTAGTCAATCAGGCTTACAGAAGGATATTGAATATGATGGTGACAATATTGAGCCTTTAGAAGTTTATAAAACAATAATCAACAAAGAAACAATAGACATGATGGTTCTGGAAATCAACAGGTATGCAGCTCAACTGCTCACCACAAAAAGGTTGTCTCGATCTTCGCGTCTTTCACGATGGCAAGATACAAATAGTGAGGAAATGGAGACATTTATTGGTGAGTTCTTTCAAGGTTTCACTTGCAATAATGAAAATTTGTTAATTTTTTCAGGACTGCTTCTAGTGATGGGTATTCTGCAGTTTCCTTCTATAGAAAGCTATTGGAAAAATGACCAAATATATCACCATACTTTATTCCATCGTGTTCCAATGAGCTATAACAGATTTGTTCTGATGCTAAGGTGCTGGCATTTTGCAAACAATGAGGAGCCAGGTGGAACTAGAACTTACAAAATCAAACCTTTGCTTGATATGTTGATGAACACGACGAAAGAATTGTACAGACCTGGAGACACCGTCGTAGTTGACGAAACAATGATACCATTCCGAGGTAGACTTTCTTTCCGTCAGTATAACCCTTCAAAAGCCAGCAAGTATGGAATCAAGCTATACAAAGTATGCACACCTGAGGGATTCACATATAATACAAGTATATATGATGGAAAGAGTGAAAAATTACCAGACTTAGATTTGCCAGGATCAACAGTTGTTAACCTAACAAAAGATCTCCTTGAAGAAGGTCGACTAATAATAACTGATAACTACTATACAAGCCTTGACTTAGCAAAGTTTTTATACAATAAAAAAACAAACTTGCTAGGTACCATCAGAAAACACAGAAAAGGTTTGGATAAAGATGTTATTGGTACCAACCTGCGAAAAGGGGAAATATGCAGTTCCCAACAAGAATACGTGACTCTCCTAAAGTGGAAAGACCAACGGGACGTGCACATGCTTTCTATTTGCCACGGAGACGAAATGGTAGAAACTAAGACAGGCAGAAGAGGAAACAAGAAAATGAAGCCAAAATTTGTAGTAGAGTATAATAGGGGGAAACAAGGTGTTGACATTTCCGATCAGTTATCAACTTACTATACGTCACTACGGAAATCATTGGATTGGTATAAAAAACTTGCTATAGAACTTGTATGTAGCACCAAGGTTTGAATGCAAAAGATGCAGCTAATAAAACCAAAAAAACCTCAACATATTGCTCAGAATATTCCCAAGCATACTGCCTACCCTGTTATAATAAGTCTCACTAGTATGTAATATTGCATTTTTATGTTTATATCACGTTTATAAAGTGAATAATAAAAGATATTCGAAAACAGGAATTCTTTTACTGTAGTTATATACCGTATGAAATAATGTAGTAACCAGTGACTTATTGTTCAAGTCCATGCCCCGAATATGGGTCAATATTGTACGTTGCATACGTACCTTGTTATATCACCAAGTCCACTGCATTTAACCTGCCAATTCGTCAACAGTCTATCTTAAAATTTCATGTGAAATTGAACCTAAACGTGACCCAAATAAGGGGCACAGGACTCACAGAAGTCATAAGGCATGACCCATACATGGGTCATTGGACAGTGAACGTGTTAAGTAAAGGATCCTTTGAGTTTCTTTTCCGTCATACTGATAGTAGTGCCCACTTAACTAAAAAATTAAAACAGGTACTGAAATATATAAATTTTAATATTATTCAATGAATATAATATTCATTGCAAAATGTATAGTAATACATTACAAAAGAATTCTTTAAAAGAAAAGATTTTAAAATATTTGATGCCATGAACAATATAAGTTTACATTTAATATAAAAAAAAAAGAATTAAACTTTAGAAGCGTTGGCCAGCGTGATAAATTTTACGTTAATCACGGCCAAGGTAGCGAGAGTGATTATCCACGAGGAAAAAAGGATAAGGCCACGTATTTCATTCCCACCCCAAGGGGGAGGGCGGGCTGCTCGAGCTTTCCGAGCTCCTTCAGCCACAATCATGGATTCCCAGCATGCATACATACATTACGTATATATGCATGGTGGGATTAAGGATGGGTGTGATCAGGATAGGATCAGAAGGAACGGACTTAGGGTTCTGAGGGGGAAAATACTACCCCAGCATTCGCCTAAGTAACCGCACATGGTGTGCATATACGCAGTGACCATGCCGCTACATGTGCATGCGGAAAAACCCCTGAAAAAAACTCATACAAGGTAACGGTTATCGAACCCATTACCACCCGAATGCTAATCCGGGTTGTGTCACCACTACGCTACCAGCTCGGTATCCACGAGGGGAAAGGTGCTCCGACGTACAGTGAAAAGTTAAATATATATGGTCGCAACGTAAAAAACAATGATAAAGAGTAATCGTATTAAGACATTAAAAAACTATTTAAAACATACATTAATTAATCAATGTTATTATAAAAGTCCGCAAAAATTACAACTACAATATTCAAATCAATAAAATTACATTAAGACGTTTGATATTGAAACCAGTAAGATAACCACACAAATAGTTGTAGAAAATAATTAGAGCTATAGCAGCTATAATGAAAATATTCAATTTACTGTAGATTACGAAAATGCGGGATCTGTCGCTTTTCTTGACACCAATGTGTTATAAACAAAATGGTATATAAAATTAATTTCTCGCAATAGATTTATTAGTTTTTATTCTTACCATCCTATGAGAATGAAAATGAATCTATCTTGGCACTGAAGACTAGGTTATCATACCAACAGTACCTACCGAAAGGAAATGTTATTTGAACTTAGAAACATTTTAGTGAATAATTCATGCCCCTTGAAACTTATTAATAAATTTTTGTTTAGTAGTAATACTAACAGTTTGCAATTTAATAAAATTATTAGTAATTCATCCTCCTGTCAACAAAATTCCGTTGACAATAACTTTCAATCTCTAGCCGTCACCACCACAACTGAAATCAATACTAATAAGCAGTGTTGGGTAAGATCCATTTATCTAGATATAGATTCAAACACATTTTTAAAAACTGATCTAGATACAGATCCGTACGTAAAAATGGATCTAGATAAAGATCAAAGATCCTTGAAATGGGATCTAGATCTTTAATAAAGATCCGACATTCCTAAAACTGTTTCGAGATTTTTCTAATTATTAATATTATCTTTAATTGCTAGTATTGCTACTGATGAGTAGTACTCCCATTCCTATGATTATTTTTTATGTAATACAACTATTAGTCCGTAAGGTTAAATTATTAAGAAAAATAATATACAAATATAATTTTTATAGGTTTTTATTGAAAACTGACATTAATTATATAACGCACTACAAATTACAAAATTAGTATTAGGTACACATTTACACTTGCAAGTTGCAATGTTAATTGTTAATTTAACTTAACACATAGTTGTTATACAATTATAAGGATAAGGACATTTATCTAAATTATTATAAGTATACATTACATAATTACATTTTATTATCTAATTTTATTTTATTTTGTTTTAAAATTAATAGCATCTCAAATATATCATCACCTAATCTATTCCTACGAGGAGTTAAAATTAGTCCACCCATACTAAATATCCTTTCAACGGGGGCAGATGAAGGAAGTATAGAATTATATTTTAAAAAGATTTCTTTTATAGCAGGGTACATATTTAATTGCTCATAGTTAGTGCTTGTGTCTTTAAAATAATTTGTGCATTCTGAATCAAATGTTGTTTGCGATTGAGTATTTATTTTTAAAAATCAAAGAATTCGTCCGTGGCAGAGGATTTTTTCAGTAAGTGTGAACTGAATTTCTGATTCTGAATTATTAAGATTTTCTTGAAATCCGGAATTGTTAAGTTCACACAATAATTGCGTTTGACAGAATGCTGTTTCATTTTTAAAGGGGTAATTTTAACCACCATAATTTAAATTTTGGGTTAGAAATTGTGGATAACAGGTATGGTCGACTACTAGAAATTTTAATATCCATTATATTAGAAAAACGTCTTGTAAAGCCGTTCAATAAACATTCTCTTAATTTAGAACAAAATGTCAGTTTTGTCATTGCTTCTAAGCTAGCTTTAATTTTGAAAAGTGTTGGCAAAACAGTACCTAACTGACAAGCTTTTTCATCTTGTAAAATATCTATTGCAACGGCTATAGGTTTTGTAACAGAAATATATTCGTTTAAAACACAAAATCTGACAGTTGGAACACGTCTAATTTTAATAACTTACAAACATCACTTAATTTTGCTTCAATATTAATTAGTTTAACACATGCGTCATACATGGAATTCCAATGAGTAGGACAAGGAACTTTCAATTTGACACCGCAAACATTTTCTAACTGATCCGACGCCTTAGTTGCCCTACTCACTAAATCCCATAAAGAATAAGCTTTCCCAAAAACAGTATCGTACATTTTTATACCTTATGTTTTCAAATGCTTAAGCAGCATCTATCGTAATTACAAGGCTGAGTGTATGCGAACAACACTTAAAATGTTCGGGCAAAAGCACGTAAGTACTGTCAGTATCAAAAGCAGGTAATGATTCAACATCTACATCATTTTGATTTTGCAACTCTGTTAATTCGCTATCGCTGCTCTTATTACATATAGAAGCAGTAAATACGTTAAAAGCTTTATTAAAGTTGCTTGCGTTATCTGTTACCGTTCCTGAAATTTTGCCGAGATTTAATTTGTATTCGTTATGAATTTCACTTATTAATTCAGCAATTCTGTCAAATGTGTGTGCAAATTTAAATCGCCTACAGCTTAATGCAAAAGATTTACGTTGGAAGCTATTACTATCGATAAAGTGTGCAGTCATACCAAGATAACTTTTGTTATTGGTGCTCCAAACATCTGCAGTTGTACAGACGTATTTGGTTTTATTTAATTCTTCTATTACAGCACCAATAACTGCTGATTTCTCTTCTTCTAATTTACTCTTGAGCGTTTTCGGTCACAAGGTTTTTGCCAGAAAGTCCTTCTACTAACCTAATAAATGCGGGTTTTTCGACTGTACAAATAGGCCTCGTCTCTTCAATTATGTAATCTAAGACGAGTTTGTTAACCGAGTTCTTTGTGGTAGAACTGGTAGATCGTTGAAAAATGTTAGTCTTGTTGAAATTCTTCATTGATAAAATTTCGGTTTTACTTTTTTTTGTTGTCTTTTCTGCATCGAATTTGCTAAATGTTACTGGATGCTTTCTCTAGAAAAAAAGGAGAAAGTGTATGTTAATTTATAAAATTCAGATTGAAGTTTCAATCAAAATTTAGATATCACCAATTTTGAAAGCGACTGAATCCCATCTTTTTATGAATACAGGTATCATAAACATTTAAAAAAGTTTTTTGATGCATTAGGGACTTTACGAAATAAATCTCAACCTTTTGTAAACGTTCTTTTACACACGAGAAACTAAGTATTTTGCAACAAAAAATACTTTACGTAATTCATATAGAATTTAATAAGAAAAATTAAGTCTACAAATCACGTTCTGATATATCAGATGATGTATTTCGTAAGAATCCAATAAATGATACTAAAATTCTGCCAAAACTATATTAATACATACCTTCATATGCCGAGTAAAATTTCCTGTTAAAGTCACATGACCTTGTATTTGTGCGGGACAATTTAGACACTGGGTCACTATCTTGTTGTCACATTTTGATAAAATTTTATAAAATTTACCGCTTAAGATTGGCGGAACTTCCATTAATTCAGCTTCGTCACTCATTGTTGATCTAACTAACAATTAACAAATGTGCTTTACTTAAAGTCGTATTCTTAAGAACTGAAGACAAGATTGTTGTTTTCTATACCTCCTTTTGTTCGATTAAATTAGCAACAGGGAATTCCAGTTCCACTTAACTTAAGTACCTACTTTAATGGATGGATGACCCCATTGTCATTACTCATTAAGTCATTAGATTAGCACTTAGCTGTCATTACCTGCCTTTGTAGCTTTGGGAAAAAAAACAACCGACGGAAATATTAACAAAGGAAATGAATAGTTCTATTATTGGTTATTTCGAATTTAACATGCCTCAGGCAGTAGGTAATTGTGTAAATGTGTATTATCTCTGTGGGGTACGGATGTAACGGTCGTAACGGAGCATAATGTATTTTTAAATATAAAGCTCTGTTGCCTCAAGCCAGTTAAAAATTTCACAAAATACCCTTAAAATACATTTTAAAATATTCTAATGGATCTTTGGATTCAAGTACTAAAGATCTGTTAAAATGTGATCTAGATCCAGATACTAGATCCTAGCAGAGCAAAGTATCTAGATCCAGATCATAGATCCGTTTAGTGGATCTAGATCCTGGATCTAGATCACTTTGATCTAGATCCTACCCAACACTGCTAATAAGTTTACTTATTATCCATTTCCGTATGCGGCAGACCTTACGACAATATTGCCACTAAGAACACTAAAACTATCTCAAAACTATTCACCAAAACCCTTAACTGAGTTTGAGAAATTTAATGCTATCTATAAGATTACTTGCAAAGAATGTAACTTATCTTTAGTAGGCCAGACAGAAATGTTGCGGGTCGCATTAATTCTCACCAAAGCGATTCTCGCAGGGGAGGTTTGTCGTGTGCTCTTTCTAAACACACTCTTAGGTCTTCGCATTGTATGAATTATAATGATACCACCATACTAGCGATTGAACACAACATTATAAAAAGGACTTGAAATGGTGTTTATTAAGAAGGAAGTGAATTCTATGAATAAAAAGGCAGACATAAGAAACTTGAGCGTTATTTATAATTATATACTTCAATTGTCTCATGAATTTAACACTTAATTTTGTGTTCGTTTTTGTTAGTTGTTTCTAATCCATAAGTACAAGATAGTTAGAATTTTAGCCTTTGAAATGTTTAAATTTCCCTCTTGTTAGTTGTTATTGTTATTAACAATTTGTTCAAATTCCAATACTATTTGTGTGATTATCTCACTGCTTCAATGTCAAACATCTTAATGTGTAATTTTATTGGTTTGGATAGCGTATTTGTAATTTTTTTGGAGTTATATAATAACGTTGATTAA
The DNA here is from genome assembly GCA_036346205.1 of Vesta saturnalis. NCBI lineage: Eukaryota > Metazoa > Arthropoda > Insecta > Coleoptera > Lampyridae > Vesta > Vesta saturnalis. Next base: position 2,459,150 of record JARFJB010000912.1, read on the forward strand.
TTAATGTATGCTATAAATAGTTTTTTAATGTTCTAATACGATTGTTTTTTGTCATTGTTTTTTACGTTGCGACTTATTAACTTTAACCTCACGTATAAGTATAGCATTCTCTCATGTCATTATTATAATTTTAAATTGTAGCATTCATCCTGATGAAATATATCGAAAGTTAGACTTTATAACAAAGAGTACTGTTCTGTTTTATATAAGGCCAATTGACTGCTACCTCACCGAGAGGTGAAATTTAAGGATTTTTTATTCTTATGTTTCCGCTTGTTTCCATATTTATAGTCACAAATCCATAAACTTGTGTGTCTACATATATATATATATATATATATATATATATATATATATATATATATTTTACTCCTGGCTATCATAGTGAGATCCACGTATTGAAAAATCACGTTTGAAGTGAGGTCCATGCCCAAAGTGAGGACCAATATACGGACCTCACTTTGCAAATGTTTTAAACTTAGAAAAATAACTGTTTAAAGCAAAAACTATCATTATTTTAAAAAATCTCGTGGACCTCGCAACCTACGCTTAATAAAAAAATATATACATTTTAGTGCAGCAATTATACTTTGAGTATATTTTCCATACGTGTATATTATCACAAAATGGGTTTAAGGCATACTAACGATGTGAGAACCAAAAAAAAATGCAACAGTGCATTGGGCCTCACTATGTACCCGACAGCCTTTATATTGAATATACTTTATTACTTGACATTTTTAAATGTGAGTTTAATACAATCAGGGAGGATTTGAATCTTTTTATAATTACAATGCACAATATATGTATAGTTAAGGTTATTTTAATGCATATTATCGTGTAAGATTTTGGTTGCGTGATTTATTTAAGTTGTTTTTTTAAGTTGTATTTTACTCTTCAAAATGTTTTTGCTTATAGTGTTCTGCGGGCTATGACCAATAGACTGAATACTAACTGTTTTCATTGACTAAAAATGTAAAGATCTTGCAGTAATTATATAGTGGAAAAAAACGTCCCAATCACGTACTCTGGATCTTGGTAAAACATCTGCAGATAACTGCTTAGGAATGTATTGTTGTTTTGTTACCATAATTAAGATACTTAGGTTTTGGGTATGAAATCGTGTGTTTCTTATTTTTTTGGAAATAACAATCACAGTTATCTTCTGCCGTAAATGATAATAGTTTTTGAAAATTACTTAGTGTCATTTGACATCTTAGATAATTTTCAAAAACTATTATCATTACTGAAGAAGATAACTGTAACTATGAAACGTTTTCATAAAAAGTACACTATTTCATCCGAGGTATCTTAATTATGAGTGATAATCGTGAAAATTTGCATTTCCAAACGTTTTGTAACTAATTGCTGTACTTTTTCTAATTCACTTCATATTCAAACCGGAGGACAATCAACGTATTTTATGTAACAATTATGCCTGATACCCAATAATATTATTGCACTAGGAACGTCTAGAAGAACGTATGCTATTCGAGGATATGTTGTTTCATGATCACAGCATAGGTCGTGTTGTAGCTGTGAAAATAAAGTAACAATATGTACCAACTAAAAAATTTATTGAAAAGATGAAAATGCGAATAAATAAAATATTACATTTTTTAAACAAAACTTACATACTAAACTAAACAAAAAAATACATAAAATATACAAAATTTAAGTAGATGCTATAATAAACCGATTTATATTTTATTTTTGTTGTATGTGTTTACCACAAATATTTTTATCTTTTCCCACGATTTATTTTGTAACATTGCTGAATTAGCGTCCTTAAATTTCTCAACTTTTTTTGGAGGTATCTGTTTCTTAATATGCTTAGCAAAATGCTGCAATGTAATTTGCTTTTGTTCATCAGTCCAAGGTTCTAAAACCCGACCTTTTGCACGCTGAGCACCTGGATTATTATCCTGGAATAAAACATATACTTACTGGGCAAAATGATTATAATCATGTAGATTTTTGCATTAGAGTATTGTTATGATTGAACTAAAGGTTAATATATATGTAGATAGTCAATGAAAAGAATAGTATAATAAATTCCATTTGCATAAAATTGCAAATAGCTTGTGGTTAATGCCACTAACTGTTTATACTTGTGAGAAATATTGCTTTTCGCACTTGTCGCACAATATACGTACTACATCTTGTTCTTTAAATAGTTGCATATTCAACTGTTTCCTTAATAAATACTCACCTTGTTTGTTTTACAGCTTCCTTTCATCCTTTTCCACAAGTTAGATCAAATTTTGAAATTTCATCAGAATTAGGATTCGCATTTGTTCCTCCTTAGCTTCCGAATCAGAACTAATACTCTCTCAACATCTAAATTAATATCAATGTCCTCTAAATGTTTACCTTTATATTTTGCAATTTGTCCTTTTCTGAAAGCAGCAACAGTTTGGAAATTTTGCTGTTTGGTAAACATCGTTAGGTAACCTATAAATATAATAATTAATTGAGAAATATGTTACAATAACTGTAAGTGGAATTATTTGTTATTCGAATAACGTAACTTACTAACGGATAATATGATTTGTGTATTTCGGATGTGTGACCCATAAAGGTGGCGAGCTGCTCCAAATCTTGAGATGACAGGTTTATAAGTTGCGACATTGTCGCAATGCTTGAGCTTTGTTGAGGTCAACGCATTGCAGTTTTTTGCTCCTTCTAACCGAACATGTTTATAAACTGCTTTTGTGCCTGTTATGCTGTTTGTTGATTTTAAATTTGCGAACAAATACCTGTTTTCTTTTTGAACAAAATTGGATCTATACAGTATTAATAAATCCGTATCGTGTACCATTTTGTTAGTGAATAATACTGGAACTCCCCGACTCCTTTTCCCCCTAATAACAACTCTCTTCAATGATTTCATTAATAATTGTTCACTAGTGCTTATGCAATTATCGAATTCACTTGACTGCACATTATTAATATTACTGGTACATGCATCCAACGTCATTCGTTGCAGTTCCCCCACTCTCCTTCTATTTAATAATAAAAGTTCGACATAAATAATTTCTTGCAAGTTCTTGAACGCGTTTTCATCTGATGTATTGGATTTCAACATGTCGGCAAACTTTTTTGATTCCCTTAGGATATATGACTTCAGCAACTTTAGATCTTCAGCCAAGGGTATAAGGGATTGTTCAATCTGCAATTGAACATGAACTTCGGGCCCGGCAGAATGTTTAATCTTGCACAGATTAAACAGGGTATTTGTAACAAAGTTTTAGTAATAATAGTAATAAGTTGAGAAATATAATTATTTTAACAATTTTAGTAATAGGTTGAGAAATAATCACAATTAAGACATAACAGTTAAAAAATATATAAAACGATTAGTAAGTAGAATAAATATAAAGCAGGTTAATTATTATGCTGATACAAAAATGTGCAAGGTTGAAAATACACACACATACTATGTACATTATAACTAGTAAGCACAAAAAGGCGCTGAAATGAATAAACATGACCTAGTAACTGGGTCAAACAATAAAATACGTAATGTTAAAATCTGTATATAAAGTGTAAATAATACCAAATAAATTAGTCTTTGAATGAATCTCATTTTTATTCAATTACTCAAACAGGGTTGTGAGGTCTAGTCTACAATTGATACGAGTGACGGCGTATCCCTCACATTAAACCCCAAATACTCAATCTCTCTAATCAGAGAATTGAACAGGATGGTTTGTTCCATTTTTTCTGGTGGAGGTCATTGTTGGCTAGTGTAGACACTTCGTATCTCCATTCATTGATTATTAATTCTTTCAATGCTTTTAAGTTCTCGATAATATCCTTTCCAATATTTGGTCTTTTTAGATATGAAGCATGTGCCACATCTACACATTCTTTTAACAATGTACCCATATTTGCTGCTAACGTTGGTGCTGCGTAGCTTTCAGTTTCGGGATTATATCTAGCAATAGATTTAGTAGAACTTACCAGTACATCAAAATACGACGGTTCTAAAACGTTGATTAGGCTTTTCACCTTTCTTGTCTTTCGGATTTCAATTAGCAACAATGCAAGTTGTCTCATTTTTCTGGTAGCCACAATTTTGAATTGCTTTTCGCGATGACTTTTGAGGTATCTTCTTGCTACATCACATATTAATGGATCCGTTTTTGCCGTTAATGATATATCGTCTCCTCTCATAGTGGGAAATATCTCCTTTCTTAGAATATCGTCACGCTGGTATGCTGCCAACATGCTTTGCCCATCTGCTTGAGCGGAAGTTCTTTCTAGTCTCCCACTATTATTATGAGGGCAAACCTTTACGTGCTTGTATAAGCTATTTTTTTATAAAACCCTTTGCAATACCTGCAGGGAAGATAATTCCGAATATTAAGAGGATCTTGGTTACCGTAAATCTTTTTTCTAATCGGTACAATATCTTCACTTGTGATACTTTTCAAAAAATTTCCCTTATTCCTTAATTTGGTGAAAAGCAATTTTCTCGTCTATCGCAGTCTTTAGTGCTAATATCTGTTGCACTTCATGTTCAAACATGATGCCTCAAGAAATGACGAGAAATTTTTATTACCTCGGTGTCACAGTAGCAGCAGTAGTCCTTTTTGTTCCAAACACGTTTACTTTTTGTTCTTGAGCTAGTTATCTATAAATAAATTTATGAGAGACCTAAAATACTGTTGTATATATATACATACAATGGAGTCCATAGTATTAGATGTACATGGCACTTCATGTAACACCTCACTTTTTCTTTTTAAGACCTAAAAAAATAAATAAGCTATGAAGTTACAGAATTAACATCACATACTCTAAGCTGCTTTACTAATTTATTTTCCTTTTCTACATCGGAAGTATGTGACTCTTCTTCTAATACAGAGAAGGCAGCCTAAAACTTAGTAAAATAGCAAGTTTAAGTATACCTACAATTCGTACCTGAGATGTTTCACATATGTTGTCTTCTACATCCGAATGACTTAACTCCTCATCTGATTCAGGTACATAGCAGGGATCTTTGCAACTATCATCTGAATCTATAATTAATGGCGCTAATTCCTTATTCATGTCCTCATTTAATTCACTTGAGTCAGCTTCTTGAACATCTAACATGTATGGTAAAATGGGCGAAGTATTGAATATTCTTGTTGAAATTCGAGTATCCATAGGGTTGTCTTGAAGATGTTGTGTCTTCTGAATATATACTTCTTCATCATCGTTTTCTTTACCTTTACTCCGGCGGTTCTTTTTCTCTTGTAGGTTTCCTGTTAATGTAAATAACTTTATGTACTTTTTGTTATTTAGACTGAAATCAGAGGTGCGTAATGTGTGAAAACTATCAAAACATCAAAGACTACCTACTTAAGAAAACGGAAACACCGCTCAATATTTTCTGAAATAAAAGTAAAATTTTCTGTAGTTATTAGCTAACAACAAAATTTCTTTGGTAATTATGAGGACCAACGTTATTTTTTTAATTTTCTACTTATGTATACGACTCTTATTTGAATATATTTCAGTCTTTGCGCCTGGTAGCTGTGTAAAATTTAGTTTTGATTTTCCAAAGTGTGGTGATGGTGTTTGGAGTATGTGTATCTGTATCTATAAATCAATATCCAAACTTGTACAGCTACAGAAAAGTTTAAACTTTAGATGTTACCCTTGTTTATATACATATAAACAGGGATATTAACATTGTTTATACATTTAAATGTATAAACGATATTACCTAGTTCTGTGCACTTTAACCCTTTAACGCGCAGAAGGATTTTTTTATAAAATGGCATTTATTTTAATTGGAAGTTCATGTTTAATGTATACAAAACAACTTTTATGAATAAACTTCTTTAATCAAACTTCACATTACAGCTCTAGATGGTGGTTTCTGTTTAAGCCACTGCCCTTTCGATATGTGATGGGTGTCATAGATAACCACTTAAAGGAAATACGACATTATTGCTTACCCTGCTACACAAATATATATGATTGCATACAAAAGTACCTACATCACTTCATACAATAAAATAAGCAAGCATAAAACAGCCAATAAAAAACGCAAAACTACATTACATTCAAAAATACGTAATTACATTATAGGAAAATGCATGAATGCTTATGTAGTACATGAATTATTATTTTTTAATTATTGTGAAAAGGTTTAAAACATAGTGCTACATTACACTGGTCACACAAAATTTTAGAACGAACTGGCATCTTCCTAGTACTACATTTAGCACACCGTCTGTAGGTTCCTTGTATGGGTAAATGAGTACCCACGTTTATTTTTCTTTTGGTATTATCGACACTTATGGTTCTGCCAGCATCTTTATTAACTTTCTGGCAGCTGTAATTGTATCGGTTGTATTTCTCTTGCGACTAGTGTAGTCACCAATAAGCTGGTTTGCCAAAATACTACGGAACTGCAAGTGTGACATTGGTTCGACATGAGAATTTTGGCTTTTTTGTTTAGTTTTGTAAACTATGTATGAATTAGTAATACTAGCGTCAAGGCAAAAGTAAAACAACTTTATCCACCATCTTCTGGATTTCCATTCAATTCTGTAAGTTTCTAATTGCTGATCAAAACTATCGAGGCCTCCCATATAGCGATTATAGTCAGATATTGCTACTGGACAGGTAATAGGTTCTCGTTGTCCAGTGTTATTCGTTCGTAAAATTAGTTCTTTCATTTCAGGATTATGCGTGGAGCTAACGACAATCACACACTCATGGCAAAATCAGAATCACCTTTCTTGAGGGATTTATCGTCGGATAATAAGTCCTTTGGATAACTTTTTCGTGCTGCCCGAAATGTGCCACAGCTAAATGTGTCTCTATCGAGTAATTTATTTAGTAATTCGAAACTACTAAAAAAATTGTGAAAGTATACGCAGTATCCTTTACCGAGAAATGGTTCACACAACTGCAACACTGTTTTTTCCCAAGCAACATCCCTTCGTAACGATTATCTTGGTTCTTGCGTTCGTAAATTTTAAAACTCAACAAATAACTTGACTTGGAACAGGCAATACTCCAAATTTTAAAACCGCGCTTAGTTGGTTTTAAGGGCATGTACTGTTTCAAAGTAGTACGGCCCTTAAAACCAACCATGCTTTCATCAACAGCTAAGTTACGAGAAGGATTGAAAGAGTGTAAAAACTTTTCGTTTAGATGATTTACCAAAGGGCGTAATTTGTAAAGTTTGTCGAATTCAGTAGCACCTCGTTTGGCCATTTTTGTGTTGTCGTTTATGTGTAGGTAACGTAATATAAATAAGAAACGTTTTTGTGTCATGATCTCCGCTACTCTTTGAACACGCAGGTTATCGTCACTTGACCAGCATAATCGGAGACCAGGTAATTGATGGAATCTCATAATGATCAAAATTCCGAAGAAAGCCTTGAGTTCTTCGACAGTTATGTCGTAAGACTTGCCTTTTTGCTGTGCATACAAACGGGTTTGTTCCGATATGTGCTCTATTATATCAGGCGAAAAAAAGTTTTCAAATATTTCAATAGGGGAGTCAAAATTCACTTGTATAGATGTACCAAAATTAATATTAAAAGAAAATTGATTATAGTTTGCAGAGTCGCACGAAGTTTTAGCCCAATGAAATTCTTGCTGATTGCCATTTCCTGAGGTAAAATTTTCACTTACGTCCATACCTTCGTAGTTGTCCTCTTGATTATTACTACTGCACGCTATACATTCGGTTTGTGGTTTAAGGTTTGATTTGTTAGGTTTTTTTTTAAGATTTCTGGTAATTATGGAATCATCTGACTCAGAAGAAATATCAGCTACATCAGGTTCATAATTACGATCTGCCACAGAATCATCTGAATCATAAATATCAGTTGGCACAGAGCTACATTGCACAGAGTTAGATAAAGGCGCAGTTGCTTTTAGTGGTACAATTGGTTTACTGTAAGTAGACGTACCTGGAGTGCTTCTAGTGGATACCGAAAATGACGATCCATCCACAGCAGCATCTTCGGCATCGCTATCACCATCGAATTCTGAGTCAAAAGCCTGATCTTCAGAAATGCCTTCAACCAAATCGAAGAAGTGCTGTGGAGACTTTTTTATTTAAATCGAGACATTCTGAAACAAAGCAGTTGGTTGTATAAATAAGATATTATAAAATACTGCATATGTGTGTGCTAAAAATACGTGCTAAAGGAAATAATAATAAAATAAATTGTAAGTTGGCAGTGGTCGCCTACAAAACCACTTACAAAGTAAGGTTATAATACTTATATTTACAAAAAACAACGGAATCTTCTAAGCGCTACGATCCCTACAATTTATTTATTATATAAACTAATATTTGAAACTTACCTTAGTTATATTATACAAATTTTTACTTGAAATATGCACACTTTTAACACAAACGCGAAAAATGGTATCTATCAACGAAATTTGGTAACAGCCGCTTAACAAGCAGTGGTTAACATAAGAACCACAAGCATTGTAGAATGAGCGACTTTTAAAATGTGGTAATTTTAGTCGCCTCTGCGCACTCATTCACTACTAAATTGTACAGGGTGTCCCAACGATAGAGTAAAGTAAGTTTATGCTTAACTAGAATTATTTGTGTAAATATTGTATGGACCATGAGGTAGAGGTAAGAAGTGTGCATTTTTTTAAAATATTGGAAGTTATACAGGGTTCGCCAGAAAAGCAGGACGTGAAAAAGTATAATTTTTTTAAATAGAACACCCCGTATTTGATTTTAGTTTTTAATTCTACGTGTCCATACAAACATATTTTGTCATATAAAAGATTGGCTTAAAGTTTTTAGTTCTTGAGATATTCGCGTTTAAAGATTATTATGGTCATTTTCGTGGGGTTGATGAATGGGCAATTGTTCCGTTATTTCACAATAAAAAAAATTGATATTTCGTGTGAAAAATGAGTGATATTATACTAACGTTTAGACCGAGTAGTATTTCTAATTTTCTCAACAGGGTGTTTGTTATAACCATTCAAATTTGAAAATTCTCAAATTAAAAAAATCAGTTTTTTTTAATTGCACACCCTATATATTTTTATTTCATTTTATTCGGGATTAAAAAATCTATCATTTTTGTTAAATATATCCTATATCTATCTTTGATAGTTTTCGAGGAATTTCGATTTTTCTCACTAGCTACGTTACATACGATACTATAACATTATTGTGGATCGTGGTAGCCATGGAAAACAATTGCGACGAAATAAAACAAACCACCTAAGCGAGAATATTAACAGTTTTTATTAATGAGAAACAGTACTTCAATAATTATTCAACATTGCGTCTTAGTAAATGCTCAAATAGACGGCCTTCTTGCTGAATACTCATATTGAGCCTTTTTCTCACGTTCTGTCTCACTTCGGATAACATAAGAGGGGTCACTGTGCGACAAGCTTCGCGAATTCTATTTTTCATGTCCTCCCTTGTTGTAGGTTTAATAATATACACCCCGATCTTTTATGTATCCCCATAGGAAAAAATCCAGTGGAGTTAAATCGCATGACCTGGGTGGCCATAATATAAAGCCATTACGTCCTATCCATTTCTTCGGGTATTGCTGGTTCAAGAATTCCCTTACGTCCCGATAAAAATGTGGAGGTGCACCATCCTGTTGCAACCACATATTTAGTCGTCCTTCTAAATTGATATCCTCAAGTAACACAGGCAATTCTTCACGTAAGAAATGCAAATAGCTGCGACCCGTTAATGGATCATCAAAAAAATAGGGACCGATAATTTGATCATTAAGTATACCACACCACACATTTAGTGACCAATGATTTTGGTTTTGAACTTCTCGTAGCCAAATTGGATTATCAATGGCGTAATAGTGCATATTATGCCGATTTACAGCCCCATTGCTTTTAAACGTCGCCTCATCGGAAAACATTATGGAGCACAAAAAGTTGTTATTTAATTGCAGCCGTTGATTAATCATATTTCAGAATTCAATTCCTCTTGCAAAATCCTCTTCTCGCAATTCTTGATAAAGCTCAATGTGATAGGGATGGTATTTATACTTCAGCGTTGTTCGATTCACGTTTGATTTGGAGGTATCACATATCGTCGCTAATGTTCTAGAACTCACTTGGGGATTTTCTTGAATATTTAATAATATTTCAAGTTCTTTTTCTTCATTAGCTGCCCTTTTATTAACAACTTTACGTTTGAAGTATTTAACACTACCGCTAGAATCAAATCTATCCATCAAATTTTCCAAGCCAACAGTAGTAGGTATTCGACGTTCAGGATATTTCATTTTGTAGATTCGTTGTGCCAATAAAGGGTTTTTTTCAGCCTCGCCCAACACATATATCATATCAATTAATTCATTTGTCGAATAATCCATAATTGATACAAGAATTGATAACAAGTTAAATGCGAAAACGACAAATTTAATATGTGTTTATTTTGACAAGTAGGAAACCTTTGTATCTTAGTAACGCAATTATTATTTTCCATGGCTACCAAGATCCATGCAATGCAATGTTATCGAAAATAAAGTAGCTAGTGTGAAAAATCGAAATTCCTCGAAAACTATCAAAAACAGATATAGGATATATTTAACAAAATGATAGATTTTTAATCCCGAATAAAATGAAATAAAAATATATAGGGTGTGCAATTAAAAAACTGATTTTTTTAATTTGAGAATTTTCAAATTTGAATGGTTATAACAAACACCCTGTTGAGAAAATTAGAAATACTACTCGGTCTAAACGTTAGTATAATATCACTCATTTTTCACACGAAATATCAATTTTTTTTATTGTGAAATAACGGAACAATTGCCCATTCATCAACCCCACGAAAATGACCACAATAATCTTTAAACGCGAACATCTCAAGAACTAAAAACTTTCAGCCAATATTTTGTATGACAAAATATGTTTGTATGGACACGTAGAATTAAAAACTAAAATCAAATACGGGGTGTTCTATTTAAAAAAATCATACTTTTTGACGTCCTGCTTTTCTGGCGTACCCTGTATAACTTCTAATATTTTAAAAAAATGCACACTTCTTACCTCTATCCCATGGTCCATACAATATTTACACAAATAATTCTAGTTAAGCATAAACTTACTTTACTCTATCGTTGGGACACCCTGTACATAAGGGTCAATTTCGTATTGATATTAATACTTAGTTGCACCGAATGGAGGGTGGTTAATATAGCGACCACTGCTCTATAATGGGTTAAATAGTACTCACAATGAGTACAAAAATGTGACTCCTACCAGAGATCGTTCAAATATATTTCCATTTCTCCCATTCTCTTCTTCTTCATCTGTGTCAGAAATATAATCCTTTTGCCTTCCGATTCCAAGTCTGCGGATATATTTTTGTTTGTCTCATTCTTTTTTTCTGGTTCTGTGTCAGCAATACAATTTACTGTGGCGTTTGGTTCCAAATCTGGAGTTATAATTCAAATATTTTATAAGATGTTTTGAGTTATAAAGATTTTAGAGGATAATTTTTTCAAAACACAATTTATAACTACCATCAACAATATTTCAATGCAATTGTGCATAACAAAGTAATTAATTAATTAATTTTGTGCTGTAGTGTCAATTTTTTTGCTGAAGCATTTTACCAGAAAATCTATTACCAATTTGGAGGTGCCAGCCTATTTACGAAAAATGGATAGAGAAATTATTAAAAGCAAATATACTAAGTTTTAAAAAAATTAACTGCATCAAAATGATTTTCTAGCAACAATTGTGTTTACTAATTTATTCATTACCTACGTGAATCTATTACCAAGTAGAAAATCGGTTATTTCTATGTTGTTTCCTAAATTCGCAGATTGGAATTTCTTACTCTTGTAAAAGTTCATAATAAAACGTACTTGTGTTGTCACTAGTTTCATAGTGAAGTGCCTTAAATAGATTTCAGATGACAATACTGGTTTACTTTATAGGTATGTCCAGAATTTATTTAGATAAACTGACTTACAAGATCAAAGTTTGCTCAATCTTTAAACCACACGGGCGACTATAAAAAAGTACTAATTAATCATATCTAAGGCGAACAAATTTACAAACAGTATAAATCATTAGCAAACAGCCTAGAAAAACCTTATATATATATATATATATATATATATATATATATATATATATATATATATTTATGATTGTGGACCTGCACAGGCTAAATAAGGCCTATCGTGCTAAAGCACTCAGGAACACTTAGGAGGATGGATAGAGGGATAGTGAATTTTAAAGTTATGTGAAAATATACTAATTAAGACATGCGTGAAGCGAATTTATAGGGAAAATAACGTAGTATATCACTTCATTGATTGATTTGGGACATTTTCCGTAATAAATGTTCTCTCCCCTCAAAAATGTTTAAATTTCAACTAAAATTATCTAGAAAAGATTTTTTAAACCCTTTTAACGTAACTCACTTCTTTTTCATTATGACTACCAGTGTTGGGTAAGATTCATTTATTTAGGATCTAGATACAGATCCAAACACATTTTTAAAAACTGATCTAGATAAAGATCCAAGATCCGTACGTGAAAATGGATCTAGATAAAGATCAAAGATCCTTGAAATGGGATCTAGATCTTTTATAAAGATCCGACATTCCTAAAATTGTTTCGAGATTTTTCTAATTATTAATATTATCTTTAATTGCTAGTATTGCTACTGATGAGTAGTACTTCCATTCCCATGATCATTTTTCATGTAATACAAATATTAGTCCGTAAGGTTAAATTATTAAGAAAAATAATATACAAATATAATTTTTATAGGTTTTTATTGAAAACTAACATTAATTATATAACGCACTACAAATTACAAAATTAGTATTAGGTACACATTTACACTTGCAAGTTGCAATGTTAATTGTTAATTTAACTTAACACATAGTTGTTATACAATTATAAGGATAAGGACATTTATCTAAATTATTATAAGTATACATTACATAATTACATTTTATTTTATTTTATTTTGTTTTAAAATTAATAGCATCTCAAATATATCATCACCTAATCTATTCCTACGAGGAGTTAAAATTAGTCCACCCATACTAAATATCCTTTCAACGGGGGCAGATGAAGGAAGTATAGAATTATATTTTAAAAAGATTTCTTTTATAGCAGGGTACATATTTAATTGCTCATAGTTAGTGCTTGTGTCTTTAAAATAATTTGTGCATTCTGAATCAAATGTTGTTTGCGATTGAGTATTTATTTTTAAAAAATCAAAGAATTCGTCCGTGGCAGAGGATTTTTTTTCAGTAAGTGTGAACTGAATTTCTGATTCTGAATTATTAAGATTTTCTTGAAATCCGGAATTGTTAAGTTCACACAATAATTGCGTTTGACAGAATGCTGTTTCATTTTTAAAGGGGGGTAATTTTTAACCACCATAATTTAAATTTTGGGTTAGAAATTGTGGATAACAGGTATGGTCGACTACTAGAATTTTTAATATCCATTATATTAGAGAAACGTCTTGTAAAAGCCGTTCAATAAACATTCTCTTAATTTAGAACAAAATGTCAGTTTTGTCATTGCTTCTAAGCTAGCTTTAATTTTGAAAAGTGTTGGCAAAACAGTACCTAACTGACAAACTTTATCATCTTGTAAAATATCTATTGCAACGGCTATAGGTTTTGTAACAGAAATATATTCGTTTAAAAACACAAAATCTGACAGTTGGAACACGTCTAATTTTAATAACTTACAAACATCATTTAATTTTGCTTCAATATTAATTAGTTTAACACATGCGTCATACATGGAATTCCAACGAGTAGGTCAAGGAACTTTCAATTTGACACCGCAAACATTTTCTAACTGATCCGACGCCTTAGTTGACCTACCCACTAAATTCCATAAAGAATAAGCTTTCCCAAAAACAGTATCGTACATTTTTTTATACCTTATGTTTCCAAATGCTTTAGCTGCATCTATCGTAATTACAAGGCTGAGTGTATGCGAACAACACTTAAAATGTTCGGGCAAAAGCACGTAAGTACTGTCAGTATCAAAAGCAGGTAATGATTCAACATCTACATCATTTTGATTTTGCAACTCTGTTAATTCGCTATCGCTGCTCTTATTACATATAGAAGCAGTAAATACGTTAAAAGCTTTATTAAAGTTGCTTGCGTTATCTGTTACCGTTCCTGAAATTTTACCGAGATTTAATTTGTATTCGTTATGAATTTCACTTATTAATTCCGCAATTCTGTCAAATGTGTGTGCAAATTTAAATCGCCTACAGCTTAATGCAAAAGATTTACGTTGGAAGCTATTACTATCGATAAAGTGTGCAGTCACCAATAACTGCTGATTTCTCTTCTTCTAATTTACTCTTGAGCGTTTTTCGGTCACAAGGTTTTTTGCCAGAAAGTCCTTCTACTAACCTAATAAATGCGGGTTTTTCGACTGTACAAATAGGCCTCATCTCTTCAATTATGTAATCTAAGACGAGTTTGTTAACCGAGTTCTTTGTGGTAGAACTGGTAGATCGTTGAAAAATGTTAGTCTTGTTGAAATTCTTCATTGATAAAATTTCGGTTTAACTTTTTTTTGTTGTCTTTTCTGCATCGAATTTTCTAAACGTTACTGGATGCTTTCTCTAGAAAAAAAGGAGAAAGTGTATGTTAATTTATAAAATTCAGATTGAAGTCACTTCAAGTTTCAGTCAAAATTTAGATAACACCAATTTTGAAAGCGACTGAATCCCATCTTTTTATGAATACAGGTATCATAAACATTTAAAACAGTTTTTTGATGCATTAGGGACTTTAAGAAATAAATCTCAACCTTTTGTAAACGTTCTTTTACACACGAGAAACTAAGTATTTTGCAACAAAAAATACTTTACGTAATTCATATAGAATTTAATAGGAAAAATTAAGTCTACAAATCACGTTTTGATATATCAGATGATGTATTTCGTAAGAATCCAATAAATGATACTAAAATTCTGCCAAAAACTATATTAATACATACCTTCATATGCCGAATAAAATTTCCTGTTGAAGTCACATGACCTTGTATTTGTGCGGGACAATTTAGACACTGGGTCACTATCTTGTTGTCACATTTTGATAAAATTTTATGAAATTTACCGCTTAAGATTGGCGGAACTTCCATTAATTCAGCTTCGTCACTCATTGTTGATCTAACTAACAATTAACAAATGTGCTTTACTTAAAGTCGTATTCTTAAGAACTGAAGACAAGATTGTTGTTTTCTATACCTCCTTTTGTTCGATTAAATTAGCAACAGGAATTCCAGTTCCACTTAACTTAAGTACCTACTTTAATGGATGGATGACCCCATTGTCATTACTCATTAAGTCATTAGATTAGCACTTAGCTGTCATTACCTGCCTTTGTAGCTTTGGGAAACAAAAACAACCGACGGAAATGTCAACAAAAGAAATGAATAGTTCTATTATTGGTTATTTCGGAATTTAATATGCCTCAGGCAGTAGGTAATTGTGTAAATGTGTATGTATCTCTGTGGGGTACGGATGTAACGGTTGTAACGGAGCATAATGTATTTTTTAAATATAAAGCTCTGTTGCCTCAAGCCAGTTAAAAATTTCACAAAATACCCTTAAAATACATTTTAAAATATTCTAATGGATCTTTGGATTCAAGTACTAAAGATCTGTTAAAATGTGATCTAGATCCAGATACTAGATCCTAGCAGAGCAAAGTATCTAGATCCAGATCATAGATCCGTTTAGTGGATCTAGATCCTGGGTCTAGATCACTTTGATCTAGATCCTACCCAACACTGATGACTACGTTCGGATTTTTAGCTGTTAAAATTCAGAAAATTCTTTATATTTTTTGTGCCAAAACGCCGAAATATGTAAAAAAAAAATTAAAATATTTTGCAAGATTTGCCCTACACCTCGGTTATTATTATTACGAATGAAATACAATACGCAATATAATCTCAAGTTCTCCCTTAGATTATAGAAAAGGAGAGCTCAACAAAGAAGTACTTTAAACATGAAATTTAAAATCAACGCTAACAAAACTGAGTGAGTAAAAAACTAATGTTTATTCGGTAAGCGTTAAATTCTGCGAAGTAATCTTTGAACAGATAACCAACCTATTTCGAAGTAGTAAGCAGAAAACAAAATGATCCCACTTGAGGCGTTGTTAATGTTTTGATAATTTGAAAAAGGAAGCATGAATAAATTTATCAACTTGTCAGGTTCCATCATTTAATTTTTGAAAGTTGCATATTGTTATTAATGTTTGTTTCTCAAAATGTAAAAGTAACGGTTTAAAAAAGTTAAATACTATTTAAAAAAAAATTGAAAGTATGTATTTTCATGTGAAATAAAAACCAAATCTTAAAATAATATTTATTACCCAATAATTTGGGCCCTAATTATGGAATAAAAATATGCATTTTATAATTTTTGAAAACGCTAACCACGTACCTATGTATACGATGTCAGATAGACAAATTGAAGTTTTAAATGATATCACGGGAAGAGGGATGGATGTAATTTCATTAGTAGGTATCAAGAAGACTATGGTATGATAAAGTTTAAAAACAAGCCATCAAAGTACCTATTCAAACTGACAAAGTTAAAAAAAGATTGTAATGTATATAAACGCACAAAACAACCATTTGGTACAAAAAATAAAAGTTTAGATTTGAAACTTTCTTAAAATCTATAATTTTCATTAAATTTACGAAGGGAGGTCAGTTGTAAATTTTTTGTGTTAAATTCCATAAAGATTCAGTACACTAATCGAAACGCCTATAAATTGTAATAGAATTTTTTTATGCCCAGTAACACAAACATTTAACGATACCTCCAATTATGTTCAAATTATTTGAAACGCGTCTTTAAATTTGCATCAAGTAAACACATTGTACATAGTTATAAATGTCAGCGTTTCAGATTAATTAGGAAAAATAAAAATGCATATAATTTTCTAATATAAAGAAATTATATTGAACTTACTTACCTTTGCATGCAAGTTTCACCATTAATTTACCTCGAAACATCTTAACAATATGAAACACACTACACTGAAAGTTTGTAGAGGTAATAACGCACAAGCAAGTAGTATGCGAATGCGTAAACATACATATTAATTTGGCAACACAGGCTGTCCTCACACTGTATGTTGGAAGCATTTATATAAGAGCAATGGACCTCTGATGGTTAGGAGGCCTATAAACTATACGCGTTGCCCGTATTGTTAGTCACACGAAATGTACTCACTTTGTAAACATATACAAATTCATTTATTTATGCGTCATTGAAGATATACTTTTAAGAATTACGTTTTAAACAGCTGATATGACAATATTTACTCTTTGAAATTTTTATAAAGCATATAGTTCAAATGGTTCTCACTTTGTATGGTCTAAAACGCGTCCTCACATTGATATCCAGTCGTGATATATATATATATATATATATATATATATATATATATATATATTATACTATACTGGGTGAGGCATCTAAGCTCCGTCGGTTTGTATACGAAAAATGGTAAAATATTTTTGAAATCTTTTTTTTAATTACCGTGTATGTTCATTAGGAACACATTTTAAAATTATTTTCGAATATGCAGGGTGGTCCATAAAAATTTTACGCATCAAATATATGAAAATTTAAATGGAACACCCTATATATGATTGCATATTTCGATTCTGTGGACTAAATAAAGGTTACTTACTGTTATAGTCACTATACCTAACTCCACCTGTTGCCGAGATATTTCATTATTTGTGAGAATTTAGATCGAAATTCAAAAGAACTTTCTGTTTTACGTATTCGAGGATTTTTTTTCAAATGTTTTTCATTGTTTACTGAAGTTATTATCCCAAATTTATACTGGGTGTATAAAAACTCAGTTACTATTTTGGCCAACATTAAAGCCAATTAACTTCCTTATTTTAAATCGAACACCCCGTATGTATCACCATATTTTTATTCTAACTTTAATTCCCTGCAAAACTGTATTAGGGTTCTCTATATACCTATCTCATACAGATTTTTTGTAATTTGGGATTTTCTAATTTAATCGTTAATTATTTTTATTCGATTTTTAATGAGCAGGTTTTGATGAAAAGCTTTTATTGCTCGAGATGATCCAATCGTTTAACTAGGCTTTCCTTAACAATGACTGAAAGACGTTAATAACTGGGTAAATAGCAAAAACATTGTTTTATTGAACAAACACAGCTTTGATAAGTGAGCAACTTCAACGTTTCAACAAATGTTCAAAATGATTTCCGTTCCTTTCAATACATAAACGAACTTTCTCTAGGAAAGACTCCTTCACTTTTCTCAACATGCTTGGAGTTATGGAATTAAACGTTGTTCTGATTCGCTCCTTCATGTTGTTGGGTGTGGTTGGTGGTGTATGGTAGACAATATTTTTGATGTATCACAAGAAAAAATCAGAACTAGTTAAATCAGGGGATCTAACCGGCCAATTTTGTGGGCCGCCGCGCCCTATCCACCTGTTGGGAAATTGCCTGTCCAATTCGTCCCTAACATTAGCATGAAAATGCGCCGGCGCTCCGTCTAATTGTAACCACATTTCCTGCCGAATATCAAGCGGTATGTGTTCCAAAAGAACAGGCAAATTTCCTCTTAAAAATTCAAGAAAAATATCACCGTTCAAATTGCCATTAAAAAAAACGGACCTACTACATGTGTTCCCATTATACCACTCCACAAATTTACGGACCATCTGTGTTGCCTATCGAGAGTTCTAAAAAAATTAGGATTCTCGTCACTATAATAATTATAGTTATGTCTATTTACTAAACCATTATTGTGGAACGTTGATTCGTCCGAAAAAGCACAAAATCAAAAAAATTTTCATTATCACCAAATTTGTCTAAAACCCATAAACAAAATGCAAGCCTTCGATCGTAATCCACTTCTAAAAGTTCTTGACATAATTGAATGTGATATGAATAAAACTTATTCTTCTTTATTATCCTTCCAACGCTCCGCTGACATCTCAAATTCTTCACTTATTCTCCGCTGACTGGTATGTGGATTTTCTACCAGATATTTCATAACGGCAAAATTATTCTCTTCGTTACCCGTAATCGGCCTTTGCTTTGTCGTGTCTTGGATGATACTCTTTCAGTGCTTCGAAAAACTTGCAATAATTTTTCTAATAAACGCCTGTTGGGGTGACGCCTATCAGGATACATTTGTGCGTAAACCCTAGATGCTAGCCAGCAATTATCAATGCATTTCCCTATTACTAAGATCATGTCGCACTTTTCAATTCGAGAATAGCAAGCCATTTTAAATAGTAGGTACCCACCTAATAAAACTTATTCTCAAAGTTGATTAGCTAAAATGACTTAACTTTAACACGAATTATGACTTTTCAATAAATTCGTTTATTTTATGTGAGAGTAAGACCGTCAAAGCCTGCTTTTCAAGAACAAATTGCATGAAATTATTATTGGAATAGAAGAAATAGGGAACCCTTAGACTGTTTTGTAGGGAATTAAAATTAGAATAAAAATATGGTGATAAATACGGGATGTTCCATTTAAAATAAGGAAGTTAATTGGCTTTAATGTTGGTCAAAATAGTAACTGAGTTTTTATACACCCAGTATAAATTTGTGATAATAACTTCAGTGGATTTTAAAGTTTGATGCTTTCAGTAAACAATGAGAAACATTTGAAAAAAATTCCTCGAGTACGTAAAACAGAAAGTTCTTCGATCTACATTCTCACAAATAATGAAATATCTCGACAACAGGTGGAGTTAGGTATAGGGACTATAAAAGTATGTGACCTTTATTTAGTCCACAGAATCGAAATATGTCATAATGTATAGGGTGTTCCATTTAAATTTTCATAACTTTGATGCGAAAAATTTTATGGGCCACCTTGATAAAAATGTCTGCATGACGTGTAGATCCATAATCAGGTACAAAATTTTTAAAACATTGGCTGGAATACAGAGAAAATAAAAAATAATGATTTGGACGGACAGTAAAATGTTCATTGAAATTGTGATCGCTGCCAAATCTACCATAATGCTTTCTGATATATGTAAATAAATAACTACAAAACCCACTTGACTTTGAATCATATCGGTTTTTAATCACGATAATCCCCCATTGCTTATCTGTCATTTTGAATTTTTTAATTTTGACAAATAAGTTATCCTTAGCGACCTTAAAAACCCCCAATACCCGACTTTCAAAATAATTAAACACTATAATCCCCCATTATTGATCCACCATTTTGAAATTTTTAATTTTCACAAATGATTTATACTTAGCGATCTTAAAAACTTCCAATACCCGACTTTCAAAACTATCGGTTGATAAATTAAAAAAACGCACAATTATGTACCCTAAAAACGGTGCGCCACTGAATATTATGTATTTTTTTTATTTTGAAATTACATAAAAAAACGTATTAGTTTGTTCTTTAATTGTGTAACTTTTTAAAACTTGAAGCATTGAATTTTTTTAATCTCCTAATCCCCTAAAACTGCCCGCCACTGGTTGGATTTTGGTCATTAACGAACTTCACCTATATTTTATGACATAATTTTTTGCTACTTAATCATAATTTCAATGCTCTCCACTACAGTTTAAACGTATTTGCTCACCGTCCAAATCATTATTTTTTATTTTCTCTGTATTCCAGTCAATGTTTTAAAAAGTTTGTACCTGTTTATAGATCTACAAGTCATGCAGAGATTTTTATCAAGAATATATTTTTTTGTGAAATGTAAGATAAAATTTCTTGGGACACACTGTATATACAGTGACACAGATAAAGTCCGCATCATGTAGGAAATTGTTTTATTAATGACTTTAGGTGAAATTTGACTTTGACGTCAGTTGGTACTTGGAATTTGATTCAAAATTACATAGAAAATTTCAACCTGTTGCTCTTGGGTATCTGACAAATTTGACTTTTATAAAAATAAATGGACAAAAAATGCGTTACATCATTACTATATTATATAAATTCTACACATATTCTGAAAATTTAGGGGTGCTTTAAAATAGGCCCCGCTATGATAGTTAATTTTCCAAACCCACTATTTTAATGCAAAATGTTAAATTTGATCAAAAAACATAAAGCGGAAAGTAGGCACTAAAATTTTTACAAGTTGGCTACGAAAAACAAAAGTTTATGTCATTTTTGCATTTTAGAACTCGGAATCTCCAGTATTTTATATTTAGCAATAAAACACATACTTTTTATAAGTAACACGTATTAAATAATTATGCAAAACAAAACAACTTAGAACAAGAAAGTATTACTGACAATGATGACAACAAGGAACGAATTGAAACAACAAACATGGACTACATCTCTGTATGATGGGCTTCACGCTCTATGCAGACAATAGTCTTATTGTCAACTGCCTTAACTGCATTTTGTAAGTGAGGCTTAATGTTGGCACAACAGTTTCTACTTGTCTCTTTGAAATGCTCTAAGTTCACAAATAGCCTATGCTTATAGAAATTTTGTTTAAGGTAACCTCACAAAAAAGTCCAGGGGTGTCATATCTGGGGATCTAGGTGGCCAATAAGTTTCACGATCTCGCCCTATAACTTTCCCACGAAATATTTGATTCAGGCAGTGTTTAACCTCAATCGTTTAAGGTATCGAGTTGATACCTTAAATCGTTTCTAGTAAATGAAGGTAAATCGTCTAAAAAGTCACTTATTTCAGTCTCCAAAGTGGAGATATCCTTGTCCCGTTAAATTCTCTCTGAAGAAGAATGATCCAACTAATTGATTGTTCAATAAACCACACAAAACGTTTATTTTAAAAGAATATTGGTCGCGACATTCGATTGTAAAATGCGGATTTGCTTGACTCCGCCAACAGCAATTTTGTGAACATGCGGTGCGATTTGAACTAAAGGTTGCCTCGACAGTCCAGAGTATATGATAAGGGAAAAGGTTATTTTCTTCCTTCATCCCTTGGTACCAAAACGAAAAACTCATTCTGATTTCGAAATCCCGTTTCTTTGAAAGGTTTATAAATTTTGTCTTGTACGGGCGAAACTTATTTTTGTATGGGATTGTCCTCACAGCTTTCCTGTTATATCCTGTTGATTCGGGAATATTCGTGATGTTGGTCTGTCCTTTTTCAACCATCTTTAGACAAACTTTTAATTGAGCTTCTTCACCATGTTTGTTTGCGGCATGACGTTTTTTAAATGTATTTGCAACAGACCTTGTTTGTAGAAATTTGCTAAGTATTCTGGATACTGTACTTTGTTTAATATTTCTCTCTGGGTGATGGTTATTAAAAGTTTCAGCTACTTGCCGGTCAAAATCTAAATATCATGTTTGCTACTTGTGACAGTTAGTATTGTGTCAAAACAAACAAAGTTTCCATCACATAAACTTTAGTTTTCAACGGCCTACTTATAAAATTCGTAATGCCTACGTTTCCCTTTACGATTTCTGGCCAAATTTAAAGCTTTGCATTAAAGGAATGGGTTTAAATAATTAACTATCATAGTAGAGATTATTTTGAAGCGTCTGTAAACTTTATGAGGATAATAATGTGAGCTATAAAAAATGAAAGATGCAATTACATTTCACTGTATAAGTACCTATCAATATTTAAAAACTCATAAATACGCTCTAAAAATAGAACTCTTTCATGTACCTCATACGGAAATATACAAACGTTGAAATTATACAAAAAAATTACAAATTTAAAACCACGTACTGGAAGAAATGCTTTATTCATATTTATGAATGTGAAATATTTAATGTCCGATTTGTTGATTTTCACGTTAGTGCAAAAAACGTTTTGCATTTTTTTTAAATGAAACTATTCTTTTAATAATGTATCATAAACTGATGTAGTTCTATAAATAAGGTTTCCTTTACCGAGAATTTAAGTTAACCTTTGTTTGCAATATTTTCATACGTTTACTTATTTATTTATTTACACTTTTGTTTATGAGGGATAATGAATTACCAATAGATGCCTATGTACAGCTACCTTGTTTAAAAGTAAATCACTTTAATACTAAAAAAATTTTCCACCTCTATACCTCTTTTATCAAATCTTCGTTAGAAAATTGTGTATCCAATATCACAACAATATTTACATTTCTAATAATGTGTGTTTGTGTGTGTGCTCCGCAGTATATTGAGAGAAAAACGCAACAATTGAATAATCATTAGCACTATTTTGTTGCTGGTCGAGCACTTGATCTATAAAATATGCTAAAGCGTTTTGAATAGAAAAACCAGTCTCTTTCATGTGTTTATGTTTTTAAATATCAATAAAAAGCTACCATTCAATGTGATAATTAATCATTGTGCATGTGATGTGCGTAATTAGTTTTTAAAAATGCTTATGTTTTAAATATTAATCAGAAGGTGCCGTTCAATTAAAAAACCGTGTTTGTTATTTTTAAATAGAAGTAGTAGTAGTTGTAACTTGTACAAAATGTTCACGAGTGCTTTTAATATACAGATGCTTTTACCAGAGAATTTAAGTTAACCTTGTTTGAAATATATTCACACGTTTTACTTTATTTTTTACACTTGTTGAATATTTTCCACGCACTTTCAGTTGTTTGCTTTTTTACATACGTTTGCCGTAGTAACCGCATGATATCCCCAATTTTTTTGGTAACGATTTTTAGGTATGTAATGTTAAAGTGTGAATATTCATTTATTCATTTATTATCTAGTAATACTAGTCATGATGGCTTCAACTAATAAAAAATCCAAACTATCATTCAAGAAGAAATGTAATATATTACATGATATCTTGGTGCCATGTTCGAGCCGGCAACAGCAGCTACCGATACCTTCAATTGAAAATATTACAATTATCTGTATCAGAGATAACGATGTTAAGAATAACTTATCCCGTTATATTAAAAGGTTACTTAATTTGGTTTTCATTTACTGATTATTCCATTACTATTTTTTCAGCATTACGCCCGCAACGACCATCATAGCAACTCAGTACAATATGGAGGGAAAAATTTGACGCTAATCGCTGAGGAGGAAGCCGGAATACATCTTCCCAGTACCTTGGAACAGTTTAAAATTAAAAGTGTTAACTGGTTGCGTCAAATTTTAAACGTGTATATACAAAGTGAAGTGTTAGAAGAGTCGGGTGTGGAGCGCCTCAGTGTCGAATTAGCAGAAGCTACAAATAACTTAGAGAAAATAAGATGGGATATAAGAAATGCCGAAAACGTGTTACAGACACTAGACAATTTAGATATGTAAGGTAGCTTTTTTAATTTTTAAATATGTAGTGTTGTCGGTCAAGAATTCAAGAAAAAATTGCGAAGTGATTGTAATAATTTTATGGGGGAAATGTGATGGAATATAATTAACTTGCAAAACCATGCTTCGTGCATTTTAGTAGTTTATTCATTTTTTTTGTAATTTCTCTATAGTTTTTTTAATTTGAATATGTGGTGTAGTCGCATATAAAAAAAGTTAAGAATTCAAGAAAAAAATATTGAAGTGAATTTTTTTTTAGTTTCTCTGTAGTTTTTTTAATTTTGAATATGTATAAAAAGGTCAAGAATTTTTAAGAAAAAAATTGTGAAGTGGTTGTAAAAATTTTTTATGAAAAATGTGTGATAAAGTTATAATTAACGTGTAAAATATATTTCATACATTTAGATGTTTGTTCATTTTTTTTGTAATTTCTCTTTTATTGCTGTTAACAGTGAATTTGTTGGAAACATGTTACAGACACTAGACAATTTATGGCTACTATTACTAGATAATGAATAATGAGCATTCATTGTAACTAATTATTGAAATGCCCTAATAAAGAAAAAATGTTTAATTTCTCTTTTTATTTCTATTACTTGTGGTAAAAATATTCCTAGGATCCTTTAACCGTTGCAAGAATGCTAAAGGTCAAGTGATGGCCTAGACTGGAAAAAAATAATTTTCGAAAAACACTTAAATATATTGTTAATAAAAAATGTAACCCTTAACCTGAAATAAAATGTTAGTATAAAATGGATTATAATTCTCATTAGTTTGTGCTCAAATTTTTGGATACCACAACAAACATTTTTTCAACCGGCCCCCCAATTTATAAAATTTTAAAAAGATTTTCAGAACTTGAAAAGCATTAAACAATTTAACATTAATTTATTTTTATATATTATTATAATAAACGCCTAACAAAAAAACTATTATAAACATAAACTAACACTAATTAACAAACAAAAATTAATTCTCTAACGTATGTAACACTGTGTGTGCAAGATTCAGTATATGTTGATTTTCAGAAATGACGAAACTAGTAGTAGAAGTATGTAAAGTAGTAAGAGAAAGTAAAGAAAAAAAGTTGTAAGTGTCGAATAGCGAAAGAAGCGATTGGAGACGTTAATAAAGCAAATAAAAGACGTAAATTTCGATTTGGAGCGTTATATAATGAAAACAAAAATGATGAAGCTGCGTATTAGCAAAGCGTAATGAGAAATATGTAAACATAGTGTGGATAGATAATGTATCTGTAGTTAAGTAGAAGCATAAAAGGTTAAATTAAAAAAATAGAAGGAAAAGGGAAGCGTAAATTCAAAGTTAGAGTGTTGTTCAGTTAGCAACTTGTAATTGTTAAACATGGAATTAGCAGAGTCAAACCAAAGCACCTATTGCAAACTATAAAAATGTATGGGACCTGGAGATATCGAAAAATATAAAGTTATTAATGTGACAGTATTAATACGAAGTATGGTGAACGTGTAGTGTTGGAAACGGAGGAGTTTAATGCGTATTACTTCAGCGCTTTTAAGAGTATTTCAAAGAAGAAAATCGAATTGAAGAATTTAAAACGCTGCTAAATACAAAGGATGTGTTCGTCGGAAAAACAATAAACATAACATTTTGTTTGTAATAGTAGTGTCCCAACCATATGTAAATTACACATGATTTAAATAGTACCACAGAACTGTACAAAAAGTGTGTAAAAAAATTTATTGCTGGCAAATGTTGTTATAAATGTCTCAAAAACTCAATTATATGCATTAGGTTTAAGGAACTTTATTGCATAAAGTACAAAAATAAAGACCGTCATTGTTGTTGTGTTCTTTTTTGCATATAAGTTAAATAGACGTAGATTTGTAATAAGTCTTGAATAATGTCTCAAAAAAGGACTCCCTGATGTGAAGGCTTTAAGGAAATCTGAATGTATGACTAGTAAACATTACAATGGGGCGATGAAAATACGTATTAGGAACGATGTCAACCGATCCCATTTTAAAATTTCCTTAACTTATCCAGTAAACAAACGTAATTCTGCAGTCATTTATATTTGCGAATCTGGTACACATGTACGTCCCAAGCAGACAATTCACATCATGAGCACAATGTACTGACTGGTATAAACTGCTCTGTGCCTGCTTATATAGTCATTTAAACCGCATTCAAGGTCAAATTTTAATGACCTTGAAAATTCTATTTTTAGATCTTTTTCTTGATTGTGACCTTGAAGAGTGAGTTCATAACCTTTGCCTGCACAGGTCACTGCATATATATATATATATATATATATATATATATATATACATATTTAAAAATTTAAAAAAAAGCTACCTTACATATCTAAATTGTCTAATGTCTGTAACACGTTTTCGGCATTTCTTATATCCCATCTTATTTTCTCTAAGTTATTTGTAGCTTCTGCTAATTCGACACTGAGGCGCTCCACTCGAGACCCTTCTGACACTTCACTTTGTATATACACGTTTAAAATTTGACGCAACCAGTTAACACCTTTAATTTTAAACTGTTCCAAGGTACTGGGAAGATGTGTTCCGGCTTCTTCCTCAGCGATTAGCGTCAAATTTTTTCCTCCATATTATACTGAGTTGCTGATAGTCGTTGCGGACGTAATACTCAAAAATAGTAATGGAATAATTAGTAAATGAGAACTAAATTAAGTAATGTATACTACTTACTTTTCAATATAGCGAGATAAGTCATCCTCAACATCGCGATTTCTGATAGAGATAATTGGAATATTTTCAATTAAAGGTATCGGTAGCTGCTGCTACTAGATAATGAATTAATAAATATTCACACCTCAACTCTATATACCTGAAAAATCTATTAACGTTACCAAAAAAATGGGGGATATCAAGCGGTTACTACTGCAAACGTGTATAAAAAAACAGTCAACTGAAAGCACGTGGAAAATATTCAACAAGTATAAATAAATAAAGTAAAACGTGTGAATATATTTCAAACAAGTTTAACTTTAATTCTCCGGTAAAAAGAATACATTATATACAGCGCTTTGAATGGAGCACCTTTACATTAGAAGCACTCATGAACAGTTTGTACATGTAACAGCTACTACTACTTCCATTTAAAGAATCACAAATACTGGTTTTCAATTGAATGGCACCTTTTTATTAATATTTAAGACAAACTAATTACGCACATCATATGCACAAGGACTGATTTTCAAATTGCTTTTTATTGGTATTTAGAAACATAAACACATGAAAGAAACTGGTTTTTCAATTTAAAACGTTTTAGCATATTTTATTGATCAAGTGCTTGACCTGTAACAAAGTAATGCTAATGATTATTCAATTAGCCTGACGCTGCGTTTCGTTTTTTTTTTCTCAAAATACTGCAGAGCACACACACACACACACACACACACACACACACACACACACACACACACACACACACACACACACACACACACACACACACACACACACACACACACACACACACACACACACACACACACACACACACACACACACTATTAGAAATGTAAATATTAATGCGTTATCGGTTACACAGTTTTCCAACAAAGATTTGATAAAAGAGGTATAGAGATGAAAATCTTTTTTAGTAAGTAAGTAAACGTATGAATGTATTTCAAACAAAGGTTAACTTAAATTCGCGATAAAGGAAACTTTATTTATAGAACTACATCAGTTTATGATACATTATTAAAAAAATAGTTTCATTTAAAAAAAAATGAAAAACGTTTTTTGTGCTAACGTGAAAATCAACAAATCGAAGCTTTCAGATTCATAGATATGAATAAAACTTTTCTTTCAGTACGTTTACCCCGAATTTGTAATTTTTTTGTATAATTTTAACAACTTATAGTGAAATGTAATTTCATCGTTCATTTTTCACAGCTGACAGTGTTATCCTCATAAAATTATTGCTCGTTATTTATTTCTAAATATGAGAATAATACCACCCCGTCTTCATTTGTTTGAAAAAAAAATTTTAAATCTACATCTTTTCTTTCAGTTGACTCTAAAGTTGTTTATAGAACCATATCAGTTTACGGTACATTTATTAAAAAGAATAGGTTCATTTAAAAAAGAATTTTAAATGTTTTTTTGTGTGTACTAACGTGAAATCAACAACGTGTAAGGTATAAAGCTTTTGCATTCATTACGAGATAGGAGTATAGCTTTTCTTTGTATTTCACCTTTCATACTCTAATGACCCTAATTATGTATGAATGTAGAACAATCCATCGTATTTGTACAATATCTTCTTATAGCTTTTTATCGATATTTAAAACATAAAAAACACACGCACATGAAAGAGGCTGTTTTTTTTTAATTTAAAACGCTTTAACATATTTTCTTTTTGAAAGTAATAACTGAATTAACACGTGAACTTGACTCAGTCAAATTCCAAGAATTGCTTAAACGATAAATTTTAAAATACCTCAATGATCAGCATCATGAATAAGGAGTTTCTCCGTATTTCGCCTTTCATGCCCTAAATGAATCTAATTATGTATGTAGAACAATCTTTCGATACCATTCCTCCCGTAAAAAATAATGAAACCTCAGGTAAAAACTTTTTTTACCTGAGGTTTCATTATTTTAACTTTTAAAAGAAAATTTTGTGCATAAAAACAATTCAGATAAATTTTTTTTTATTTCAAACAAACAAAAATGTATTTTTCGAGTGAATGAAATCGTGTATTAATAAACTCAAACGTTTTTTTTTCTGAGTAAATTGTACTCCAAAATAATTTCAAGTATGAACCTCTGGTCGGAATTATAAAAGCAATCCAGATAAAAATGTTTGTTTCAAACTAATTTTTAAAAGATCAAGCATCTAAATTATTATAAGTATTTGTTATGAACTTATTCGTTCATAACAAATACTTATAATAATTTAATATTAATCAAGTTGCTTTGGTATGTGTGAATCCTTGCGATATTGTAGGCTCACATTCCATTAATATAAGTAATTTGACTGTTATCTCATTATATTTAGAATTTACATTAGTTCTACATACATAAAGACAAAATTTACATCGATTGGGCCTTGTACTTCGATAGCGCAGTTGGTTGGTTAACGCGGTACTATAGCAAAGTACAGGTCTTAGGTTCAAATCCTACTCGAGGTAAACTTTTTATTTATGTATTTAATAAAATTAATAAAAATTTTTAATCAAACATCTCATTTCACATCCCCCCTGCATCACTAAGCTGAAAATCCTTCATTTTTATTTTCATTTCATAACATTCCAAATCCAGTTTCATTTCTTTTAATGTCTTTAGTAAATTCTCCAACCTCTTCTTTCTTTCTTTCATCAATACTATATTTTCTTTTCTTTCTTTTTTTATCATGCGTACTACTACTACCTTCATTTCTGCTAATTCTGATTTACTGAATCGCGCATCCGCCTTTTATTATTCATCCGTGTGTGTGGGTGTGCGTGTGCGTGTGCGTGTGCGTGTGCGTGTGCGTGTGCGTGTGCGTGTGCGTGTGCTTGTGCGTGTGCGTGTGCGTTTGCGTGTGCGTGTGCGTGTGCGTGTGCTTGTGCTTGTGCGTGTGCGTGTGCGTGCGCGTGCGCGTGCGCTTGCGCGTGCGCGTGCGCGTGCGCGTGGGCGTGGGCGTGGGCGTGGGCGTGGGCGTGGGCGTGGGCGTGGGCGTGGGCGTGGGCGTGGGCGTGGGCGTGGGCGTGGGCGTAGGCGTGGGCGTGCGCGGGCGCGGGCGCGTACGCCAGCGCGTGCGCGTGCGCGTGCGCGTGTGCGTGTGTGTATGTATCCTTGAAAGCCACCACCATGAACTGATTCTATTTTAAGATTTCTAAGAATTACGATGACCTTGACATATTTATTTTTAGATCACCTTGAACAACTCCAAAAATTTCCCGTCAAAGTTTGAACTGGCTTCAAGAACTCCAAACATGATGACATCTATTTTTAAATTTATAAGAATTGCAATATGATGCTGATGACCTTCACATGACCTACTTCTATTTTCAGATTTCTAAGAATTGCAATATGATCACCTTGGCCTTATCTTACCTTATCTGTTTTTAGAAAAAGCACTAGTTCTAACACTTTCCCCTTCGATGGAGCCATAAACAATGCCACTTCTGACAGTCGATACGTAACACCACAATGTTAACGGAGTGGCTGAATATTTTTCAAAAATCCCCCTACCGGTGAATGGAAAAACTTTCCCTAAGAAAACTTCAATAACTACGGAGGATGATAAGCAAATTCAATACGTCCGAGTTCTTATCGCGCGTTTAATCTGTTTTTTACACCAGCTAGGCCAAGACTCTCTTACGAATGTTTTAGTATACGCCATAATACGTAATTTCAAATAACCAATCACAAAAAACCATTTCTGCAAATCGTAAGCACGGTAAAAACAATATAAGCTTCGGGAACTAAATTGAGAAAAAAGTACATTATCTACCTCGAGAAAACTATCAATGTAATACGATCTGTTTTCGACACGTAAAAGCTTTAGAAAATCGACTTAACACCAACGTATCATAAAAACAACACTCTTTGTCTTTTTAAAATTTAATTTATCAAAGAGGCCGACGAAATCTGCAAGCCACGTTGCCTGGAGCAATTTAACTACTAAGTAACAATTTTCAATGGCGTAATTTTAACTCAACTAAACTATAATTAACCATACTTAAACATAACTGCAGATAACCATTATATATCCACCATGTGCAAGTGAAAACCATGTACAACATTTTAAGCCCTTTACATCACTATCTGAGGTTGTCTTTGTAATAAATGGATATTCACTCTATTAAATACATACTTTCTGTTTGACATTGTTGGATTTTCTACCGTCCTAGATACACAAAACACTATAACGATGATTTATTTAAGAACAGTTATTTAGTAGCACTTTAACTAACGAACTATTTACACTGTATTTATTTATACGCACTGGTATATTTATTTTGCACACGTACAAGACACCATCTTAAACAAATTATGCTTGCGGTACACTTGATACTTAATACTGCCTCATAAGTGGGATGCGCCCTATTTATGTAAGTCGAAAAAAATTCTAAAATAGTCTCGTAAACTGTAGAACTTGTAATGTCATCCTACTGTGGCTTATCTGAAGGTCACGCTATCCTTTTGGTACTTTCTAGACTTTTATTCATACCTGCTAAACAATGAAGCGTCAGATACGGGACAAAAAAAGACTTTATAAATACGAAACATTTATGTAATTTATTAAAAGATAATTACATGTACGAAATAATATGTTTAAAAAGGGACTGTCCCGTATAATACGGGACCAATAGTCGCCTTTAAGCGTCCGTTATCTGTAGCCGGGTGTAACATGGCCTAGCACGACACAATCCTTTGTTCACTATTATCTCCATTTAAAGCAAAAAAAAACAAAAATTAAAACCATCTAAGAATTACATACATTTCTCTACTTTATACGGTCTTAATTAATAATTTTTTCTCATTTTGTGGTGTAATTTCTGATGCGTATATAGTGTAATTAATATTTCATTACCAAAATTTGCTCTTCCCGACTTGAAAAAATTTAAACATTAAATAAGGAAACAAGTGTAAATTATTTAGAAATCAAAACATAAAGCATGAAAACTCTGACATAGATTTAGTAATTTTAATTATAATATATAGGTAAATGTAATAACAGTATTGGTTTAAAGGTGATAACGTTAAATAATAACATTAATTTCGCACCATTAAAAACGAGGTTTCAACTGCAGATATCACACACATGGTCCATATGAATCGCCATTCATTTGTCGCCCGTCCAAGGGGCAAAACTCACGCCTCAAATGCCAAGAAAAGTAATTTCGCACCATTAATAATGAGGTTTCAAATTCAAACTTATCTCACGTGTTGTCCACATAAATCGTGATTCACTTGTCGCCCGTCAAAAAGAAAAAAATTGTCCCTTTCAAAGACAAAAAAAAATTAATTTCTCACTATTAAAAACGAGGTTTCAACTTCTATGTCAACAATTTTATTTTATCCCACATGTTCTCCATATATATCATTTTCCGTCCGTGCATAGGGAAAAACTAAAAAAAAACAAAAATTTATTTTGCACTATTAAAAATGTGGTTTCTACTTCAAATATCTCTAAAAAGGTTTATCTTATCTCTCATATAGTCTACATAAATTGCCATTCATTTGCTGCCCGTCCAATGAGCAACACTCACCCCTTAAAAACCGAGAAAACTTATTTTGCACCATTTAAAACCAGGTTTCAACTTCAAACTTGCCAAAAATTCTTCTTATCACACATATTGTTAACATAAACCTCCATTCATTTGTGGCCCGTCAAAAAGGCAAAACTCGTCCCTGAAATACCAAGAAAATTAATTTCGCACCGTTCATAATGGGGTTTCAAATTCAAACATCTCTCAAAAAATTTATCTCATCCCACGTATAATCCAGATAAATTGCCATTCACTTGATGCCCGTCCAAGGGGCAAAACTCGCCCTTTAAAGAGACTAAGAAGATTAATTTGGGACCATTTAAAATGAGGTTTAAATTTCAAACTGTCAACGATTCTATTTATCCCACACATTCTCCATGTAAATCGTCATACATTTGCCGCTCGCGCAAACGGCAATACTCACCTCTTAATGACTAGAAAAAATAATTTTACACTATCAAAAATGGGGTTCCAACTTCAAACATCTCACGGTACAAATTTTACCATCACCCACACACAGGTCACATAAATCGCCATTCATTTGCCGTACGTCCAAGGGGCAAAGCTCGCCCCTTAAAAACTATGTAAATTAATTTCACGCCATTTAAAACGAGGTTTCAACCAAACATTTTATGTTATCTCACATATTGTCTACATAAATCACCATTCATTTGCCACACTCGAAGGGACATCGCTCACCCCTCCAATTCCAAGAAAATTAATTTCGCGCCATTAATAACGAGGTTTCAAATTTAAATCTCTCAAACATTTTATCTTATCCGACATGTAGTCCACAGAAATTGCCACTCATTTGCCGCCTGTCCAAGGGGCAAAACTCGCTTCGTAAAGACTAAGAAAATTAATTTCGCACTATTTAAAACGAGGTTTCAACTTCAAACATATTTGAAAAATTCTATCTTATCACACATACTGTCTACATAAATCGCCTTTCTTATGCCGCCGTCTAGGGGGCAGAATTCGCCCCTTAAAAACCAGGAAGTTTAATTTCGTACTATTAGGAACGAGGTTTCAACCTCGTCAAATGCTTCTTATTTCACATATTCTCCACATAAATCGCCATTCATTTGCGACCCATGCAAAAGGCGCAACTTTCCGCCCAATGACTAAGAAAATTGCATTATTAAAAATGTGGTTTCAACTTCAAACATTTCTCAAAAGTTTTATCATCTATCACATGTTGACCACATAAATCGCCATTCATTCGCCCCTTAACGATATGAAAATGAGTTTCACATCATTTAAGACGCGGGTTCAACTTCAAACAAGTGTCAACAATTTTATGTTATCACAGACATTGCCCACATAAATCGGCATTCGTTTATCCGTCTGTCCAATGGGCAAAACTAACCCCAAGTGCCAAGAAAATTAATTTAGCACCATTAATTGCGAGTTCAAACATCTATCAAAAACTTTATTGTATCCGATATATAGTCCACATAAATCGCCATTCATTTGCCGCCCATCCAAGGACCCAACTCACCCTTCAAACTCCAGAAAAATTAGTTTTGCTTCATTAAAAATGAGGTTTCAATTTGAGAAATCTGTCAAAAGTTTTAACTTATCCCACATATTGCCTACATTCATTTCCGGCCCGTCCAAGTGGCAAATCTCGCCCTTCAAAAAATATGTAAATTCATTTCGCACCGTTAAAAATATTGTTTCAACTTCAAACATATTTTAAACATTTTAACTTATCTCACATACTGTCCACCCAAATCCCCATTCATTTGCCAGTCGTGCAAAGGGCACAACTCACCCCTCAATGACTAAGAAAATTAATTTAAATAGCCATTCATGTTCCACTCGTTTAGGGACCGAAACTCGCCTCTCAAAACCAAAAAAGTTAATCTTACTTTATCAATAGTAAGGTTTCAATTTAAAGCTTCGGACGAATATTTCATCTTACGCCAAATATTGCCCACATAAGTGCCATTCAATTGCCGCCCGTCCACTGGGCAAAACTCACAACTTAACTAACTTCACTAATAGATTTTGAGAAAATTGAAATTGGCTTCAATATTAAAATCTTCTTCTTATTAAAACGGATTTAAGTTAAAACCAAATATCGTACCGAATCAAAATCACAACAATTGCTTTACTTGCTAGGAAACGTGAGGAATCGGTTAAATATTTAAGAGACCAGACTTACTGATAATGTATGTCAATTTTTAATATTTCACTTAAATGGATCAGTAACACAACAAAACTAGGTACGGTTTTGACTCCGAAATAAGTAATACTAAGTGTATTTGTTTAAATAATTTAAATTTCACAGTTTTGCATGTGAAACTTTAGTTCTGACCACAAAGATCGCACATGTCGCTTAATATTTGCTCGGAATGCTTACTCCTGCTTTAATTTCATGAATATAACTTCCAAATAAACGGCAATTAAAATACTCTGGCGTTGTTTCTTCTGAACAATACAAACTCAAACACAAATGCAAACATATACATAAACATAAATATAAACATAAACACAAACACAAACACAAACACAAACACAAACACGAACACGAACTCGAACACGAACACGAACACGGCGCGAACACGAACAAGAATACGAACACGAACACGATCACGAACACGAACACGAACACGAGCACGAACATGAACACGAACACGAACACGAACACGAACACAAACTCGAACACGAACGCGAACGCGAACACGAACGCGAACGCGAACGCGAACGAAAAGGCCGACGCAGACGCAGATCCAGACGCAGACGCAAACTCAAGCGCAAATGCAAACGCAAACGAAAACGCAAACGCAACCCATCGCCATCCCAAGCATTTGGTGGTAGAATTTGTCTTCTACTTAGAAATGTGAAGCTCTAATGCATATTGTCAGAAGTTCCATTATTGTGTTTACCGAGAATTGCGTGCGTTCGTCTAAAGTTTCGTTCTTTTCCAGCTTGTCCTTCATGATAGTTAGTGCCTTATTGTTGGACACATTTATGAATAGGCTAACGATGTCGAAGCCTACCAGTATTTTTTCGTGGTTTGGTTGGAAGTTGAACGAGAACGAAATGAAGGTTCTGCACAAAGGCTTGAACAATGCGATAACACCGAGTTATACTCCTAAAGTAGGTTTAATAACCGCAGTTGAAAAAACGGCTATGAAATTAGATCCTCAAGGAGCCGAAGGATACAGAAGTAAAGTTAGATCAGTCTTAGATTCATCTATGCGAACTAAACCTAACTTCTCTAGCCTAGAAAGAAGAGCGGTCGTTTCCCTTAAGAATGGCCTATCGATCAAAATTCTCCAGGCAGATGAAGGAAACGCGACTGCGATAATGGATATGGACACTTACAACAGGAAGATCCAAGAACCACTAGACGGGGGCGAGTAATAACAAATTATAAAAGACTCCACAAACCTCCGCATCTGTACAGCCTACCAAAGATTCATAAGCAAGGAATTCCTCTGAGACCAATTGTGAGCTCGAGAAATTCACCTGGTTACCCATTAACACACTATCTGATAGGCATAACCCACCCTTATCGGAAAAAACCGAGTCTAGCGTCAAGGATATGCAGCACTTCCCGGAAACCATCAGAAACTCTGGTAAGCTTCGACATCGTGAGCCTATTCACAAATGTGCCCACCGATAAGAGTCTATCATAAGGAGCAGACTGGAAAAGGATGAAACGTTAGACAAACGCGCGCAGCTCTCGGTAAACACAATAATGGAGCTTCTGACAATATGTCTTAGAACTACATACGTCCAATTAGAAGGAAAATTCTACCAACAAGATTTGGGATGGCGATGGGTTCCCCACTATCAGCCATAGCGATCAATACATATATGGAAGACTTTGAAGACCAAGCGATATGCGAATTCACGGAAAAACCAAATATGTGGCTAAGATACGTGGACGATACTTACGTCGTTGGGCAACACATCAATCATAAGCTAGATCACCTAAATAACCACGTCCCTCCATAAAATTCACAATGGAATTGGAGTCGGAACAAAAACTGTCATTCCTGGATGTACTTGTACACAGGAAAAAAAGTAAAAAAGGGTGTGCAGTAACAATAGATAGAGGTTTATCGGGAATCTCACTCAATTGGTTAGGCACTTGGATGCGTGGGCATGTGGCTGGCGTAGAGATATAGAAAGGTTAAAACGGCACCGCTTGATTTATTTTTATACCGCCCTTAGACCAAGAAAAGGGCTATGACACAGTAAGAGATACACTACTGTTAAAATAAGATTGGATGAAGTCCAGAGAGTAGTAGGTCTGGCTATAAATCGTGATCCTAGTTCGCAGGAATAAAGAAAACAACTACGGATAGTTTAACATAACTTGGTTTAATTGTAAATAGAAATAAATAATAAAAAAATAATACCCCAATCGGTGCTTCCAATATAAATATGTACTGGGTGATTCAAAAAACGTTCCGCTAATTTCTAGGGTAAATAGAACATTAAAAAATAACGTTAGTTTGGTTAATAAACATGTGTCCGAAAGTGCCTCCTTAAGAAGATACGGCCGTGTGAAGGTGGCCTCAAAAATCCTTTTTTTATTATCTCTGAAACGGTTTAAGATACCTAAATGAAATTTAGACCACAAATATGATTAGATCATAAAAGATACTGTTGACAAATTTTTAATATTTATTTAAGTACAGTTGGTCACAGTAATATCTTGAAGAACGAAGGACGGTGGTAACCGATAGCAAGAAATGAAACTTCTTGATTTGACGAGAACTTTTGTTAGAAAACTTTAAATCCGTTAAAAGAAACTAACTGTGGTATACTTCTATAATAGGCAGAGAAGGTAAAATCAGTAATTGCTAAATGCTACATTAACACGTTACAAGACCTGAACAAATAAAAGAAAATATCGCTAAAACACTCAAAGAACGTGGCTACCCCAATCTAACACCTAACCTATACAGGGAAATGGTAACCGGAAAAGAAGAATTTAAATATACAGCGATAATAACATATATACAAGATACCTCAGACAAATTACCAAAGATAGGCAGCAACCAGAACGCTCAAGAGAATACTAACCAAAACCAACCCTCACACAATGAAGTCAGAATTCCGTGAATTGTGTATACAACCTACCATGCGAATGCGGCAGAGTATACATAGGAGAGAGCAGTACACCGCTCAAAGTAAGAAGACCCGCAAGGGCGAAACAGAAAAATCAAGAATCGCCGAACATGTCTGGAACGAAGGCCACAGCATCCAATGGGATAACGTACAGCAGAAAATCCAATAAGTCAAGCTAGTGTGGAAATGAAACCCATATGGATCCCAACAATACGCGAAGAGCTTGAGCGCAACACAACTGCGCAGTAAGTGTATGACGTTCGTCTACAAAACAAATCTCTGGTAGCCATTTTGAGCGTTGAGGCGTCCAGGATCGTGGTTCAAATTGCTTCACTATTTTGGGGATAATTGATTGTTAAGACACACTCAAATTAAATGGGCTTTATTTAGAATAATGATATAAAGTAAAAAGAGTACTAAATATTAATAACAAATAAACTAAAAAAAGACTCCCGGTAAATAATAAAAAAAATAAAATATAATTGTGGTAACCTTCCGGATTGGGACGGCACTGTCCAGTTTCAGACCCCGCTAGATGCACCTCTCGTTTTACAGCTGTAATTATACGGGTAAATTGCAACAGGTGGTTTTAAATATACTTAGTATCAGAAATGCTAATTACTTCGGTAGTTATTGACTATGTGTATTGTGCTTCGGGGTTATGGGCATCAGGATTAATTATATGTGGAAATCAAGTGGGTATAATTTTGTATAATTTTAGTTAGATACAATATATGTTTGTCACATGGACCAGGAGGTGTGAAACGTTGTAGTTTGTAAAATTGGGGTTGAATATACAGAGTAGGTAATTAGGTATGTCTAGGTGTGTTTATGGTAGAGATAGGGAATTAATCTAATGGAATTTAACTACTAGAATGGGTGTTGGGGGGAAAACCTCCGTTCACCTTCTATAGTTTGGGGTTAATTATTTCCCCGAGAGGTGACTATTTGTTTGGGGTCGCAACCTCCGTTGAAATAGTGACGTCTGTGTTTGCAATTTAGTGGTGGTTCAAATTACAACCCTTTTTAAATTCCTTTTCCTTTTGTGGCGGAGTAGTATAATTATAGTAAAGATCCTAAGGGACGCACCACGTGAGAATACGGGGTGCTACCTCCGGCAAATCACGTACAGTGTGCTTTTGATAAATTTATACCCCGAGCTCGGTGCTATAAACAGGCAAGCCTGTTTGATATAAATGTGCCTGAGACAGAGTAGTTAGGAGTAGGGGAGCGGATTTATGGATGTCTGGTGAATGTTGGTGGATAGTTTTGTGGTAGTGCAGGTGGTGGATTTGATGGTGAGTGTGGAATGAATAAATGTTAATGTGAATGTTGGTGGCTGGTCAGGTGGATATATCGTGTGTAGTAAATATTTCTAATGAATAGAAATAAGTACATATGTAAACGTCCGGTTAGGTAAGAATTGTACAAATAAGTAAAGGTAGGGTGTAGGTATATAGTCAAGGGGTAGGTTTGTATTTGGTCTGGTAAACAAGTGCAAAATAAATCAGGATAGTTCAAAGTAAGCAAAATAATGATTAATGTTTGGCTGGGGATCTGGTATATAATGGGGAAATTGGAGAGTGGGAAACAGGATAACAACTGATAACATTTATAAATAATGTAATAGAGCATTTGTGGAAGTAACTAGAAAATAAGGTTTGATAAGAATGGAAAATCTGTAAGGAATCTGGCAGGATCATTACAAGTTACAGCACAACATGCGCAATAAACTACTGCGCAATCACGAAAAAGTTATATATATATATATATATATATATATATATATAAATTCTAAAAAATATAAATTGGATTACTCGGTGGCTCAGTGGTAAAGATGTCACACTGATAAGTGAAAGGTACCAAAGTTCGAATCTGAGAGTAGTCAAGTGCTTGTGAAAAAATCGTAACATATGAATTTCACTCAAGTGCAAAAACAGTCCTTCTCAGGACTAAGCCTGATGACGGAAGCAGAGTCTGCTTCCGAAACGTCGCGCTCAAAAATCAAAAACTGTGAAAATCGACTGATCAATTCAATTAATATGAAACCACAGTTAGAAAACACTTGTAATACAGAATAACATCAGTTGTGTGGTAGAAGTTGACAAGGGTTGGTCTAAAGTTCGTGCAAGGTGTTTAAGTTGAAATTGATTACTGAAGTGAACATGTTTTGTATTGTTTGATAACTACCTGTTTTTGTCGTATTTGTTATGAGCTTCTGTTGTACTTTGGTAAAACCCTTGTCAGATATCCGGATATATTCGTGAACCCTTATTGCATCATTCAATGCTTAATAAGCATGGGTTCACGTCAAAGTAGTGGATAGCGACCGCGATCCGTTAAAAGGCGCTCTCTTCTGAATAGCCCAAAGTGTCGACCTAACACGAAACAAAGGCCTTATTACTAACAAACTAGTAAGTGGGTGAACTAAGTGGGGACCTTCAGGCAGGGCTACAAGTGATACGGGCTAACTCAGAGGTTCTCAACCCATCACAAAACACGTAATTCTACCCGTTCATTTATAAATTGTTTACACATTCTCTCTGTTACAGATCGCAATAAAATGTTTCAATGTGAATGTCTGAAGAAATTTTCAAGAAAAGACTCTACTGCGACATAAAAAACTGTGTGTTGGATAAGGATACCAACTACCCCACCTTCAGAGATGCAGCAGGCTGTACCGCAATACCGTGCCGCACATAACAATGTGGCTCAACCAAGTACTTCCGATGCGAACAGAACGGAACATAGTCATATCGCTGAGCGTCTTGCACAACCTGGACCATCAGGGTTAAACAACTTAAAGAATAATGCGCAACACAGGCATGCTGATGATTCCTTTGCAGAAGCAGGACCATCGGGTTTCAACAACTCACGGAAGCGTAAGTCAGACCAATGCAACGAACCAGTACAAAAGAAATGTAGCAAAAGAATTGAAATTGTGCATTGCACTGATTTTTCGATTGATGTTCCACGATATGCTTATCAAGGACACCTTAGAAGCAATAGGCACAAATCAAATGTATGTCTACTCGTTGATACTGGGGTTGAAGTGATCCGCAATGCTTTTAAACAACGCATTGTTTCGTATAGACTATCACCATGCAATACTCATACGGATGTGCAGACGTGTATGGGTGACGTTAAAGTGAAAGTTTTGAAACCAATACAAATTCAGTTGCAGAAACACTTCTACTTGAAATGTAATGAGCTGTTTGGGTTGTACTTTCTGAACAGTAGAGAACGTACTGAATTAAAGTCCTTCCAAACGAAATGTGATATATTGAGTGTCGGGATAGTGTTGGAAGAGTATTTTCAAAGAGCAGTGGAAATCTTGGATGCTAAGCAATCAGAATTTCAGCATAAAGATTCTGGTAAGTGTTGAGTTATGAGTAGTAGGGTAAAATGTTATTAATATATGTTGTTTTGTAGGGTGGTCGCTGGTGCATTTCATATATTTTGAAGTAAACATGTTGAAGTTTTCCCCCACTACGGCTTCATCCTATATGAATGTCCCCGTTGAAATTTCGCATAAACAACATAAAAAAATAGTGAATGTGAAGAATAGTGATAATTGCTGCTTTGCGTGGGCTATTGCATCAGCATTAGTGACACCGAAGGGGTTACCACAACGAACGACTTCTTACCCTGATTTAAGGACGTTATTCAACTGGAATAGTGTAGAATTTCCTGTTAAGCTGACTAACATCTCAACGTTTGAGTCCAACAATAATATCTCCATCAATTTTTATGGACTGGATGATACATATCGTGATGGTCAGCGTATTCCTGAGGTAGTGGGTTCTCTCTACTATACCAGAGCTAAACAATCTATTCACGTTAATCGATTACTATTAGTCAGTAGCCAAACAGATAATCAGCATTATGTATGGATAAAAAATTTTTTTCGTTTACAAATAAGCCGACGTAATGGGCAAAATATTTTTGTGATTCATGTATTCATTACTTTATAACGCAGGAGCAATTAATTCGACACGTGTCTCATGACTGTAATTTCGTATACACTAAATTACCTGGTGTAATGCAAAAAAAAGACAAAACCGGGGAGTTCTATGCGGAAAATATACTTGCACATCGCCAAAAACAGATGTTTCTACCATTCGTAATATATGCAGATTTTGAAGCTCTATTAGTACCGGTAAATACGGTTGAACCCGATCCCAAACAAGCGTTCACGATAAAAGTGTGTGAACATCAACCATACTCATCCAGTTATTATATTAAGTGCGGTGAAAACGATGCTTGGTCCAAATTAGGACTGTATAGGGAGGTTAATGCCACGGAGGTATTTATTACACGACTCGAGAGTGATGTGAAACAGATATATAATGAGCATTTGAAAACTATTGTTCCAATGTTGCCACTAACTGATGAACAACAGGTAATACATGAACAAAGTCAAAATGGTTATATATGCGACCAGCTTTTTATGGATGATCTTAAAAGTTCCAAAGTACGAGATCATTGTCATGTCACCGGTATATATTGTGGTGCGGCACATTCAAATTGCAATTTAAACTTTCAATTGCCTACATTTATACCAGTTTTTCCATAATCTCGGTGGTTATGATGTCCACCTGTTCATCAAACAGTTAGCGAGTGAAACTGAAGAAATTACCGTGCTCCTTGTTAATAGTGAATAATATATAACGTTCGGTAAGCATATTTATGTAGACGAATTCATTAACGGTCGCGGTCTTAGGGAAAAGAAGTACATAACTTTGCGATTAGTCGATAATTGTAGATTCATGGCGGCATCCTTAGATACTCTATCTCCTAATTTATCAGATGATCAATGTAGAGAGGTAAGGAAATATTTTGGTGATAATAATGACTAACTTAGTCAGAAAGAAAGGTAATTTCCATTACGGGTACGTGGACAATTTTAATAAATTAGACGATGTCACAGTACCTTCCTATGACAAATTCTACGATAAAATGCGTGATGAAAATATATCCGATGAAGAATACTGTCG
Organism: Vesta saturnalis; assembly: GCA_036346205.1. NCBI lineage: Eukaryota > Metazoa > Arthropoda > Insecta > Coleoptera > Lampyridae > Vesta > Vesta saturnalis. The sequence continues at coordinate 2,501,716 of JARFJB010000912.1, forward strand.
CGTCCTACTGGTGTGGGATCACTTTAAGTGTAATACACTCGGTGATTGTGCTGATATATTTAAAATCAGACGTGTTGCTATTGGCTGACGTGTTTGTAAACTTTAGGCGACTATGTATAGACATATATGGATTAGAACCTGTGCAGTATGTTACAATACATAGATTGGCGTGGGATACCATGTTGAAATTTACTAAAGTAGAGTTATAATTATTGACTGATATAGATATGTACCACTTTTTTTAAGAAAGGTGTTCGTGGTGGAGAGAGTACTTGTGTTAAGCGAAGAAGTATTACTAACAACGAGTTTGTCCCAAATTATGAGCTCCATCGTCCTAAAGTCTTTTTACAGTATTTAGACGCCACGAATTTATACGGATGGAGTATTCGGCAATATCTCCATCATGATGGGTTTATGTGGTTAACTGAAGAGGAAATTAGGCAATTCAATGTATTAATGATTAATGATGATGACGATTTCGGGTTTGTACTAGAGGTTCATATACACTATCCGCATCACGTGCATGATGAGCTCAATGATCTGCGCACTACATTCCAAGGAACTTGCGCGCTCGCAAGAGTGCAACAAAAATACGCTAGTTTAAAGGAAGATATTGCACTTACAGAGCGTACAATAGAGAGTTTAGACCCCTCCCAAAATCAAATAGCTAGAAATCGAAATATAGAATTCTGGTACTTCAAAAATTTTTTCGGTGGAAGTGGGCATTTGAAAACTTACGAGAGTGTAGTATTGTCCTTTGTGAACGTTCTTTTCAAATTTCAGCTTTCTAACTCTTATACGGGCGGCGTACTATCGGATGATCCAGAGGTCTGCACTTCCGGAATACTCGAACTTCGGAAACTGCAGACCTCTGGGGGATCGGGCATTACGTCGATTGTATAAGAGCTAGACGGCTGAAATTTGAAATGTACTTTCACAAAGGACCATACTATACTCAGGTAAGTTTTCAAAGGCCCACTTTCACCAAAAAAATTTTTGAAATACCGGAATTCTGTATTTCGATTTCTAGCTATTTGATATTGAGAGGGCTCTAAAATAATTACAAGTGGGAGTAGGAACTTGAAACTACAAGTATATAGTACGATCCATTTAGAAAACAAGTTTAAAATTTTAGCCCTCTATCTCTCATAGAAGCGACGTAGTGCCCCATCTCCCGGAAGTCTGCATTTGACGTGATTTACCGATACTTTAAACCGCCGCGGCTCCTCTCATTGACTTTAAACCTATAACACAACCATTGAAACAATTGATTACTAAACAAGATGGTTCTCTCGTCAACGCTGAACTCCTCACATCAAAATTCGTAAAAACTGAGACTGTTGCACATGAAAAGGAAGTTTTGCTTCATCATACGCCTAAAACATCTGGAAGTCGGAAAGCACCACGTTCCTGACGCCATTCCACAAGTTTTAGAAGAAACTGTGATTGCTGATACCACACGTAATGACGAGAGGGAGATTCCTACTTTACAACAACTGAAATCAGAACTGTTAGCTGCTGGATCTCTACCGGCCTTTAAGAGTAACTTAGTCAGTATGAAGGATTAGCGAAATATTATGTGGAAGGTATATTTAGAGATCCCGAAGACGAGTATGATTTAACATACGGTGTACACTTGCTTCCCGAAAAAGAAATTTGTTATTGGTGATACTGAACTAGACTATGTTGGAGAGAATGTTCGTATCGCTCTTCCTGATGGATCATCATTAGGCTATGATGGGACTCCGGGATTATATGAGCTACTATTTAAAGAAGCTCCTACGGATACAAAAAGAGTGGTCTGCAGAAATACAATGACATTTTGCACCGCATAAATGCTGCTCAACGTAATAACTACCCAGATGACCAAATCCAAGGAAATAATAGTGGGAAATACATTGAGATCATTAAACCATTACTTCAACCTAGAAAACGACTCGCTACATCAGCTATTGCACCTCCTACCACAAGATCTCGCACAACTTCTATCTCCAAAAGAGGGGGTGGAATGAAACTATTACGTTATAAAAACAAAGCGATAGAGTTTGTACCTTGGAAAGATCCGAATAAATTAGTGGATTAGTTGCGGGAGTTATTGGGATCAATGCAAGCAGGAAATACTAGCAATCACAACGAAATAATGTATATAATTGACGAATTACGTAAAGCGAAAGTAATAAAGTAGGATCTCTTGTTATAAACCTATTACTACATTCATTTCATTTCATTATTACAACGATCATCACTATAGATACTACTACATATCCAGCACTGATGTCAATAGGTAAATTTGGTGGACACCTTCATCATCAAGTGACAATATATAAATTTAGTACTCATATTGTTCAGCATTCTGGTGATCTTCATTATGAAAATTTCATATCTTTCTCTGGAATAGCCATTAAAAAGAGAATTAGTATTCCTACTGGTATAGTTGACACCTATACCTTTCCCTATAACTGGGGTACCGTAGTGTATTGCAAGTGGAGTCCTCCAGGTCACCACATAACTAGGAATGCCGCAATTAAGGTAACTATACCATAGTTTATACAGTTTGCAACTGCCACGATGTTCCATGTAGAGCTCGTAGTACAATCCAAATTGATAAAATGAGTAAAGCTGATGTTATTGAAGAACTACACAAGCCAGCAAGAAGAAATTTTCCGCGGTGTTGTGTGGTACTTAAAGGTTTAAATGATCTGTTTCAAGATGATTTAGTAGAAATGATACATTATGCTCGGGTTAATAAAGGATTTCAATACATTTTAGTAGTAATAAATGCAATTTCTCAATATGTCTGGTCTTATCCCATCAAACGCAAGAATGGCAAACTAGTCACAGATGTAATGAATAAACTTTTGTCTGGTTTGCAAAAGACGCCTACAAATATACCAACTGACATGAAAACGGAGTTTTATAATGCTGAATTTAAGAAAGTAATGAAAAAATGTAATATTAATCATTACAGTAGTTATTCAAACTTGAAGCGTAGCATGGTTGAACGTGTAAATCGCTCACTTAAAGCAATAATGTGGAAAACATTCAGTATGCAAGGCTCCTATAAATGGCTATTAATATTACCTTAAATTGTTGCGAACTATAATTCAAGAAAGTATAGAATCACCGGATATAAAGCTATAGATGTAACGGAAAAGAATGCTGCCTCTATTTTGAAACATTTAAAATGTCTTAAAGTTCTTGGCTTTAACACGCCTAAATTTAAAGTGGGGGATTATGTACGTATTATCAAATACAGAAGCATATTCTCTAGGGGTTAGACGCCTTGGAGTTATGCAGTCTTTCGAATAAGAGCAGTGAAACGTTCCAGTCCAATTACCTATACATTACATGATAGTCGAGATGAAGAGATACAAGGACGTATTTATGAGCCAGAACTTCAAAGTGTTAAACATCCTGACATTCGCCTAGTTGAACGACGTCAAGGAAATATGTCTTTCGATAAATGGTTAGGGTTTGGTAATTCTCACAATTCAAGGATTTCTAACAAAGACGTTATATAATACACTCTGTATGATTCATTTTATATATTGTAATATTATTATGTAATGAATAACTCTTTTTTTATTTTAAATATTCTATTTATTATTAATACATACAATACTGTACACTACTAAAGCGTTTCATAAATACGTAATCACGATGTTACTTTTCCAGGACTGCTGAAATTATTTTTCTACACCCTTCTATCCTTTTCCTAAAGCGTACAAAGTTTCTAACTAACTGTTCCCATTCTCTTTTTGTTCCCATTCTACTACATCGTAAACTACGTTTTTGAGCTCATTAAATCAGACCCCCTTTACTTGTGTTGTCATCTGTTGAAATATAATTCGGTAAATGGCATTCTATTTTATGTACAAATTGTTCCAAAGATATTTCTCTAAGGTCTTCTATTAATCGCTTAATACAACAAATACATACGCTCTACACCATCGTCATGCGATTGAAAATATTTCGCTCCAAACGTATTCCACTACCATACTTATAAATTAGATTATCTAAATAGTAATCACTAAAAGTGCCCCGTCCATACACTTTTTCATGTTCAGCATCAAATTCTAATGATGAGATTGTCATATTAGTCTTTCACTGCACTAACTCAATCTACAATCTTAGGCCACAGCTCTGCACTATAACACGTCCACATATTGACTAAACATTTATTATTACCCCTATTCTCGATATATTCGTTACCCCCACTTGTTACTTAACAGCTTTCACAACTTCTACGTCAATATCAATTTTCTCCTTGGCAAATTATACAATTTCCATAACACATGCTACATTAAAATCAAATATATCTTGTAATGGAACTATTTAACCTGTGTATGTCAACATCAGGCATTTCTGTTGCCGCATGTATTATTTTATCATAAGATGCAGGAAATCCCATAGTAGGTACTAAATCCAATCGGTAACTGACTATTTTAAGAAGTCTCCATAACTGTTCTGTAGACTCCCATCCTAAATAGATTTCTGATTCTTCACAATCAAAGATGCGTATAATTTTCTTCTTGTTAATAGTTTCGTACGATATCGTTTTCGAACCCATCTTTGTAGCTAGCCATGTCCCGTCAAGTGTGTAGCAATAATTTGTAATTATCCCTTGGTTGTACCTAAGTATGTGCCATTCCTGCTTATCAAACACCACTCCATTTCTCTTAGATCCACCAAGTTTCACGACTTGTTCAAAATTGAATTGGAGTGACAGACCGACACTAATATACTTCGATTTACTTTTATTTCAAAAATACTGCTCATTGTTATTTAAAATATGACTACATCCACTTGAATCCATAAGACTCTCAATCTTCGCCTTTTTTATCGCTTGACGTAATATGTTCTCCATTACCACAATACTGGTTTCACATGTACTCTCTCTGCATATCCTTCTTTCCCCACTATTGCTGACCGCCACACTGCACGTTATTTCATCAATCCTACCGTTTCAAGGCCTTCACTCACGGCGTTTCTTGACCTTTCCGGCCCCCACATTTTAAAGGTTCCTACACCCTCAAGGTTGTCACAGTCTCAAGGTTCCCAAACTTACAATGACCTCCCTTCCTCACGTTTACCACTTTTCATCAATCATGTCGTTCTACAATGTTAACTATACATAAGTTTTTACAAGGTCATTTCTTTCTTTAAAAGTATGCGGTGAGCATGTGAAATAGTTCCAAACTGCGTGCAATTTGAAAAAAAGGGAGTACTCCTTCTATGTCATTAGAACCGCTAAAGAATACATATGAAGGTGTGCATTGGAATACTGAATGGTTTACCAACCTAGATAAAAGAATTCGCTGCTTTCACCATCATGCCTTCATGGGTAATTTGCTCTTTATACTCGTTATCATCTTGCTGGCCATATGCATTTATGCTGTGACTGCTACAAACCATTGCAACCAAGTAAATACCGAGTTCTTGACTAACATACACATATGAATAGATGGGTCGCAATTTACCACATGTCACATCAAGAATACTGGTTCTCATCATGTAGAGTGTCCCTAACAATGCTGCACGAGGTATATAAAGGTGATTAATGCATACTCTGCGGAGAAGTGTATTATTCGTACAATTAGTTTTTTATACTGTAATATTGAATATAGTAAATTATTTCCTGTTAGTATCTTACTGTGTTCTACGGTGAGAAGATGTGCAAGCTTTTATTATCGTCAATATTACAATTGTTTCGATACAATTCGATACGATTTACATATCGAACATGTTCTGGAGTTCACTCACCTCCATCGCTTACAGCAGCACGATTCATTTCCATATCTTCAGACGATACGGTCATCTGACACTCAGTTATAGGAACATCTCCGATGGGCACCACACTGCACGTACGCTCAATTACTTGCACCACGTCTACGCAGGTGTAATGATGCAGAAGTGAAAAGGACCTTTTGCACTTGTACTAAATCAAAATGTTTTATTCCTAAAGAAAATCATATATCTGAATAATACACTGATTACATTTGTACATACAACAAATAAATATATTAGCATATCATTGTCTTTTTTTACTTTTGTTCTAAGTGTGGTATCAGAGAAATGTAAACATTACATCAGAAAGCCGTGAAAAAGTGAGTTGGCTGTCTGAGTAGGTAGGGTGCGCAAATAGCCTTGAGAATGTGTTAAGTGTTAGTGACCTACGATTGTTGTTTCACCTTGGAGCTGTGGTAATCTTAGAAATGTGCGACCTTGAGAAAGTAGTCTATAAACATGACCTACTTCTTTCGCAACCTTGAGCCGGTGGGACCTTAAAATTGTGGTGACCTTGATAATGTGGGACGTTGGAAATGTGGCGTGTTCCACAAGTGTCCAACCTTACCTACTACGGCAGGAAAAGAGATATTGCTTTCTTTGCTAATTCTGGATATTAGTTTGAATACTAGAGCTTCTCGATGTAAAAAGCAATGAATGAGTCGTTATTATCAATGGATTTTTCTGTAATGCGAAACTTAAAAATCCTTTTATATTGCCCGGCATTGCGGCAGCGCCATCTGTACATATTGAAATGCAATCCGTCCATTTAAATCCTTGAGTCTGAAAGAAACTGCCAACAGTAGCAAATATGTCGGCTCCAGTGGTTGTTGTTTCCAATTCTTGGCAAAATAGAAACAGTCCAATAATTTTCGGCCCGTTCACAAATCTCACAAAAAATATCAATTTGGCTTTTCCTGAAATGTCCGTGCTTTCATCCAGTTGTAGTTAGTACTATGTGCTGTGTCCTTTTGTTGACCATGGATTTATATTTTTCTTACCGTACTAGGTTGCGAAGCAGAGGCAAGATTTAAACTCTCATTATCCATTCTTATCTTTTTCCCTACGATAGTGCGTTCTTCTTTATCCTATTCTGCTGCAGAAGAGCTTTCGCCCTCTGGAGCTGGCTTTTTCCTTGTTAAAAATCTATCCATGGTTTCTCTACATAAAATTATTTTTGCAAAACTATAATATTACCTTTTAATACTTCTGACCAACAATTATTACCACTACAATTTTACATTTTGATCACGGTGACTGAACAATAAAACGAAAGGGAAATAAACGTGATAATGAATAAAAACTATTATGAAATGGGTTCTAATCGCAAATTAACAAAATAACATTAATTTTTTAGAATTATTATACTAAATTTACCTTAGCTTCGTAAAGTGTAAAAAGGCTTGTTGACAGGGCCAAGCACACTAAAACCGTGAGGTAATCTGCAATCAGCGAAACATTACTTTGCACCAACCGTTTTGCACTGTGTCCTGTGACTATACTTACTGTTAAAGCGGAGAGCGCCACGTAAACAAGAAATCGGTTAATCGGATCGCGTCGCCGTATATCGTCGTGCCGGCTCTGTTGCCAAAGATACAAGACACAAGATCTCTTGTTTCGCGCAACTATTGAGGACGTAATTTAAATGACAAAAATTGAGAAGAGAATATTACATATTACGTATTGGTACATTTGTGTATTGGTAGAATAGCAATAGTCGTAAGCTTAAATGTTACTGGTTAAAAAAGATAGATAAAATATCGTATTCGTAAATGTCGCGACACACTTGACTGGTGATGGCGACACACTAATGTGTCTCGACACGGTGGTTGAGAACCGCGGGGCTAGTTAACGGTCCATTGGCTTTACAGTCCCGTGGCCGAGACTGGAGCGGGCTAGTATCATAAACTACATAGTGGCGCATTAATTAATTAACAAGTATTTAAAGTGAGCTCCAACCAGACCAAGGCGTCTGCCCTGCTGACACAATTACTGCTGCAGCCTATGAGTTATGTACGAGAATAACCTGGAGCGCTTGCCCCCTAGTGAGTTCTTTGCTTGTCATTAACAGATAAACAGTTGTAACATTGTTTCATGCACCTAAACGATCGAGATGACCGGCCCTTGCTGTCGACTCATCCTTTCCGTACAAATCCCCGTAGTGCACGGGTTCATTATTAATGAATCTATAAAAGGTGAGTTTACATAAGATTTGTGGCACTTACACGACCTTACATTTCAAGAATTGTATACAAAACTATAAAAAACGTATTTGAACTTAACATAGAGAGATTAAATTTGACCCGGAGAAGACGTGAAGTAATTCTGTTAACACCACATGTTTAATGAGTTATGTGCACTTCTTTGTATAATTACAAATATTGATCATATGGGTATTTAAATAATGGTGACGTATTCAAATTAATCAAAACTAAGCAAGTGAAAAATGAAAACAATGGAAGTTGGAGAATCATAGAAGAAGCCCTATTTCATAACGTAATTTGTCTTTCAGTAGTGAAAAATCTTCCGACACAACTTGAACCAGTTCAGGTCATACCTTACTTTGTCTCTTGTAAATTAATTTATTGGGTATTTCAAAATATAGAGCCAAAATATTACATTCATATTTGAGATCTATGTATGGAAATTTAGGGGGAAGGGAGAGTTAGTTTTTTAATTTACTTTGACGAAAAACCGTTGCTGAGAGTATACACGATCTAGTTTTTAAAAGTCATTTTAGACTGCACCAGTTTTAGTTCTGATAATAAAGTGGGTTGGTTGAAAGACATTAAACCACGATAACCAGAACGGATAATAACTTCATAATTATGTGCGAATTCTAGTTAATTGTTGAAAAGGAAATGCTTATAAATTTTAGTAAAATATTTCCAAAATAATAAGGTTTAAGTAATGTGATAAATAAATAAGTAAATTTCAGTGACCACAAAGTTACGTGATGTTAGAATAACATAATTTATATATATATATATATATATATATATATATATATATATATATATATATAGTGAGTTTTTTTTTCATTATTTGTATGGGATCTCGGAAACTGTAAGGGTTCCACATTTGCTGAAATGGGGAAAGATTTGCTTCTTTGGAAGACTAATCCACATTTTGTTGATTGAAGAAAATTCATGGCTTACTAGATATTTCCAGATAGTTTCAGCGCGCAGCGCTTTGATTGGTTTATTTCTAATGATAGATAAAAATTGTTTAAATTACAATTTGTAGAAAATGTTAAATGGTCCTGTTTTATGGGCTGCACGTTCCTCTGATCTTTTAGCTTTAGACTTTTTTGTATTTGGGTTAATAAAAGATCTAGTATATGTGCGATCATATGCAACCTAGCAGGAGCTACAGAAGCTGTTATTGATGCGTTTAACAGATTAGATGGGAGAAAATTTAAGATTGCTGTTAACTCCGTGTTGAAAAGGTGTCGCATGTCTGTCGATAATAACGGTGGACATTTCGAACACTTACTGTAAATTTCTTTTATTTTCCATGGCAAGATATGATTTTTGTTAACCCTAATAATAGAAAAGCGTGCTTTTATTTATTAAAATAAGTGATATAACCCTTACATCGTTACAATCAGAAAAATGCACTATTAGAGTATGTCATAGCCAACTATGGTTTCCATTGAAAAAATTCAACTTTCCTTCATAACTTCAGAATGCTAAGCAAAATTAGAAAAAATAGTACGGTGACGTTATTCGGCACAAAATTCTGTACAAATTGTATTCGAACAATTGTTATCTATCTTTAGAAATAACCGAATTAAAGCGCTGAAACGATTTTGGAGATTTTTTTTTTACAGAAATCTAGTAAGGCATGCATTTTCTTAGCTTTTATCCCCATACTAATAGTGAAAAAACTCACCCTGTATATGTATATATATATATATATATATATATATATATATATATATATATATATATATATATATGTATATATAGGACAAGGTTTGTATGAACAAAATTTTTTGGAAAATTCTCCGGAAAAGGCGGAAAATTAGATAATATTTTTTGAAAATTTAACATGCAGTTTGACAGTTCTGCTGTCACATGTTTTCGTAACAACGACAATAACTGTATTGAATATTGATATTTTAATTAAATTGAATTGATAGCGATATTTCAGTGGGTTATCGGTGATGATCATATCTTGGCTGCATTAAAAATAATGAAATTCATCAATTGTGAATGTGTAGTAAATGGTGTGAAAAACGTGGTCAATCATTTAAATGTGGTATAGAAGAATATTATAAGAGAAACGGGTACGCGAGGGAAGAAGAAGAGAGATTAAGAGAAGAGGGAGTAAGGGTAAGAGAGGACACTAATAAGAAGATATAGCGAGGTACAAAAGCAAGGGAGATGGGCAAAAATAAAAGAATCTAAATACAATGTAAATTATAGAAAGATTAAGGGGGAAGGGAAGGGAGGAAAGAAAAAAATAGTGGCAAGGTTCAGATGCGGCGGGTACGGAGGAATCTTCTTCTTAACTGAATCACTGAATTATATATATATATATATATATATATATATATATATATATATATATATTTTTAATCTACTTACTATGAAGGTCTCCGAAACTGAATCAGATAGAAATACGGTTGAATGGGAAAGATTTAAGGTTTTATGAGGCCATTTCACCCCGCTTTTGTTTTCTTCAAGGAGCCCAAGGTTAACTAGATACTTCAAAAAACGATTTTTCTGTGCTCTCTTTAAATGCATATAATTCCATTATTTTCACTTTAAGTAAGTGCAAAGGAAAAGTGTGTAAATAATTATGCTCTTTATAAGTCAGTTTTTAAATGGCAACAATAGTTGGCAATGATTTTTTAAAAAAGAGTTTTTCCTGGCCTTTTTAACGATATAACATATGGCATAGTTATTTTGAAACTAAAAAGATGCGGCCGATTTTCCCGTTTCGCATCAGATCATTAAATGCTGCTCACGTTGTTTGACGTTTGATTTGAAAGTACTTTTTAGTTTAGTTAGTAATTTTATTCGTCGCTATTTGAATGTTACATTCGGTGACAAAAAATGAAATGCGAGCTGCACAGAAATATTTTGCCCTCTATTTTAAACGCAGTCAGCCTTCTCATCGCACATTTAAAAGATTATACAATGCTTTGCGTAAATGTGGATCTTACTGGTAAACCAGAAATGAAACAGGACACATTAATGAAGCTGCCGAAGTGAACAACAAGGATTGGACGTGGTGTGGTGGTCACTTCCCCTGGTCCCCTAGATCACCCGATTTACCTCCCATTTATTTGGGGATATGTCAAATCTAAAGTTTATGACACTCCTGTTGATGATCGCGATGGCTTGGTAAACATTTTTTTCCACCTTCCATGAATTACAGGAAATGCCAGGCATCTTCAGGAGAGTTCGCAATTCAATGTTAAGAAGATGTCAAGCCTGTATCGATGCGGAAGGGCGACAATTTGAACATTTATTATAAAAAATAATAAATTTAATTATTATTAGAGCTCGGATTATATGCAAAATGCATATTCTATAACATGAATAAGCCATCCAAAATACTTTGTTTATACACGAATCGCATAATTTAAATTCGATTGACACCAACTTTATTTTTTGGTATTTTGCATATTTCACTCACTGCATGCATTTTATTGTATATTTATTCAATTGAAATTTTTTTTATAATTAAATTGAAAAATTACATTTATTCTATATATTTGTGAAGTTTTTCACCGTTTTTTTTTCATCTTCCCATTTTGGAGATTCAATGGAATTATATTAAATTATGTGTATTCTTGCATATTTATTTATCTACAGAAAACTCATTAAGGTAGAATGCAATAAACCTTTCAGTCTCAAATATTCAATTGTTCTGAGGGCCATTGACAATAAGTTACTATGATTGTTGGTTTGACCAATTAGATTTGTTATCCAAATTCCAAATGACAATTTAATGAGATTATTTCTATGAATGGGTGAATAGAACGGATACTTTAATGTTAATAACCTACTCAAGCAGATGAAATGAAAATGAAATTATATAATCCTATATATTAAAATAATCGGGTCATTTAGTTCACGCAGATTGCGAGACAACTGCTTAACGGATTTCGACGATTTTTTTTTTTTTTTTGATATAAAGGTAAATTTGTGTAGAAACAAATAACTGAGCCAGAATTTGATTTTAAGGTTTTAATTTTTTTACAAATTTGCTTAAATTTTGCAAAAGTCTAGCACCCGACGGTAATATTTTAAGTTTGTTTTCAAAGAGAGAGTTTCAAATCATATGTTTACCGCAAAATTTTGCGAGTGAAAAGCTCGTTTCAATAATTTGCATTTCTTTGGTAGCTTTTTTTACGATCTTTTAGTTTAGAAATTTTTAAACTACTAATTAGTAACTACTAATATTAGTCGATAATTAAAGTATCTCGATCTCTAATAAATGGTAATAAAGTAATCGATTATGGAAATGTCTCGATTATTCCCTTTACTAATTCCTTCCCCTTGTTATCTTGACTAACTTGCTCAGAACTTTTCAAGCGGATCAAGGGATTTTCCGAAATGCAGGTTTATGTGCTTAAATGCTTATTAACTATTATTGTGGTTGTTTGCCGACATTTCTTTTTGGGGTGTTCCATTCTTAATCCCTGAGTTGTCGGCAATATTTCACTTCTCCTTGGAAAGGATCTGTGTAAAAGTGGTTAGTACTCAGATTTTAAATTTAAGTAATGCTGTATTTGTAAGACCGTGCTGTAGTGAACATTGATTGGAAAGTACGTGGCGAGCATTAGACTACAAAATCGGCGCAGCATGATTATTTGATTGTTATTTAAATAGTGGCAAAAATTAATAGTTTGGTTTCGGTTTGGATAAAAGACTTTCCAGAGCTTATACTCGATGGCGAAGAAGTGTTTTGGAGGACATGCAGCAAAATAGTAGGTAGTATTTTCTATTAATTAGATTTTCAGTAGTGGCCTTTTGATTTTAAAAATAATTACCTACAAGTTTTGTTATTTTAAATTGCTAGATCTTAATTGAATATTACTTGCAATTTTCACAGATATCCTGCGGAAAAAAATTTCAAATAACGCAACACATTGGAACTCCGTTACATCAAGTTAGATTTAATCAAGGCGATACACAACTATCCCTACAGGAACCAATGGTTGCAAGTTCTACAAGTAATGGAAGGGAAACTTTCAATTCAGGACTGTCAGGCACTTGTTAATTCAAACATACCATTATGAAAGTTAGGAAACGACAGTTCCAAGCCTTTTCTGGAAAAATTCTGTAAAATGTCAATTCCAGACGAAAGTACATTAAGAAAAAAATATATTAATGGTGTTTATATTAGTACAATGAAAACAATACGAAACCGTGTGGTGAAAAGCATATTTATTTTATTGTAGATGAAACCACCGATATTTGTGGGCATGCCATCGTTAATCTAATTAGTCTAAAGTAGATAATTTAACAATAATTAGATTTTTAAACCACAACTTAACAAATTTGTTTCTTCCCGAAGCGGTTCCTTCCGAAAAAATCGGATTGATGTTATAGGATGCAGCTACGTATATGATTAAAGCAGCAAAAAATCTAAAAATATTTTATAAAAATTTAATCCACACAACATGTTTAGCCCACGCGATTAATACAGTAGTGGAAGAAATAAGGATACAATTTCCACTTGTAAATATTTTAATTAGTAATGTTAAAAAAGTGTTTATAAAAGCGCCCCTGAGAACACAACTGTACAAAGAAAAATTACCAAATACACCACTGCCCCCCACCCTGTTATTACTAGATGGAGTACTAGATTAAATGCTGCTATTTTCTATGCGAAATATTTTAATAAAATTAAAGAAGTAATTGTAGATTTTACTGATAGTTCCGCAGCAATTATAGAATCAAAAAAAGTGTTGCGGAATTCTGAACTACCACAGCAGTTAGCATTTATTAAAGCCAATTATAACCCTATTGTCGAAACAATTTTGAATTTAGAAAAACAGGAAACGCCTTTGACGAAGTCAATTGAATTAGTTAATAATCTCAAAAAATCGATTGGCTGAAAAAATTGGAAATATCATTGGACAAAAACTTAGTGGTGTTCTAATTAAAAATGAAGGGTTGAACATTCTTGAAAATGTTTCAAAAATTTTACAAGGTGAATTTGTGCTAAGTAATGTAGATCCTGCAATCATTTCTGTTTTAAAATGCGCCCATTACATCTGTAGATGTAGAGCAAAGTTTGCTATATACAAGAATATACTTTCCGATAGAAGGCAATCGTTTACTATGCACAATTTAGAAAAATATATGATTATAAATTGTTTTGATAATGTAAATAACAATAAGCTAAATAATTAGTGATTTTTATCGTTTGTTATTGTCTTATGATTCTATTAGATAATCTCATTAGTCATTAGTCATTAATATTAATTATTGTTTTATATGTATTGTATATGTATTATTTTAAAAATAAATGTATACAAATATTTTGTTTATTATCGTGAGTAAAATTTAGTACATATGCTGCGTATTTTTGTGCATATTATACAGAATCAAGTGCATATTTTAAAGATTTTAGATGCATGTATATGCGCATATTTATCTAATTTTCGTGCATATAAATCCGAGCCTAGTTATTACAGTATTCAATTTATTATTAAAAAATGTTATTGTTCTTATCTTGTTGTGTTTAACCTTTAATCTTTGATTCGTAATTAAAAAATTACAATTGTTAATTTTTTCTAGATTAAAATGTCCATGGACCGTTAACAAAACTAAATGCTTCTAAAATATCTCTGTAAATTAGCTTCTAATCAAAATTTTTCAGGAGCCATTTCTTTTTCTAAATTAAATTTAAAATTAAAGAAACTTTTAGATTTGAAAAAATGCAGTGACGTAAAAGATAGCGAGGGAATAAGCGGGCCAACCCTGAATATCTACGCCACTGGAAGACATCTACAAAACCTGAAATAGCCAAATTAAGGATCTTTTGTTTATTGTTCATGCCAAGTTTCATCAAAATCGGTTTAAATTTTGGTTATAACCAAAAACTGTTATATTTCTTTAAACTTTGACACCCTGTGTCTTTTAAACGAAAAGTGAATTTGAGTTGAAATTTATTTTTTCAACTTGTATTTAACAGAGGAACTGCCCCTTTAAATTTGGGCCAATATCACCCAAACACCCTGTGTATGTATATATATATATATATATATATATATATATATATATATATATATATATATATATATAACTTTTGTAATTGTTTGACTTGATTTTGTATAATTATTAATATTTTATGGTGTAAGTCAAATTAAACAATGACTAACAATATACTTTTTATTAATCTTTACAAATGTTTCGTTAACGTTTGTTAACTTCATCAGCGATTGACGTTAATTAGAAATAAACCGACTATGAATTTTACAAAAAGGAGTTATAAATTGTTGGAAAATTATCTCAATCTCTCTTACTGTTACATGCATTATTACTATTAGTTTTGTGCATAATTCGTTAATTTATTTAAATATTTCGTTGCCACTGCATGACTTTTATTTCAATAATAATAATAACGATGTACCTAGATGGATATTAGAAAATTATAATTAGTTTTTTTTAAATACATTTTTTTACAATCACTGTGTTTGGGTCTATATGACCCGGTGATTTGTGTGGTTCAAATTAGAAGAACGAGAAGCAGATTATTATCATAGACGAATGTACTTTATTAGTTTTGTTTTATTTTCATAAATATGAATAACTTACATAATATTGCCACATTATAGCGCAATATTGCGCATATTGCCTGCTTTATTTGCATACCGATAAACAAGTTTATTCCTGTTGAGACTTGTCTGTGGCTCTGCGTATAAATGCAGCCACTGAGCACCTGTGTGTTAGTTTCGTAGTAAATATCAAACTTGATGCTTACGAATAGTGAACTTGAGAAACTTTCATATGTTTCTAATACCGATTCTAATGCTTTTGAAGAAGAAGACCATTTGTCCGAAACCGACATATATAAGCGAATCGGATGATGAAGTCGAAGCTACGATTTCAGATGAAGCTGATACTGATAATCACGTAACTTTAAAAGATGGCAACATAGTATGGAATGAAGACACATCAATCGGGAAGGTTATTATTTCGTTGATTCCTGGGCCAACAAGGTATGCTACGTAGCGAATAATTGATAAAAAATCCAAGTACTTATTATATTTCGCACCCACCATTGTAAACCTAATTTTGAAAATGTCAAATTTAGAAATCAAAAGACTTTGTGGCGACACGTTTCAAGAACTAACATAGACCTAGAAGAATATTTTGCTAAAATAGTTATAAAGTCACGTTCTTGAACCAGTAATGCCGAAGCAAGGGAACAATCAACCACAACCAAGCGTAAAAGATATAATTTTAACATTTATAATAACATGTAATAAAAATAAAATAGCGTAATAAAATGTAATAAATAATAAATTCTAGACCTTATTTCTTATTATTATTTACAGTTATATCAATTTAACGACAATAAAACGACAACTGTAAACCCCCGGGTCATAATGACCCGAACACAATAAGTGAAACCAAAATGTTAACGCAATAGGAGAGTTAATACTTCTACATATTAATTGTGTACACATAACTTTGCCGTACTATTTTAATTTTGTAAAAGCATGTTCAATAGAGACTGCTTTTGGCGGATTCTAAAATTTGATACCAAATTAATTGAAACATTATTACTGTAATCGTTTTTGATCGACTAAAAAACCTTACATTAGGATATCTAAGTCTTATAATAACAATTATTATTATTATTAAATCAAAAATATATGTTAAATTTAGCAAATTATTCTGAAATTTATGTTGATTTACGCATAAAATAAAAACATAAGGTAATAAATTTCGCCAAGACCGTCTTAAGGGTGCTTTATATGAGTTCTAATTGGATTGAATGCATTAATACGCAGGAGAAGGCAACACGTATAAAATAATTTTTAGGGAGGAAATGAAAATAAAAATAAAATTTGAAACTTCAAAATTTGAAATGTTTTCGCCGTCAATTGGTTAAAATAAGGTCATTTAAAGCTATTAGTGATCGTATAAAATTTAAAACGGCTTAAAGGTCATAAGAAATTTAAGTAAATACTAAATGTTGTGTGGGTAATGCATTCAAGCTAGGTAAGTGAATGTTTAATGAAAAAGTGTGCTGAACTCATTGCCTTTTAAACAAACTAATAAATATAACATTCTATAAATTAATTATAGATTTAATTAAGTAAATTGTGAAATAACATGCTTCACAGTTAATTGAATATCACTGGGAGTTCAGAGGATTTATTTAAAATGTATTTAAGCCCAGAACTTGAATAAAAAATAAGGTATATATTAAACAATTTATGAAAATGCATAGTGAATTGGGAAATTTTCAAAATTAAACAGTGAAACAAAAATATATTTCAATTAAGTAGGAGATCTTATCTTATTTTAGTAAATTTAAATTTTTGAAATTCATTAATATTGTTTGATAGAGTAAATTCACTGTGTATCGGAACTCGACCATTAAATTTCTAGGTATATAGTTTAATGAGCACGATAGGTTCTATATAAGAAATTACTGGTATATGTCTATCATATCATCTAATAAATCGTACTCAATGTTTAAGTTGAAATCTTGGTAATCAAATTTTACCCTTGTGCTCATTTATTCACTTTTCAGTTTGGTGCAAATTAAGGTACATAGCACTATTATGTTATGTTGGGAAGAGAAACCTGATCTAATTTGGTGATGGGGGTAAAAAATTCAGCTATATTTAAATTGATTGTGACGTACATTTTCTAACATTTTTGGCAGTTAATATATAATAAATTAATATAAGGTTTCATGACTCCAATTATTAGATTTTAAAGTGATCAAAAGATATAATTTAACACTGAAATTTGTCATTGCCCTTAAACAGGAAAATAATTTGGCACACTAGTAGTATAAATTATTAATACAAATTTATTCAGTTATTTTGATTAATTTAAATTTGAACCAATATGTAAGACTATAGCTCAGAAATAGATTTCATAAAATTAATAAGATTAAACTCGAGTAGAAGACAGACAACTTACCTTTCACTTTTTGACCCTGGAGTTGACCTTGACGCCCACGAGGAGGATGTAATTTAACCTTGAGGTTGACCTCGGGTTTGGTCTTGAGACTGGCCTTGGTGCCTGTCATTGTAATTGGCCTTGAGCCTGACCTTGGGGTTGGCCTTGAGCTAGCCAAGACCAGAACTAAAAATTTGTTCAGCGGGAAATTTAAAATTTTCTAATAAGGGGCCCTAATGCTAACTTGTAAGGCAGCTATAAGAACTTTTGTTAGGGTCTGCGCCCTCTTGTCGTGCCCCCCTTGGGTGGAAATAGTATTCTAATAAGGGGGCACTAATGCTAACTTGTAAGACAACTATAAGAACTTGTGTTAGGGTTAGCTCCCTCTTGTTTGGAAATAGTATTCTAATAAGGGAGCCCTAATTCTAACTTGTAAGACAGCTACAAGAATTTGTGTTAGGGTCCGCGTCCTCTTGTCGTGGCCCCCTTGGCTGGAAATAGTATTCTAATAAGGAGGTCCTAATGTTAACTTGTAAGACAGTTGTAAGAACTTGTGTTAGGGCCTGTGCCCTCTTGTTTTGACCTCTTGGCTGCAAATAGTATTCTAATAAGGGGCCCTAATGCTATCTCATTAGACGGGTATAAGAACTTGTGTTAGGTCCTGCCAGTAGTGACCCCTTGTTGCGATATTTGAATTTGTTTCTAGCACCATCTTGTGGTGTATGAACTAATGAATATTTTCTGCAAAAATAAAGGTAGTGCCACCTAGTGGTATATTTCTAAGATCAATTAGGGTTCGCTAGTGGTGCCACCTACTGGTGTATGATCTAACGAATGTTTTCTATAATATCTGCTCACACAAGCACAAACACAAGCGCAGGCACAGACACAGCCACAGGAGTAAACACAGGCAGACAGTCACGGACACACACGCAAACACGAAAACACGAAAACACACACACACACACACACACACACACACACACACACACACACACACACACACACACACTCACACTCACATACACACACAAACTGGAAAACACGCAATCACACACACGCAAACGCAAAAACACGCAAACACGACATAACCGGTAACTCACATTTTAAATATACGAGACTTTTAATTAAATGGGCAGGTATCAATTTCCTGAACGAAGGTTCAACAGTGCTATTACAGGGGCGATATGAATTCGCCGCTATGCTCTTAGATTGCAGTAGGAGAGGGCGTGTGGTCCTTTTCGATAAGGAACAATTTGTAATGATGTTAAGATCGGGGCGCCACTGACTTAATACTAACTTGCTTGCACTTGAGCCAGCAAGTGTTGAAGGTAGAAGCTCAGACAATCTCAATAGCCGTTCTTACCTGTTGTCAACCGGCAACTGATTGCACTCGTATTGCAATTTTAAATACTTAAACAGATAATTAAACAGACACTCAACACATCAACATAGACACACACCAAAATATCTTTTTACATTGTGGCCTGAAAGGCCCTCTACAAAACCCAATTGAATTTACAATAAATTAACTATTCCGTCAAAATCCAATTTATCCCTCTTTCTTTTACAAAATCATTTACAAATGTACAGAAAGGTAACGTATCGGCCGCCTTGCACGTACAACTCGTCTCTGTACCTAAAATTTATGCTGTCTGCAAATTTATTTACTCTACTTCAATCAATTCTGCTAAACTTGCGAAATCCTGATTAAATAATGAAAATTTACAATTCGGCAACATTGCTTTTAAATTTTATTTTGCAGACAACATTGCTACAATTTCCTATGCCACATACAATAGTTATGTTAAAAATGGTTGCATGGGTTTTAACTGCTTTGTATTGTTCATTAATTTGCTTTAATTTAGTTAGAATGATTTTAAGTTAGTCAAGTTGCTTTGGTATGTGAGAATCCTTGCGATATTGCAGGCTCACAATCCATTAATATAAGTAATTTGATTGTAATCTCATTATATTTAGAATTTACATTAGTTCTGCATACGTAAAAAACAAAATTTACATCGATTGGGGCTTGAATCTCGATGGCGCAGTTCGTTAGCGCGGTACTCTAGCAAAGTACATGTCGTGGGTTCAAATCCTACTCGAGGTAAACTTTTTACTCATGTATTTAATAAAATTCATAATAATAATTTTTAGTTAGAATGAATTTTAATTTTTTTATCTTTTATTTATAGTTGCAAGCGTTTCTAATATTACAAATTTTGCTTCACTGAATTTTTTTTTGTTTGCTTAATTAACACAAAGTAAAATTTTAGTTGCTTAGTTCAGTGTAGGTATAACGTAAACATCATAATTCTCAAAGGGATATAATTCCAATTTTGTAAGTTCATTAATATTGAAATGACCACTACTAAATTCTTGAATTGAACGAAAACAATAATCAGACGATAATGTAAGTATTAACATCAATCAACCATTCATAGTTAAAAATCTATTACTAATTGCAGCATGTAGACGAAGATAGGCCATTCACAAAATCAGTGCACTAATTGTACTTCCCCGATTACGGCACTAACCTGTATTCAAGAGCTGATATGTACCCACAGATTTGGCTTGCGGTAACACTTCTTACAGAGGCACCCAAATATCGATACAACCATTAATGAACCGAGTGCTCGTACAATTCTTTAATTACCAATTAGTACCAAGGAAATTGTGCAAAGCGTGATCCTTATCCTAATGTATGTATAACGGTAAATTACAATAAACCCCAGAAACGTAAAACTTGGGTTAAGACTTCATACGAGGATAGTACCACAAAATCGTAAACTAAAATGGAAATTGCGGCTGCAACTTAAAACCCTTCATCGAGGGGTTTCAGATATAGAAGCTGTGATAGTACATTTTTAAACTTTTTAATCCTCCGAAGAGTGCAAGAATTGAAATTTAGATAAACCACTTCACAATAATCTTCAAATCGTTTATTAGGTGCTTTAGGCTTAATCTCTTATATAACAAAAGGTAGCTAATAGTTAGTTATTTGCCCAATACACCGTACTAACATATTTTTTCTAGCTTTTATAAGATGGCCGACGAAAAGATAAGAAATAACCACAAGGCGGTTCAAAAATTCCCACTATCACTAGATAATTTTAAATTTGCCAAATGGTAGCAAGAATATTAAAAGAAGACGCAGCTTCCTATATAACTTTTATCCATTTACAGAAACCTGTATATTTTTAAATAAAGTTCTGATTTTTCTTATTGATTATTCCCCCGTGGGATGACACTACTTCAAACTATTCACAATTGTTTTTTTTTTCAATTTATGTTTTAGCGTAAAATTAAAACGTAACAACGAAAACGCACAAACGCCAAAACATGCAAACGCGAAAACACACACAATACGAGAACACACGCAAACTCGAAAACACGAAAACGCACAATTGCGAAAACGCGCTAACGCGAAAACACGGTGGCACAGTCTCAGTTTCTACGCGAGCGCGGATATAATCTAGTGGAAATGGGTGAATGCGATTTTAAAAAACTAATACCCGCAACCGATGAGTTAAGAGCGTTTATATAGAACCTAGACTGTCAAGATGACGTACCTTTAAATCCACGAGACGCGTTTTACGGTGGTCGCACTAACGCTAGCAAACTCCACCATAACTGTGAAGGGCATTACCTTAAACTATAAGAACTCTCATGTTATAAACTTTGAATCGGTGACAGGTATGGTGTTAGTATTAGTAAAAACTCTCTTTTTATATACAACGATAGTTTGGGTATAAGGAATATATAAACACAAATAAAGAAGAGTTATTTATTTTACATCCTCTAATTCGTTAAGAATAAACAGGAGGAGGCATGGACGGTGCTCGGAGGAGGAGGGTCTCCAGTATAAATCTGACGATCCCTGATGCCGTCCCTTCCATCGCCCTTGCTTTCATCTCGTCCTCCTCCTCCTCCACCCCCGGTATCGATGACTGTTGCTGGTGTTCCTCTTTCTCATCGTCTGTAATAACGATGACGGCCTTCTTTTCATCGTGTGGTCTGACTTTTTAGAGGTATAGGCTGTGATTAGTCCGTTTTTTAGAGGTGTGGGAAGTGATGAGCATGGGCTTTTTAGAGGTGTGGGCGGTGATGAGTTTTGCTTTTTTAGAGGTGTGGGTCGTGATAACCACCTCGGGCCGGGATGCTCCTCTTTCAGTCTTTAAAAGACGGTGTACCCTCATCTCTCCAGCTCCAGAGCAACACTTCCTTCCATAAATTTCCGCTCCTTGAGCAGTAGCTGAGCTCGCATCAGCTCCTAGAGAACTGTGGTTTAACACTGTAAAATATCACGGCGAGACTGTATATATATATATATATATATATATATATATATATATATATATATATATATATATATATATATATATATATATATATATATATATATATATATATATATATATATATATATACCGAAAGTCATTATCAGAGTTATAGAAAGTCTGCAAATTTTCTAAAAACAATCGTTTTAGAAATGTCGCATACCAAAATAACAAGTAGAAATTACACTCCATTCTTTGGAAATTACTCTTTCACTAATCAATTAGACTTTAACGTAAAAGATCGCGATTTGAAAATTTTTCCAATCTGAAAATAAAGCCTAGAAATCGAATTCACTCGTAGAGAATAGTCCTGAAAGTACCATCACATTCTTGTTTTCAGTGCTTTATTAAAATCTTTCAACGCAGATGTTTTTGCATCAGGGTTATTTGTTACATTGAAATGGATATTTGGTTCTCCTGAAAAAAGTTTTGTACACTGCCCTCTACAAACCCTCTACCTTTTTATCCATCTGTAGATTTACCGTTGTATCATAACTTTACTTAAAAATATCGGTGAATGTTTCAATTACAGTTGCGTGTGTCTTAGTTTTAAGAGCTCTCACGCAGGTCCTACTACTAAACAATCAATAACCAGTCAGAATGCAGAGACTTAAATTTAATTTCAAAATTTACCCTCAGTGGACCAGGACAGAGGACCAAGGCCCTAAATGCAAGTTCCCCATACCTGTGTTAGGGTTTACTTATTAATAAAATGTTTGCTTTGTACTACTTGAGATTGAGTCGATTGATTGATGAATTGTTTTGGTTGATCTTGGCTTAGTCTCGTGGGCTTGAGATTGATTTGATCAACGCTTACAGGGGACCTGTGCGACAAGAGGAAACGGGCCTGTAAGATATACCTGTCTTACGAGATAGCATTTACGCAACTTTATGATTATTGCTGTTTACGTGAATATTTCTTTTATTAGAGTGTTTATTCATGTTAATTTAAATTTGTTTTGCTGTATATATATAAATATATATATATATATATATATATATATATATATATATATATATAATATATATATATATATATATATATATATATATATATATATATATATATATATAGTACTAATTATCTACTCATTTTGATGAGTGATTTCTCCCCTGTATAATGATGAAGAGCGACTTCGAAGTGAAAATAATTTCTTAAAAAACATGTTGTAAATTCGTGTAAGTGGTATAACGGTAATGAGGGGTTTTGAATTGAATTGAATCTTCTAGAGAGTAATAGTAAACTTATATCAAAACAGTAAACAAATTCCACATATTTACATTTAATTAATATTTAGAGAAAGTAGTAAATAAAAACGTATTATCCAAACCAGCCAACAAAAATAACATAATCAGAAAACGTTAACTTGCTTTACTACGGAGTTTTTTAGTAAGATGTAATCCGAATCAGTAAAGATTTATTACTCGTATATTTTTGTGAGACAAAGGATATAATATTTTTAAAAATGGAATCTGACTAATAAAATCCAAACAGAGTTCGATCAATAAAAAATCTTAATTTGATATAATAAATTATTATTAAAAACTCCTTTATCTCCTTTATTAGAAGTTATAAACAAGCTGTTTTCAAAAATGCTTGTGCAATTGCTTATAACTCATAATTAAAATTAAAACAAAAGACTATGATACATTATGACTTATTAAATCAAAATACGTGAGTCATGACAGGACGAAGGGCTAAGAACAACTTCCGAAAGATGTACCTATCATATCGCTAGATATATTTTTAGTACCCATCTTTAAAACACTCTTCAAGCAACAAATTCAAAAACGGCCAATGTAATTAGGTAGAGCGGTATAATAGCGTATCTCCCCACGTAGGAATGACGTCAGGGTTTCCGGCGAAAAATAGTTTAAATAGCGGACCCGAACCGAGCGAATTGAGACGATCTCAAGTTGTAGAAGTCCTCATTACTACTATATAGGCTGTTGAGACTGGCAATCTGGTTTGAGTTCCATCACTTCCTTGGGGTGTACAAGTCTTTTATACCTCGCATGCTGTTGAGACTGACGGTCTGCCTCAAGTGCTATCATCATCAGCAGCATCCACTCTGAGAGTAAGTTGATTGAGGTCCGGAAGCAATCTCCGTAACCCTATATTTATTAATACAAGTTACGAACGTCGAGCTCGTATTAATTCCCTAACATGTTACGTGTGCGTGCGACTATTGTGTTAATTTGCATGTATGTTTAAGACCTTATACTATTCTAGATTAGGACTTGTATTATTATTATCTTCACGAAGTGTACGTATCAGTTTAAGTTAGGACTTATTTTTTTATATCAGACTCGTCGGCATAGACGTTTGTTTTATCACTGTCCTTTCACGTAATGCGGTGCACGAGCCTACGTGTTCACAGCGCCCCCAGGTCATTTATTGTAAAATATCACTTTATAGGTAGTTTAGGTAGTGTTGTGCATCGAATATCGGAACGCATCCGCATTCACATAGCGAAAGATAATTTTAAGGCCCATCTTAAAAACACTCTTCAAGTAACAAATTCAGGTACGAACCATCTAATTAGATAATGCAACTTAAAAAACACCTATATGAACGTTGTAGAAGATGCGGCCTTAAAAAAAGCAGTTAATTAGTAAAACTAGACTCTACTACAGAAAATATTGATTGGCCACTAGATGGTACCATGAACAAACCCTAATTAGTCCCAGAAATATACCTGTAGGTGGCACCACCTTTATTACTACAGAAAATATTCATTAGTCCATACACCACTAGATGGCGCTACAAACAAATTCAAATATTGCCAACAAGGGGCCACGACTGGCGGGGGCAGGCCCTAACACAAGTTCTTATACCTGCCTTATAAGATACTATTTCCAGCCAAGGGGGCCACGACAAGGGGACGCAGACCGTAACACAAGTTCTTATAGCTGTCTTACAAGCTAGCATTAGGGCCCCCTTATTAGAATACTATTTCCAGCCAAGGGGGCCACGGCAGGAGGGCGCACACCATAACACAAGTTCTTATAGCTATCTTACAAGTTAGCATTAGAGTCCTTTATTAGAAAATTTCAAATTTTCCGCTAAACAGATTTTTGGTTCTGATCTTGGCTATCTCAGGACCAACTCCCAGGTCTGGTCAAGGCCAATTTCAGGCCCCAAAGCCAGTCTCAAGATCAAGCCCGAGGTCAACCTCAAGGTTAAATTACGTACTCCACGTGGGCGTTTACTAACATGAACCGATGGATTGGAGTGACCTTATAATATTATTATATCGAAGGATTTTGGAAACAAATTAAGAGATTGATTTTATTTTCAGTTAGAATATTATTGGATAATTCAATGTCCATATTAATATTAAATATTAATAACCTTTAGAAGAGTTCACTATTGAATTTATATTTAAACTAGTTTACATAAAGTGAGATTGTGATGGCTTGATTCACAATTTAAATTGGAAATAAGCTTTGAGCTTCCTTAAAGATTTATTAAACGTTTATTGTTTGTCAAAATTTAAACAATTCATATTGAATACAGATTATAATTGCATTATAATCGTCATTTTTTTAAGTTATTTAATTCGTTACAAATTTTTTGCGCTTCATTACAATTTAGTGCCCAACCCTCGGGACTCGAATAGTCTATGAGTCATTACAGTTTGTCTCCCAACGTGTCGGCATAGATTCGCTGGTTCATTATAATTTGGCACCGAATGTAGGGTTTGTTTCATTACATAATCAACGTAGATTGTCAATACAAACAAAATAAGTTTCATTCAATGTCTTAGTTTTCTTGTATTTGTCGGCCGAGTTCTAAATACACACGGAAATGTCTGGAATCCTTATTGCTCCAACTACTTATGGTAATTGGCCCTACCCGTTACTAAAATTTGGACCTACTAAAGAAATTATACCTTTAGTAAGAGATCCTTAACGAGTCAATCATCGTATTGCCACAGGGCCTTCAGTTTTACTTCCGATCCGCGAAGAACTGCTTTGGTTTTTCCCCATTTTTAGAAAAACTGCAACCTCGACTGGGCTTGAACTCGCGCCCACACGGTGAAGGGTAAGCACCATTTCACCATCGAAGCGCTTTTTCGATGTTAACAATCTAACTAAAACGTTTAATAACTTCTATAAAGCAACCCTAATATAGTAAAAATAAAATTTGCTGTTAATCGACTCGTTATTGTGTAAAATATAATGTACTTTAAAAATTATATTCAAACGCTAACACGTGAAAAATTAGGTAACTGACTTCTATAATTTTGAACTGTTAGTTGATAGAATCATCCGTACTTAGCAATTAGCCCATTATGTACAGAATTATCGTTTGTGTTAATTTGTTATACCAATCTCTCAATAGTCAGAGTAAGCAATAATTTTAGCGCATTGAAATAATTACAAAGTCCATAATTAGTTTAATCTTAATTAAAAGAATTTCCGACGCTGTCGCCTGAACACAGAGTAAATTGGGATTAACAACTTACCCAAGTATTCTGCCATTTTATTACTTTTATACTTGTATAAAAACGTATAGCCATTGACTGTGTAAATTATGAGGCCGAATAGTAATTTAATTACTAAATTAAATTTATTTTAGCAGATGCTTGGTCAAGGATTGGTTTTAAAAATAATTTAAATTAATACTTGTAGTGATAATTGATCGCTACTGAAAAATCGCCCGTTTATATTTTGCCCACATAAATTTAATTGGAATAAAGCGAGCTTTCTCTTACTTCCTAATCGCCCTTTCGCCCGAAATAACTTTGTTTTATCAACATCTTCAATCGCCGTTAAACACTGAAGTTATTCTTCACCGTGGAACATAAAGCGGACGTTTCGTTTAGAAACCGTATCACTGCAGTATTAGCCCAAAGACAAATAATGTACGTTTAACACGTATCAATCCCTGGAACCGATAGATCGTCATCCGTAATACGCCCAGGAGTTGAAATACCGCCAACGCCCGCAAATTTTTGGTACAATCACACGACCAGTGTGATTCCATACAATTTGTTAAAATCATGTAATCCGTTAACGATTTCGAAAGTAATTATTAATTGCAAGATGGGCAACGTGTCTGAAAATGTATGACGGCACAAAATATAAATTAAATCAAATGTGAATCTTTCATTTAATAAATTACAATAATCACATGCTAGTAACCTCTTTTATTCTGGATATTTTATTGAGTTATGTTTCAAGCATGGCTCGTGTGTCATCATTATGCCGTTTTATCAAGATGGATTGAAAATAAATTAGTTGTGCTCTTGCCAGTAGTAAACCGACACCTGATGCCATCTTGGATTTTGACGCCACAAGACCGCCCACGTGGGCGACCGCATTTTTAACCCTTATCTTTTAATGCTTTCTTTTCGGAACCCTTTTTCAACCCTTGATGGAATTTTTATCCCTAATTAAGTCCTTTTTGTTTTTTAATCGCTTACGTGAGAGACGGCATTTTCAACCCTTATTTTTAATGATTTCTTTTTTCAACCCTCTTCAACTCTAATTAAAGCCTTTTTGATTTTTAATCGCTTACGTGAAGGACCGTATTTATTACCCTTATTTTTTATGATTTCTTCTGGGGGTTATTTTTCAACCCTCGTGGTGTTATTAAGGACCTTTTTACCAGCTAGGCAGTTTTGTAGTAGCTAACGTGAAGGATGTTATTTTTTCAAACCTGACTTTTTATCAGTGGTATTAAGGACCTTTTGACAGCTAAGCCTTTTTTGTGGTTGGTAACGTGAGGACTGTATTTAGGGCTGGGAGTTGGTCTTGACTTGGCTTAGGGCTGTATTTAGGGTTAAGGGTTGAATCGGGTCTTAGCTTAAAAAGCTGTATTTTATGGGTGTGGGCTCAACTGGGGTCGTATGTAGAGCTAGGGTTGGAGCTTAGGCCTGTATTTAGGGGTGGGGTCTGGGGCTGTATCTAGAGGTAGGGTTGTTTTCTGGTAATTATCTTCAGCCTTAATTAAGGTCCTTTTGGTTGTAACCCCTGGAGGCTAGGCAATTGTGCATGCTCCTTTAAATGCTACCTTGTAAGACACGTTATCTCTCTCTCTCTGCGCTGAAAGTGTTGAAATGTTTGAAATAGATTCCTAACCACAATAATGTGTTTCGACTTGTATGTGCTTCTAATCAGTTGGCGAGACACGCATCTAGACCTTGTGCAATTATTGGGAAAACGGATCCTGCAAACAAATCAGGTTAGCATTGGACTGCTATCTACAATGACAATAATGGTAACTGAGAATATTTTGATTCCATTGGGCGACTCCCGCTAGGTTACCATTTCCTTTAAATGCTACCTTGTAAGACACGTTATCTCTCTCTCTCTCTCTCTCTCTCTTTATCTCTCTCTCTCTCTCTGGCCTCTCTCGTCTCTCTCCTTCGTCCCTCGTTTTCTTGCACTTCTCTCGTTTCTCCCGCTTATCTCGCTTCACACAATCACAAGCACGGACACAAGCTCAAATCCGCAAACGCAAAAACACTCAAACATACAAATACGCAAACACCAAAACACACATGCACACAAACACCCAAATACGAAAATCTAGAAACACACGAAACGAAAACATGCAAACACACTAAACAAAAAAATCCAAAACATGGAAACACACAGACTCGCAAAACACGAAAACACGCAAACACACAAAACGAAAAAACGAAAAACACGAAAACACGCAAACACACAAAACGAAAAACACGAAAAATACGAAAACGAATCAAGGCCAGCAGCTGGAACTCGCCCTCAAGGAATTGGGGTTTATAAATAAAATAATTCTTTCTGTTTATCTGTTTTATTCCTTATATCCAAATGGAAGAGTATCAAAGTTCTCAATTCTTCGTCGCTTAGAATAACTTATCCTATACTGCTTAGATTCAGGTCTACTTAATACATTGTAACAACTATCTCTAACTATTTTTCTGTCATTATATACAAAAAGAGAGTCTTTACTATTGCTAAGCACCATATCTTTCATCGATTCAAAGTTTATAACGTGCGAGTTTTTATAGTTTAAGGTAATGCCCTTCACTTTACACACGGATTTAATTGTCTGTTCACTGGTTGAAAACACATTATAACTATAGTTTTTCGGTCCGGCACTAACAAATTCGGCTATATAGCTTCCTCCATCGTGCGCCTCCAGCTCGTCGGTCATTTGGCCAAGGAAATCCTCACATGTTGGATTCCAGTCGTCGGGTTTGGCGACAAATATCACACTGTCTGTGTCGTAATACAGAACACGTCGGTCTAGCTTCTCCAAGTAACTATATAGCTCTAAACGTGCATGAGCTGTCGTGTATGCGGCTATGGATACATTAATTGTTTTTTGTGATTCACCCTCTCCCTCCGGTCTATCCCAATTTACCATTACAACATTATCATTTATAGGTATTATGGATTGTACCTGAACCAACGGATCGGTAAACAATTTGAAAAAGTCCTTTGGTTCAGATACAATACTGCACTGGGTTAAATTCTCGCGTTGACCAAACTTACCCCAAAAAGAATTCAGCATAAGTTTAGCCAGGTACCTTAAACCGGGGTTTTTCTTAATATTATTCGCGTCTAATTCAATCCCCTCTTTCTCATAATACTCCGTTACGTATTTCAATTTTGCAGTGTCTGACGTGCAATGGCTAGGCCAACCTGAACATTCCTGCTTTAGTTTCAGGAAATTATCGATGTAACCGCTAAATAAACCTCCCTGTTTAGTTGCTCTGTCATACGTGGTTACCTCGTATTCCCAAACTTCAAAAACATCAAGGACTATATAGTTTTTAGCGATAGCCTTACGCAGTTCGTCAGCTACAAACGTCCCAACGAAACTGCGCTCAGCTTCACTATGTCTACATTCCCCTTGATTTAAATCAGCACCGCAGGTCCGGCACAACACAAACATCAGTTTGCCATGCATTTTTAAGGGTAAAACAGGGTGATAGAGATTAGAGGGCGGTAGTACTGTGCATTTAATTAAACCCTCTACCGTGTTCAATGAAATGTTCTTACAATCTAAACCTACATGAATTTTCGGATGACCTACAGCATATTTGCAATATTTATTTACATATGGGTATAATGAGCACACGTCATAATACATAATTTTCTCGTTAACGCCGTCACGTTCGTGATAAAGCTTGCTAGCATTAGTGCGGCCTCCGTAAAACCCATCTCGAGGGTTTAAGGGTTCACCATCTTGATTGCCTAAACTCTGAATAAACGTTCTCAATTCATCATTTACAAGTATTTGTTTTTTAAAATCGCATTCACGCATCTACACTAAATTATACCCGCACTTGCGCAGAAACTGGGACCGTGCCACCGTGTTCTCGTTCCGTGCAAGCATGGAAGTACTTACACCGAGCTTAGGGTCCATGTTGGCCTGGTTGGGGAAACATTTCTCGCAACCGTGCCAATAACAACCGTGAAACTCAAAAACGGTATTTGACTCAGCACAATACCCGCCGACCTTAACACCTTCAGGTGTTCTAAACTCGCGGGCTTTCCCAGCGTGCTGTATGCTTACTTGTTGTGAATGCTCCACCCAATGTAACCATTGTATCGCGATTTTGGATTGATTATCGGCATGTCGATAACCGCCTTTCGGTATGAGCCCTATTGTTTTCTCTGAGGAAACGTCTGCGAAACACTTTATTGGACGCACTAGCAATTGTAGTAGCTTCCTCAAACGGATCGACTTTATTTTGAGTCGTGAAGGTGGACCAGAAACTAATGCAACCTTTGACGAGGCAATATTTGACAATCTTTTCACTTATCTTAAAAACATAATTACTCTGGACCGTGTGCCAATCTAAAAGTTTTTGACGATCTTTCGCAGACATCTGATCTGCACAATAATATTTAACTGCTGGCAGAGGACCCTCGTAATTCTGATTCTCGGAAGTGTTGAAGAGATATGGGAAATAACCTTTGCACTCGGGGAAGTTGAAAGTTTTTGGAAATGCCGAGAGTGGTGATGGGGTGAAATTAAGAGAATCAATAAACCGAATATCGTCGCATTGAATGGAAATTAATTTTAAACCATTGGAGATGACTTTGGGTCTCCATTGATTATTCTTAGCTAACATGCATCTAAGCACAAAACACCCATCGTACCCCTTCATGTTATGCGCGATGCATGTAACTTTAAATTTTCGCGCTCTCTCGGCAACATATGACATAAACGATTCAACAGGGTTTTCCCTGAAAATGTGCACTCTTTTACTACACGTTGAGCATCGTTCATCCAAATCATCGATTTGTTGAATACAAGTGGAACAAACACTCGCGGCCACGCATAGATTGGGCTCATGCAGAAACCTATCATTCGTTCCCTCACACACCTTCTGTTGCATACACTCCAGATCATAAAAGATAAACATAGATGGTTGACTATTACAGCTGTTACGTTGAGCCTTGTTAATGGCCATGAAACAGAGATGACCGATAGGTTTTTGACTCAGTCACGTGGAGTAGTAGCTGAAACTACATCTATGTTTACCCTTTACTTCACTGGTTTTAAGACATTTTAAACACCTATGCAATTTCTGGCATAGTTCACTGTCCTTATGTGGTTTTTAAGACATTCCACCCCATAAAAAAATCTCCTGCAATCACTACAAGTAATTTTAGGATTTTCAATGGAGCAAGGTGGTTTCTGATGACAAGCGGGGCACTGGTACATACATTTCATGTGATCATTTTTTCTTATTATAACGTTTTTTGCATTGTTCACAGTAATAACCGCAAGTAAATGCTGATGTGAGACTGGTAATGACGTTATAATGCTCGTCTTCTAATACTAAATTTAAAACTACTCTATTCGGTTCCCTAGGACCCTCAAAATAAATCGAATCACCAATACGCGAATTATAAACTATAATGGTATATGAATCTAAATGATTTTGAAGTGCTTGAATGTGCTCGTAACTACCACCCGGACTAAGATTTACCCCACTATTTTGGCAGAGCTGCGTAGCTCGTTCTTGAAGTAAAGGATAACCCAATGCTAGGCTACTTCGCATTGGGTCGTTATTCTAAATGCTATTGCTATAACTAGTACACGAGCTAATCAGTTATTATCTTTAATTGTTGATGGTACAACAATAATACCCTGCTTTTAGATTTACAATAGTCTGCAAATTTAAACCCCGTTAAGTTTTTGCGTCCATAGCCTACAGGTACCGACACTCTTTCCACGTTTAACACCAACAAGTCACTTGAGACAAAAACTAGCATTACTCTGCATTACCTTTTCCAGCAGCGACATTATCACTTTAACCGACAACTGATCCACTCTTCTAAACGACAAGCCAATTGGTTTATCTGGGAAATTTGGATTTCTTAGGGTGATACCGACACGATCTGATGGAGCCGCATCCTTTACAATATATGAATACAGTTCCTCAAATGCACTCTGTAAAAATGTGTATTAGACAAATTTTAGTAAATTGGTTTATTTTACCTGTAGCCATGTTAACGGATTATCCTTGCACGTCTCGTCATTGAAGTTAAACCTTAATGTTTTACAGGTTGTATTAAATTTTTTAATAAATTTAGTGTTTGATTCCCCAATCATATTTAAGTGATTGAACCGTGAGGATCGTCCAGCCTGCTGCTGAGAACCAGAGCCCGTTTGGTTTTGCTGTAATGTACTCATTCAGTAAGCTAAATAATAAAAATTACAAAAGACATACCGTTATCCCTGCAGCGGAGGTTTCCATCTCATCATCATCAAACACATCATCCATATATATTTGAGCAGGGCTATAAGAATATTATTAAAAATCTTAAAACAAAAAACAGGCATATACTTACCACCAGCTCGTTGTGCAGCCGCCACAAAATCATTATAAACATCTACCGAATCGATAGTGTCATTTTCGCACAACATCTTAAAAGTGATAATATTCTACGCATTTTTTAACCCCTCGTCGGTGAACGCACCAGCACTGAATAATCTCAAAATTTGGTTAACAGTTAAATACTCCATAGCGATATGATGCTCTTCAAACAATAACTAAATTAACTAAACCAAGCGCACGCTTTTATAGTATTCTTTCAGATCCTGAGGCTAACTTCAAGGTAGTCTTCAAATTTATGACTAACTAACTTCAAGGTTAACTTCAAGACCAACTTGTTTTTTCTCAAGGCTAACAATTTCTCAAGGCTAACTTCAAGGCCAACATGTTTTCTCAAGGCTAACAATTTTCTCAAGGTAAAATAAGTATGATATTTATCTTCGAATGACCTGAAGGTGATAACATAATTGGGCATACGAAGCGAAAATTGGCATTAAAGAAATGTAATAATTTTAATAACGTTTTTATTTTAGCTATGCGTTTGTTATTATTCATTACGGTATAAAAACACTTATTGTTAAACTATATCAGTCGTTTAAATTCATTGAAAAATAATTTTAATTAACTAGAAGTACAAATACACGTCAACTTAAAAATCTAAGGCCTTTTTAAAAGATCATGTTTTATTACGGAACAGCCTTTGATAGTAATCTTTAAATATATCGGCACTTTTATTCTTACACTATTCTAGCCATTTAAATAAAGCTAATTAAAAGCCTATTTTATCTGGACTGATCCTCATGATTCTACAATCGAGTTTTTAAAATTGAAATACATCAGTGGTATAATATGTTGTCATTGAGATATGGAAAAAATTGATCTAACACTAAAGTTCCACCATTGATTACTCAACTTATTAATCAATGGTTCCACCCTATGAATTTTTATCGCTAATTTATGCAACTCTTTTGTAATAATAAGTTGTATTGTGAAGAAAAAAACAGTTTTATATGTCAGAGAGTCGTTTTTAAACTTCATTCAAATAAATAATTATTAATAACACGTATATCTAGGATGAGGTCGTAATTACTCAGGCATTATACAATATAAATATTGAAAAGCCATCTTTTTCAAGTAATTGATATGCTGTTTAACTGCAGAATTATCACACTGTCTCACCCACAACGTAGTTTAATAAATTATTATTAAAACCGTTTTGTGTTTTCATTATAGGTTATAAGTAGAGTGAGGATTTTATGCAAAATGCATATCGCTTATTTTTTATAGTTGAAGAGTATCGTTTTGTTTTTAGACGAATTGCACTAAATGCAATAATTTGACATTAATTAATTTTTGCATATTTTGCATATTTCGCCAAATACTGCATATATTGCAATTTTATGCATATTTTGCATTTTTATTCATAATTAACATATATTTCGCATTTTTTCTATATCTTCCAAATTCGCTTTAAAATGCATTATTCTAACTTATTTTAAATTTTGTTATTGTGTCTAACTAAGAAATGTATTTTTATATGAATAAGACAGGTTTAAAGAAAGATTATTACCTGAAGTTAAGTGCAACGTTAATACTTCCGGATTATGAGTATGAGTAGATAGTTAAAGCATTGATTGAGGGAATTCGCGCAATCAAGGGTTAAAGTTATTTGGACTTTTTCAAGGTAAGTGTTTAGTTAGTTAATCCTTCTTGAAAATAATTTGAGAGTAACGGACAAAATGCAAAATTTTAAACATTCTTTGGGCGAAGACGTAACTGAATGGTACGGCTTTGTTAAGTGAACTTCAAGATGCCGAAAGTTAAAAATAGTTTAGTTCAAGTGTGGATAAAAAATATATCCGAGCTATGTCTGGATGATGAAAAAGTGTTTTGCGTAGCCTGTGGAAAAATAGTAAGTACCATTACATATTTTTAATTGATTTCGGAAATTAAACCCTTATTAATTGATGTAGGTTATTGAATTCTCCGTTTTATCAGTTTTTAAACGCAATTAGATACTTATTTTTAAAATTAATTTTTCCTTAGATCATGTGCGAAAGGAAATCTCAAGTTACCCAGCACATTGAAACCTCTCTTCATAAAAGAAAATTAGAAACATTTAAGAAAACAAAACTTTGTCAGACACCTTTGCGCCAGTCGTTGTTTCAAGAAACGGCCAAAAGAAATACACAAGAGGAATTTAATTTCGAATTGTGTAGTGCACTTGTTAAAGCCAAT
The DNA here is from genome assembly GCA_036346205.1 of Vesta saturnalis. Taxonomy (NCBI): domain Eukaryota; kingdom Metazoa; phylum Arthropoda; class Insecta; order Coleoptera; family Lampyridae; genus Vesta; species Vesta saturnalis. The sequence continues at coordinate 2,536,987 of JARFJB010000912.1, forward strand.
ATTCCATTAAAGAAATTGCAAAATCCTAGTTTTAGGTCATTTTTAGAAAAAATTAGTAAAAAGCAAGTGCCAGATGAAAGCACGCTTCGAAAAAGGTATATTAATGATTTATATCTTGAAACTATGGGGCATATAAAGAAAATTACAAAAAATAAATATCTTTATCTTATAGTAGATGAAACTACAGATTGTTGCGGGCGATATGTTGCAAATTTAATGATTGGTTATTTAAGTGAGGCGCAGTCTAGTATATCGTATTTAATCGCTTCCAAAGTTCTGGAGAAAACCAATCATGCAACAATAGTCTGCTTTATAAACGAAGCTTTCATGCAATTTTTTATTCCTGATATTGTTGCAACAGATAAAATAGTTTTAATGCTGTCTGATGCAGCACCGTATATGGTAAAAGCTGGACAGCAATTAAAATTATTTTATGAAAATTTAATACATGTAACATGTCTCGAACATGGTATTAATAGAGTAGCAGAAACAATTCGTAATCAATTTCCATTAGTAAATAGTTTAAAAAGTAGTATAAAGAAAGTGTTTTTAAAAGCTCCGTTACGAATACAATTGTACAAAGAAAAGTTACCTAATATTCCTCTACCACCAGAGCCTGTGATTACGCGTTGGGGTACTTGGTTAAATGCAGCTCTTTTTTATGCAGATCATTTGGAAAAAATAAAGGAGTTAGTTTTAGAAATTTCTGATAATTCAAGTACTTACGTTCAAAAAGCTCAATCCATTTTAAAGAAAACACAATTGCGCAATGAGCTTGCATTTATAAAAGCAAATTAGTATTTTTTAAGTTCAACCATTGCTAAATTAGAAACGGAAGCATTGTTATTAAATGAATCTATGCAAATAATTAATAAATTTCAATAGCAGATTTCTGCTGTTTCAGGAAATATTGGTAAAACTATTTCTAATAAATTAAATAAAATTTTACAAAAAAACAGTGGATATCAGTTGTTACTAAAAGTTAATAATAAAGTTCTGAAACTTGAGGAAAATTCCGATGATCTTGTTATAAATTTAGATTTGGCCATATTAGTCGCATTAAAATATGCACCCATAGCTTCTGTGGATGTAGAAAGAAGTTTTTCTTTGTACAAAAACATACTATCGGACAGACGCCAAAATTTTCTGCCCGAAAACTTGGAAAAATATTTAGTTATAAATTGTTTTGCAAATAGTAATGAGAGGTGTAATCTTTATAAATCTATAGCGTATAAGTAAATATGTAATTTTCAATAACACATAATTTTAAAATAATGTTAAAATAATAATTACTTTGTAAGTAGTAATGACAGGGTGCAGTTTTATAAATGTATAGTGTATAAGTAAATATGTAGTTTTAAATAACACATAATTTTGAATGTTAAAATAATAAGTTTGTATGCAATTTATCTTTTCCTATTAAAAATTACAAGCATATATACTTTTTATATATTAATGTTATAATTTGGAATTAACACAGGTAAATAGAAGATTCAATATTTATGCATATTTTGAATTAATAATGCATTTTTGATGCATATTTTAAGGTTTTTAAGTGCATATATATGCACATATTTCGGCATTTTATAGTGCATAAAATCCGCTCTCTAGTTATAAGTAAGACATGTTGGTATAACTTACAATCAAAATAAAAATAAGTGTTCTATAACGTAGGATCAACTATAGGATAAATAAAAATAAATCATTTTTAGTGGTTTTTTAGTTGTTTTTAAGAAAGCATGTTACTCATTGTTGATAATCAGTTTGTAAATTATTGAAAATAACAGGATTATGTAATTACGCAAACGGTAATTAATATAACATATAAAACACGTTTATTTAAATCTATGTATAAGTAATTATAAACTTTTTTCCAGTCCTAATGAGGTTGTTTATAAAACATCTATCACAACAATTTTGTTTGTTTTAAAAATACTGTTCATATCGCTTTGTTATTACTCAAGCTGTTTTTTAAAAATTACTATATGTTATATTAACGATAGAACTAGTTATATAACACATAGAAAGTGGTTTTTTACTTTTAGTAATTCCCTAAATTACTTCTAATGAGAAAAATACATTCTTTCAAATAAATATGTAAAACTTCCTGTCTATGCCTATTTATGTAAAGACCCTGAGATAATTAGATCTAGCTATAAAAACGAATGAAATATTCACTATCTTCACTTGATTTCCTACTTCTTCAATACAGCACTGGTGAGTTATTTTTGCTTTAACCTTTACTTTATTTATTTTATTCCATCATGCAGTTTAATGCTGTGTTATTACTACAGATATGATTTTAGTTAACCTAAAAGCATCGACGTGTTTTAAGCTCTTTAAAAAAATATTAAGTACTATTGGAGTTGGTGTTGAATACAAAATACTCAATCTTAGACTCGTACCAACAAATATGGAGAAAAGGTTACTGTTGAACTGGTAGAGTTTAAATGTATGCTACTTAACCGTTTCTACAAGTATTTCAAGGCGGAGAATCAATGCATATACCAATTTTAATGAGTAGCTCAAGATTAAAAGGCTTTCATTCAGTTCTTTTAGGACCAGCAGGGAAAACAACAAATTTAATATTCAAGTAGAAAAAGTATTATAAAATAAGTTGTTATGTGTTATTGTCTTAATAAGATGCTTATTTCGTTGTACATGACATTAACGATTTGTTAATTAATTAATTTATTTCCATGTGGGTGAGAAAGAGTCAAAAGAGAGAGTAAGAGCTAGGCGTGCATGATCAACTTTTACAGAAAATACTCGCTATTTTAAAATACACCGCTAGATGACGTCACAAATTCAAAATTAAGGTAGATCTCAGGCAGGGGTCGAGACAAGTCTTATAAGATTAAGGTAGGGCACTTGCATTAGGGGTGTCATTATAGGGGCAAAGTTCTTATATGTCTTATAAATTAGGTTAGGGCTCACATACAATTACAGCAAGGGGCAAAGGACCAAGAACAAATCGAAAATGTACTATACATATACAAGATAGCATTTAAAAAAACATACACAATTGTCTAACCTCCAGGGGCTGTACTGATCTTAATACAACCAAAAGGACTTTAACTAGGGACCACCAAAATAGCTCTAACCAAAACCAAGACCAACCCCAAATCCAGTCGAACCCCTAGTCCGAGCTCAATTCCTAAATACACTCCCAACCAAAAGGACCTTAGTTAAGGCTCAAGATAATTATCAGAAAACAACCCTACCTCTAGATACAGCCCCAGACCCCACCCCTAAATACAGCCCTAAGCTCCAACCCTAGCTCTACATACGACCCCAGTTCAGCCCACACCCATAAAATACAGCTTTTTAAGCCAAGACCCAATTCAACCCTTAACCCTAAATACAGCCCTAATCCAAGCCAAGACCAACCACCAGCCCTAAATACAGTCCTCACGTTACCAACCATAAAAAAGGCTTATCTGTCAAAAGGTCCTTAATACCACCTATAAAAGGTCATGTTTGAAAAAATAACATCCTTCACGTTAGCTACTACAAAACGGCCTAGCTGGTAAAAAGGTCCTTAATAACACCATGAGGGTTGAAAAATAACCCCCAGAAGAAATCATAAAAAATAAGGGTAATAAATACGGTCCTTCACGTAAGCGATTAAAAATCAAAAAGGCTTTAATTAGAGTTGAAGAGGGTTGAAAAAAGAAATAATTAAAAATAAGGGTTGAAAATGCCGTCTCTCACGTAAGCGATTAAAAAACAAAAAGGACTTAATTAGGGATAAAAATTCCATCAAGGGTTGAAAAAGGGCTCCGAAAAGAAAGCATTAAAAATAAGGGTTGAAAATGCTGTCGCCCACGTGGGCGGTCTTGTGACGTCAAAATCCAAGATGGCGTCAGGTGTCGGTTTACTACCCTTGCCTAATCATAAACACCTTGATTTGTAATGTTCTTATGTTAGCTACACTGTCTGTCTCTTAGTAATTGCAGAAATAATAGAAAATGTTCTTTCTCAACTTTTATATTTTTAATTAAAAATCAACATAAATAATTTAAACTTTACAAGTAAAACATCGTGGTATAAAATAACCAATAATACCACTATACTCAACAGGACAATTTAATCTTGCATAAAATTCCATAGTGTACATACTGACGCCAATTCCCATACCAAGCGCTAACCCATACCAAACTAGAGCATTTCCGATAGCTTTATGATTTGACTTAAGAAAACTAACAGCGACTCCTAAACCAAAAAATTCTACAAACAACACTGGAAAACAAAACCTAAACGCAAATCCTAAGATGTATTCATGAACCACAGCGGAAACGAAAAATACCATGACTTTTGATAATATCTTATTTTTGGGTACCACATACTCATACATATCTTTATAAATGTATGTAAACAACCAGTCATGTACAACAACATTCCATGTTCTGTAATAACGAGCGTAAGTCGATGATGTCCACCAATCCTACAATACGATTATTAAATAGGAATATACCAAAAAATATTACCTTATAAAACATTCTGTCCCCAAATTTAAGCATTTCTGCAAAGCCATTCATCCAACTGTGTAACACTAAGTAGAAGGTATTAAGCAGAATTAGTACTCCAGCCATACCATTTCCTAAAATAATAAGCGTAATTTCTTGCCATCGATAAGTTTTTAAACCAAATTCTCGAAATTCTGGAATTAGGAAGCGTTCGACTACAAAACTGATGTAAAAAATACAGCCGAAGACCTCGATGAAGCATTTGGTTACGTAATTCCATCGTATAGATTTTGTTCTATAAAGTAAAGCAACAACTTACCTATAACCTTACTTAACGTAGTAATTACCTTGGATAACTGTCTTTGTAAATGAGTGTTGGTATGAATAAGAAATACAAGAATTTGGAAAATTCTGGAATCGGTGGTTTAGTCTCTGTGTGTGGTTTGAACTGTAATACTGCTGGAGCGTTACTTCTTATAAAAGCGTGAGTTTTCATTAATAATCTTATCTAAAAATGGTTTACACTTTTGATCATGCCAATATGACTACTTACAATTTCACATAAAGCGGCTGCTGATTCTGCAGGTGTCAGTTTGTAAGTGATGACATGGTTTGTAAATATGTACACAAAGGTAGGTATGTACATTATATATATACTCAAATAAAGTTTGCTCCATAAATTTTTGTGGAATGCTAAAAAGACACAGGTATTATTGTGAAAAAATAAAACACACATACTGTAAATTTATATTCTTAACCTTACTTCGTTGAATTATTATCACTAATGTTTCAAACATAATTAATTTCATCATTATTTCTCACGCGTTTCGATACAACATATCATTATCAAGAGAAAACAGCAAACTTGATGTAAATTATAACTGTATATGGAAATGACTGTTAAAAGTGGGCCTGTAAGATCAACCTCTTCGTCCATTAAAGGTACTTTTTGTCTAAATTTACAAATTTCGAATGCTTCCAAAACATCTAATTTGTCTTTTTCATTAGAAAAACTGTTTTGTGAAGTCATAAGGTGATTATTTAGTATTAAATGTTTGGCATAATTTGATTTGTCTCTGTGTTTATTTTTGTAACATCTAATGTGTTCCTTGTATCTAACATCAAATCTTTTAAGTGTTTATCCAATATATCAGAACTACAAGACGTTGAGTTCAATGTATAAATACCCTACTTCAAAATATGGTTTGTTGAATCTTTGGCATTAAATAAACATTTCAGAACAATGGTAATGTAAGTTTAGAAAGATACTTTGTGCTTTTTGTTCTTTGTAATATGTGAGCCACTTTTTCTATTTTTTCAAAGTATCCAATTTGATATGTATTTATTTTCTGTCTGTTCTGTGTTAATTGGGTAAACGTTTTTGATAGATAATTTGTATTCTTGATTTTTAACTAAAGTGTTGATTATATTTGAAATGTAACCATTTGCTTGTGCAATTTGTTGTATAATTTATATTTTTTATTGAAGTTTGTTTGATTTAATGGTAATAACATTGGCCTATGTACAGGTGACCTATAAGCAACTAACTTAAGTGTTATATGGTGACATAAACCGTTTGGAACTTAAAGTGTATTCTTTGAAAAAAGACAAACCTTACAATCAGTTACGAATGAAAATAATCTAATTTCTCTTAAATCAGATAAAGGTAACACTTTAGTAATTATTCAATATATAATGATATGCAGAAAGTTATTGATCTTATTATTAACGAAAATTAAAAACTTTAAATAAACATCCCAAACAGAAATGTCAAAAAGATGTGAAACAAAGTTTACAAAACTGCAATGTTTGTTTTACAGATTTAGGGAAACAACAAATCTTAAACAAGAACCCACAAGCACCAAAACTATACTGCGTCATAAAAATTCCTTAAGCATTTTTTTTTTATGATTGTGGACCTGAACAGGCTAAATTAGGCCTATCGTGCTAAAGCACTCAGGAACACTTAGGAGGATGGATAGAGGGATAATGAATTGCCAATAGATGCCTATGAACAGCTACCTTAAATTTTCTCATATCATAAGTGAGAGGATAACAGGAACTAGGGAGATCATTCCAGAGTTTAGAAGCCGTGTAGAAAAATGTGGATTGCGCCCGTTTGGTACGACAAGTGGAGATTTGTACTGCATGATGTGAATGAGCGAACCGAGTGTTTCTCGAAAAGATAGCCCGAGATGGTATCAAAGAGTATAATTCAGCAGCACAATAACCGTTGTAATAACGATAATACAAAGATAGAACTGAAACCGTCCTTCTATGCTCAAGGGACTGTATGTGAGAAGTTAACGACGGGTCATTTATAAGCCTAATCGCTCTCTTTTGAATACCATCAACGATATCGAGAGTGTATTGGGGAGCACTAACCCAGAGGACAGAATTATATTCCAGATGAGGCCGAATTTGGCCCATTAGACCAGTAGTTTCTTGCATCCAAGCACCTAATCATGTCTTAGCAGTTAAACTAAACCACATAATAACTAACAATTTAAGATACAAATCAAAACGTTCTCTTAATAATTCTTTAGAATCAATCAATAAACAATAAAACATAAAATTGCCTCTATCTAATAAACCTGTATTTACATCCGAACCTAACGTTTACACTACAGAAAGTGTTCTCTCCATATTCAGAAATCTACACATTCTGAGATCACATTTCCAGCGATTGAAGGTACCATAAAACGCATAAGCTAGCTACGTATAGACTACATAGAGTATAGAGCAATGTTAGCACCATTAAACTAAACAGATTTTAAGAAAGAAATATCAATTATAAAACAAACATCACCTGTAAATGGTTACATTTCAAATATAATCGACATCGCTATCATCAACGATGATGATAGCCTAGGTATCGAAACGAGTTCGGTGTTTTTTAATTTTGTGTGGTACGTGGGTGTATTTTGATTGTTACAGATCCTGCCATAGTTCCAGTGTTCCAGATTTTTCAACATGATTTCGTGGTTAACACAAAAAAATATTAGTTATGAACCTACACTATTTATTCGCTTATTAAATCTCAACAAATAGAGAAAAGGTATGAGGTAGATGAAATAATTATTAGAAGCTATGGGCATGAAGTGTTATGATTGCCCCCGTATGATTATGAATTTAGTGCAATTGAAGTCACATACAAAAGGGTTCTACGATAAACACATTGGAATCAGAAAGAGGAATATGTAGTTTTCTGATGGAATGGGTTCACACTTAATATATTTTATTGATAGTTTTACTTTAGCCTAGACTTATGTCATGCAACATGTAAAATTCACAAAATAGTTTCATAATCCATTAATAACTAAATTTGAGTACATGTCGACTTACCCCTCTATTATACATGACCGCAGAGTTGTAAGCAAATTAAACTTTTTAACAAAAATGTTTCTTTATTTTTATTGGAAGTCTTATTTCCATGTTTATCTATAAACAAGCGCACACTTCTATGTAAAATATACAAGGTATGTATTTATAAAGATAAACATGTAGCAATGTTGGGACGTTCAAATAGGGACATGATATTACATATAAATATTCTCTAAATATTTACATAAACTTGCTGTAATTATCTAGTATTTTGTTGAATATAAATTATGACCAACAAAAACCATTAAGATAAAATATGTGCTATGTGTTGCTCACCGTGGTCATTAATATATTAATTATAATTATAATGAACAATTTTCTTCGATTTTCACAAAGTAAACGTTGTTTTCTTTTACAGTGTAAATTTCGAATAAACACTATTTATTAAAAATTATTATTTATTTTATTAAATACATAAATAAAAAGTTTACCTCAATTAGGTTTTGAACCTACGACCTGTACTTTGCTAGGGTACCGCGCTAACCAACTGCGCTATCGAGATTCAACCCCCAATCGATGTAAATTTTATTTATGTATTTAATAAAATTAATAATAATTTTTAATTACATGGTTTACCTTTGAACTTATTCGTTCATAACAAAAACTTATACTAAAGAGTATTTATATTTATAACCATATAGAAACCTGTAACTACACTACCGCCATCTCAGAAAAGAGTTATTAATTAACATAAATTATTAAGGGAATAATTTGAATCCGTTTTAATATTAACTGATGACGCAGGTTTATTCTTCGGTGGCGAGGATAATACATAAACATGTATAGATATATATATATATATATATATATATATATATATATATATATATATATATATATATATATATATATATATATATATAATAATCATAACGTTTTGGAATTCCACTTAGTCTAAATTCGTTAAAAGTACGAGCAAGATAAATGAGAAAATGTATTTAGTATAAATTAAATAATAAATGCAAAGAAAGAACTATAGTTGATTTGTATAAGAATCCTTTTTGAGGTGATCAGAGCAACCCAAAATCTATGCTTGCTTGTGCTAAAATACTAATCGTGTCCAAATTTTAACTTAATTAGTCATATTTTTTTTAAATAAATGCAAGAAACGAGTTTGGTTTATGTGGAACCCCTTTAAGACGTGTTTGGTTGGAGCATCTCCAAAATTCGAGTGTTACTTTTTGTCAAAATGATTATACCCAACCAAATGTCAACGCGATTGGTTTACTTATTCGAAAAAAATTTTTTTTTTTAAATGAGAGTCGGGTAATATTAAAACGCTTTTAAAAGGGTGACTCAAATCATCTCCAAATTGATGGGATGATTTATCACCGTAAAATACTGATCTCAATAATTATTCGACTGTGCAACAGTAAATTTAAAAATAACCAAAACATAGGGTTAGTATTTATGAGGGTTACCTCTGGAGGTTATCTCTTTTCTGCTAAAAGTTTGATAGGTTAACTTGTTTGCGAGTTATCGTGTATGTAACCTGACGGTCTGACGGTTTTTGGGTCTTTTAGAATCAGTAGGCACTAAACACTGAAGAAAAGTTAGAAAATGGGGGAAGGAGATAAACCAATTTTCCTTAAACCTACCGCAAAACTGCTATATAATAAAGGTGTACCATAAATAATATACGAAAAATAAAGTAACGTATCAGGATTATGTTTTACGGTGTGTATAGTTCCTCCAGGAAAGAAGATTATTGTTTTTCCTGAAAATGAACCACTCTCAGGGTTGACTTTTATATACTCTGGCCAAGGGTCAGTACTTTGAAACAATGAATCATTTCGTCAATTATTGAGGTTCTCCAACTACCCTAAATGTGCTTCCATATTACCCAACCCTTTTTTGGTCTTTTTTAATTTATTTTCAAACAAGTGAGTTAAAATTCGGTCGGAATTGGTGTTTTTGTACATTAAAATCATACCACCAGTGGAAAGGGAGCTCTGACAATCCCATAAGGGAACTCGGATATAGACCAATCCTTAGTCCTTGCCTTCCTTGCATTTGTTTAAGAACAACTTACTAATTTGAGTTTTGGTGAGAATTAATACTTTGATGCAACAAAAAGTGGTACGACTACCCTGTTTGGTGCTCCACCATATTTTGTTTCTTTTAGTGCTTTCAACAATTACCAATTTCAGGAGTGTTGTTGCATAAGTCCAATCTTATCTGAGGATTAGCGTGAACTATTCCATAAATTGTAGAGATGTTCAGATGCAGTGCGTGTGCGTATGCGTATGCGTGTGCGTATGCGTGTGCGCATGCGTGTGCGTATGCGTGTGCATATGCATGTGCATGTGCCTGTGTGTGTCTGTATGTGTGTGTGTGTGTGTGTGTATGTGGGTGTGTGGGTGCGTGCGTGCGTGCGTGTGCGTGTGCGTGTATGTGTGTTTGGACGCGTGCGTGAGTACGTGCGTGTGTGTATGTATGTGTGTGCGGGTGCGTGTGTGCGTGCGTGTCTGTGTGGATATAAGTTAATAGACAGGGTAACCCAAGATCGACAACACGAACGTACTTCAAATTTCGTATTTAAGCTGGTTTTCATTTCTACTGGAGCTGATTAGGTTTTGGGAGAAATTTAGTAGCGTAGAGAGGGGGTTTATAAATGCCAGTTCTTAGGTTTTGTCAAACGTTTCTAAAACAGCTGTATATTTTAACGATATAATATTGTGTGTGTGTGTGTGTGTGTGTGTGTGTGTGTGTGTGTGAGTGTGTGTGTGTTGTGTGTGTGTGTGTGTGTGTGTGTGTGTGTGTGTGTGTGTGTGTGTGCGTATGTGTGTGTGTGTGTGTGTGTGAGTGCGTGTGTGTGTGCGTTTGTGTGTGTGTGTGTCTGCGTTTGCGTCTGCGTCTGCGTCTGCGTCTGCGTCTGCGTCTGTCTGTGTCTGTGTATGTGTCTGTGTCTGTGTCTGTGTCTGTGTCTGTGTCTGTGTCTGTGTCTGTGTCTGTGTCTGTGTCTGTGTCTGTGTCTGTGTCTGTGTCTGTGTCTGTGTCTGTGTCTGTGTCTGTGTCTGTGTCTGTGTCAGTGTCAGTGTCTGTGTCTGTGTCTGTGTCTGTGTCTGTGTCTGTGTCTGTGTCTGTGTCTGTGTCTGTGTCTGTGTCTGTGTCTGTGTTTGTGTCTGTCTGTGTCTGTGTCTGTGTCTGTGTCTGTCTGTGTCTGTGTCTGTGTCTGTGTCTGTGTCTGTGTCTGTGTCTGTGTCTGTGTCTGTGTCTGTGTCTGTGTCTGTGTCTGTGTCTGTGTCTGTGTCTGTGTCTGTGTCTGTGTCTGTGTCTGTGTCTGTGTCTGTGTCTGTGTCTGTGTCTGTGTCTGTGTCTGTGTCTGTGTCTGTCTGTGTCTGTGTCTGTGTCTGTGTCTGTGTCTGTGTCTGTGTCTGTGTCTGTGTCTGTCTGTGTCTGTGTCTGTGTCTGTGTCTGTGTCTGTGTCTGTGTCTGTGTCTGTGTCTGTGTCTGTGTCTGTCTGCGTCTGCGTCTGCGTCTGCGTCTGCGTCTGCGTCTGCGTCTGCGTCTGCGTCTGCGTCTGCGTCTGCGTCTGCGTCTGCGTCTGCGTCTGCGTCTGCGTCTGCGTCTGCGTCTGCGCCTGCGTCTGCGTCTGCGTCTGCGTCTGCGTCTGCGTCTGCGTCTGCGTCTGCGTCTGCGTCTGCGTCTGTGTCTGTGATTGTGTCTCTGTCTCTGTCCGCGCCCGCGTCCGCGTCCGTGTCTGTCTGTCTCTGTCTCTGTCTCTGTCTCTGTCTCTGTCTCTGTCTCTGTCTCTGTCTCTGTCTCTGTCTCTGTCTCTGCCTCTGTCTCTGTCTCTGTCTCTGTCTCTGTCTCTGTCTCTGTCTCTGTCTCTGCCTCTGTCTCTGTCTCTGTCTCTGTCTCTGTCTCTGTCTCTGTCTCTGTCTCTGTCTCTGTCTCCGTCTCCGTCTCCGTCTCCGTCTGTGTCTGTGTCTCTGTCTCTGTCTCTGTGTCTCTGTCTCTGTCTCTGTCTCTGTCTCTGTCTCTGTCTCTGTCTCTGTCTCTGTCTCTGTCTCTGTCTCTGTCTCTGTCTCTGTCTCTGTCTCTGTCTCTGTCTCTGTCTCTGTCTCTGTCTCTGTCTCTGTCTCTGTCTCTGTCTCTGTCTCTGTCTCTGTCTCTGTCTCTGTCTCTGTCTCTGTCTCTGTCTCTGTCTCTGTCTCTGTCTCTGTCTCTGTCTCTGTCTCTGTCTCTGTCTCTGTCTCTGTCTCTGTCTCTGTCTCTGTCTCTGTCTCTGTCTCTGTCTCTGTCTCTGTCTCTGTCTCTGTCTCTGTCTCTGTCTCTGTCTCTGTCTCTGTCTCTGTCTCTGTCTCTGTCTCTGGGTCTGTGTCTGTGTCTGTGTCTGTGTCTGTGTCTGTGTCTGTGTCTGTGTCTGTGTCTGTGTCTGTGTCTGTGTCTGTGTCTGTGTCTGTGTCTGTGTCTGTGTCCGAGTGCGTGCGTGCGGTCCGTGCGTGCGGTCCGTGCGTGCTTTCGCGTGTGTATGTGCGTGCGTCCGTGCACGCGCGCGGTGTATGTGCTTCAGCGCGCGGTCGAGCGTGCGTGTGCGTCTGTGTGTGCGGGCATGCGTGCGTGCGTGTTTATCTGTGTGTGCTTGCGTTAGTGCGTGCGTGCGTGCGTTTGTGCGTGCGCGCGTATGTGTGTGTGTGTGTGTGTGTGTGTGTGTGTGTGTGTGTGTGTGTGTGTGTGTGTGTGTGTGTGTGTGTGTGTGTGTGTGGATGTACGTTAGTATCCTTCTCCACCGCTGAGTTTCTCCCAAAATTTAGTCAGCTCCAAGCGATATGAAAACAAACCTAAATACAGAATTTTAAGTGCGTAGGTGTTTTCGTTCTGGAGTTATCGTGAATACTAACATATATTCACACACGCACAAGCGCATGCTCGCATACCGCACACGCGCATGCACCCACGCTCTTACGCGTACGCGCTTACGATACGCACGCACAAGTACGCACGCCACGCACACGCACACGCACGCACAGCACACGCATGCACACGCACCATGCACACGCACACACACACGGCAAACTACACGCACACCATCACACGCACTCACGCACACGCACACACATTCGCACACGGCACACACACGTACAGCACACGCACCCATACGTCCACCAACGCACGACACGCTCACAGCAGTGCACACGCGCACACCACATGTCCTCTCACGGACACTCCTACGCAATGCAGCACACACGTACACTGCCAAACACACACACACACACACACATAATGTCGTGTGGTGTTTCACACCAGATATTTTTAGGGTAACGTCCATAACGAAAATATGCAACGGTTTAACCATTTTCATTCATATTTAATTAATGTTTAGACTTATCTTGCGATATATTAAGAAACTTTATAAAGAAAAGTTATGTAAAATTAAATTTTCTTTAAAAAATGTCAGATTTTCTTATAAAATTAATCGCTATTCAGAAATTAAAAAAATTTGAATTTACAATTAAATTCTACCTTAGGTTTTGACGGCTTAATTATGCGATGTATCAAAAAATTGCATGGAACATAATTAATCGACATGTTTAAGGTCTATCTTCAGGTATTGTTATATCTTTGAAATGTGCAGCTGTTTTAGAAATATTTAGCAAAAACAAAAAATTGCCTCTAATAAACCCCCCTCCCCGTCACTGGATTTTTCAAAATCTAATCAGCTCCAAGCGAAATGAAAAAAAGCTTAAATACTAAATACTAGGTACGTAGGTTTTGTCGTTGTGGAGTTATCGAGGATACTAACATACATCCACACACAGACACACACACACACGCACGCGCGCGCTGACGCACCCACCCACCCTCCAACTCACTTTGGCAACAGCACTACAACCTAATGTCAGACACTTTGATACTTCTAACCTCCTTTGGATTTTATTCTTTGCTTCCGTTATCTTCATATTCTCAAACCCTTGTGTGCCTCACACCATTTATTTCCGGTGTATGAACATATCATTAATTGTGGCTACTTAAGTGTTTGCGTTTCAACGTAATACTTGTTCTCATTGATAGCCTCGATAGCCTCACTTCAACATTTCTTTGCTTCTAAGCCGTCGTTCTCGGCTATCTTAATGTTTTAGAAGTCAATGATATACGGGATGCGAAATTCCAAAAGAGAAAGATGTTTCCAAAGAATCAACAAGCAAAGGTTCAGGCAAGAAACTATACTCATTCGAAAATCCCTCTGTCCGGTCAAAAGGCAGTAAGCTGTTCTTATCGTTTAATCAAACATCGGCCAGAACTACTTTTCCACTCCTAATGACTTATATAGTGACACTTAGAACTCTCTTAAGATCAAGAACGCAAATTGTCCACATCTTGCTCAAAACATATTATACTCAGTAAACGAAACATGTTATCATAGATAATGTTTGTTTGAAAAATTCACAATTTGTCAATTTTTCGAACCAATCAATCGCCATAAATATGCACATTTTATGAAATATGATTTTAATTACTTTACTACTTACATTTCGGTTGAAACTGCATTTTAAACGTAGCCCAAACATAAAACATGACGTAAGTACTGCAAGTTGTAAGAAACATACAAACCCATATAAATAGTAAAATATGAATATTCGCAAATCCTCTTATAATTAGACCAAAACCCATTTTAGTCCTAAAATTAGCCAATTTTTACACGTCCAATTACCTTGTACATTTCAAATACTTACTGCCCTGTATGTATCATCTCATACACGTTCCATTAACAAACAATCCAAATAGTAATGCTGTGAAAATATGGTAAATTGTTTGTATATGATTAATTTCTAGTAAATCAGTTAAAAGAGAATTTCTTGCCATAAAAACTTTATCGGGCAAATGTCCCTGTTTTCGCACCCTACAAATACTTTGGGTACAAAAAATAACTATTACACAAAGCTTTTTACTCTTTATCCTGAATTTCATCAACAGTACTCCTATTGAATAAATGTTGTAGCTGCTGCTCTAAAACGTCACTATTTTCCAAAACATTTGTTATTTCCGAAACCATATTTTGCAGTTGATCATTAATTAGGGTTGATGTGTTTACTTGCAAGTGCTATTGAGTGATAAATGTTTAATTAGTTATCACATTTGGAAAAGCTGCACCTACCTCCATTTTCATTTTAATCTTATCCAAAATAAATTCTTTGGATAAATGTTCGTTGCCATTCTTACTCAGTTCTTAAACAAAAATTATAAATTAATGTGCGATAGAACTATACTTACCACTTTCTGTAGACATCTTTTCACTATTTTCCAAATAAGATTCTAAATATCAATTATCTTCAAGTGCCGAAATAATAGACATTGGTTATAGATTAAAAAAATTTACTATGTAATACTGCGTATCTACACACTATATAATAGATAGTACGCTTAAGCATTTACACAAAACTCATCTTATCTGTAAGTTGAATTTGGTTGTATCGCTAGTTTTAAACCTGGTAACCGATGATAAGAAGTATTTTGATATCGGTTCGTAAATGTTAATTTATCATTATTTGTTTATAAATAAATATAAAAACACATTTTTAATACATTGTATGTAATTGTAATAACTGCAAGTACAGTGTCAGAAAATTAATCTATAAGTGATAACTATATTCAATTGCCAAAATACTCATCTAAATTGTAGAAAATTACCAATATTGATAAAGTAGAATACATACATTAAACGGTTAAAATTTCCTC
>JARFJB010000913.1:0-55336 GCA_036346205.1 Vesta saturnalis
ATCTGCAAAATCACTATGAAACTTGTTTACACCGTGATGGTTTTCATTTTGAAATTGTAAATTACAAAAATTAAAAAAATAAGTAAAGTTGTTTTCGGTACTGTTTATTTTGGCGAATACATCCTATGCTATAACATGTTTTCGGTAAATTCATTGTACCTTTGCTTATTGTTTTTAAAGGATTATTAAATAAAACTACTTTAACCTGTCTTACCCCCAACGTTCTCATCGCAACAGTCATTAGATCCCCGGCAGGAACTGACACTTAATAAAACAACTTTAAAAGAAGGAATACATAAAACTATTATAATTTATCTTAATTAACCCGGATCTCGCTTTCGCAACAGCAAACTATGAGTTGGGCAAAGTAAACGTATATGGGGGTTGGGCGAAGTGACTATCTCCAGAGTAACAGGTAATAGAGATTTATAAAAATGAATGATGAATGATGAGAATGAATGAATGAATTATGACAATACATCAACGAAATCATAGTTAACTACTTGGTTTTTTACAGTGAACAGAGACCGCAACACATGGGACAGTTTTGTATAGCAGAGTTATTGTTTCCTTAACATATAGTTTAGCAAAGCTATTAAAGCAACACCAGTGGGACCATTTATAGGATTTGATTACGAAAGAGTATCTGACGCATACATATGCATTCATTTACTATGTTGCGAAATATTCACGGAACGGGAAGCCTAAGTAAATAAAAAGAATACTACCACAAAACAAGAAGTAACAGTTACAAGCGAACTTCAAAGGGATATATCGCATTACTAAAGTCCTGTAAGTGCAGTAGTTTTGATCATACACCTGACGCGTTTATTTCATTGCGCAATTACACCTTCACTCTGAATATAGCTTAGGTCAGCGGATCACAAGACAAGAGATCAATAGCTGTAAGATTACGATGTCAACCGACTTAAAGCAATTAACAAATTTCTGTTAAGGTAGTTCACAACAACTAAGGATTGGCGCATGGTTCAAAATGAATGAATTTATGAAATATTACCGAACCCATTTTATGCACTTAGGAATTTCTTACAAACGA
Source organism: Vesta saturnalis (assembly GCA_036346205.1). Classification (NCBI taxonomy): domain Eukaryota; kingdom Metazoa; phylum Arthropoda; class Insecta; order Coleoptera; family Lampyridae; genus Vesta; species Vesta saturnalis. The sequence continues at coordinate 1,058 of JARFJB010000913.1, forward strand.
AAAGTATGTCCGTTTTTTACGAAACTAGTTAAATGTGCATTAAGTTATGATTTAGCACAGCGAGTCTAATCGATACATAAATAATTTGTAATTCCGTTACCATTATTACGTTATCAATGTACAAAAAGTAAAAGAAATCCCAATCACTACACTATCACGACTTACTATCTGACTGAGCCATACGTGGTGTAATGCAACAACTTAATAATGACTATTCTTTCTTTAAGAGACCATCACAAGCGGAGCATACGATAAAGTACGAAGCAGTTAATAAAATATATTTCGAAAGTGTCTTAGTACGTGGAGTTTACAGACAAATTTCAATATACAGAGTGTATTTTAAAATCACCGACAAACGAAAACTGGAGATTCTATGATTCAAAATAAGACGAAAATAATCATAAACGCTTTTCCGAAAATGCTTCCTAACCGAGATACAGGTTGATTAAAAAATACTTTTTTTAAGGTTTTTTTAAGATTCCTCAAGAACTACAAAAGATATTACACTGAGATTTGGTAAACCTAAATGTATAATTAAATACAATTAATCAGGTGAGTTTGATTCAACTGACTCCATCCAGTGGCATAGAATATTTTAAGTAATCAGTTTAAGTAAAAAAAAAAAAATGCACGCCCCTGGTTTTTTTGAAGAAATATTTTTTGACAGATTCAACATTTAATTTTGCAAATAAAATCATACTATTTTTTCGATTTGGTACCCCGTTTTTGAAATATTTTGCATTAACATAAACGACCACATTATTCAATAAAAATCAAAATTTGTTTTATTTTACAAAAAATAACGCAGTTAACTATTAGGTACATTATTAAAGGGATATAATTATTTTTATACATATTGTTAAAAATGTCCTCTTTCATTTTGAATGCAAGCTTGTATTCTTCTTAGCAAATAAAACCTAACGCTGAAAAATTTGTGGCATAGCCCTAATCTCATCGTATGCCATCTGTATGCGATTCCAAAATTGCTCTCGATTATCAATTTGAACAGAATAGACACGAGTTTTCAGATACCCCCACACAAAAAAATCCAATGGGTTTAAATCTGGCAATCGTGCCGGCCACGGTACTTTACTTCCTTGTCCAATCCAGCGTCCAGGGAACCATGCATTTAAAAATTCTCTGACGTTTCGTGTAGAATGTGGTGGTGCACCATCATGCATGAAATACATGTTCATTCTAACATCTAAGGGTACGTCGTCAAACAATTTTGGCAAATCTTATCTCAAAAAATTTAAATAGAATTCGCCAGTAAGTCTTTGAGGAAAACTGATAGGTCCGATTAGGTGACCGTCTAGTATACCTATCCAAATATTTTCGCTAAATCTATGTTGGTGAGCTGTAACTATAGTTGGATGCTGATTTTCATCTAACCATTTGTGGGAATTATGCAAGTTTATTATTCCATTTCGGGAAAAAATACACTCATCAGTGGTCAATAAGTTTCTAACAAATTGTACATCTTCAGCATTTTTATTTAAAAACCATTCGTAAAAATTCATTCGACGAGGATGGTCAGCAGGCAATAATGCATGCACTTTTTGTAGGTGAAAGGGATGTAAATTTTGTTCTCGTAAAACTTTCCAAGATTTGCTATGCGACACACCAAATTCTCAACCTAACTCACGCGTACTTATTGATGAATTTTCATAAACTCTATCTAAAATTTGTTCCTCAATTTCAACTGGTACACGAGCATTTCGTCCGGAATTTTTCTTTCCTTTTAAACTTCCATACTCTAACAAGTTATGATGAACGGTTCTAAACGTAGTATGTGGATGTCTTCTATTTGGAAATCTTTGTTCATAAAATCGAGCAGCTGCACGAGCATTGCAATTAGTATTACCATAACAGAAATGCATAACGACCAGTTCTCGTTTGGAATAATTCATTTTTTCACAGTAATTAGACACAAACAATGAATTACAAAACACGCGTAAATGCAACTATTTTAGCAAACATAAGATACGTAACTGTCAAATGCAAAGCAATCTCTGATTTATTTAATTTGGTTATTACTGAATAATGTACTCGTTTATGTTAATACAAAATATTTCAAAAACGGGTGCCGAATTGAAAAAATACTAAGTATGATTTTATTTGCAGAATTAAATGTTGAATTTAACAAAAAAATATTTCTTCAAAAAAAGTCGGAACGTGCGTCTTTTTTACTTAAAGTGATTAACTTAACATATTCTACGCCACTGGATGGAGCCAGTTGACTCAAACTCACTTGATTAATTGGACTTAATTAGACATTTAAGTGTACCAAATCTCAGTGTAATATCTTTTGTAGTTTTTGAGGAATCTTAAAAAAATCTTAAAAAAACCATTTTTTAATCAACCAGTATCTCGGTTAGGAAGCATTTTCGGAAAAGCGTTTATGATAATTTTTGTCTTATTTTGAATCATAGAATCTCCAGTTTTCGTTTGTCGGTGATTTTAAAATACACCCTGTATAATACGTGAGCATAAAATAGGACGCCGTTGCAGGCACGGTATCACGAATGAACCAAATATCACGCAACGTTAATTTTGAGAATCTAGGAAAGCACCAAAAAAACCGACCAGGAACGGGAAAACGGAAGAAGTAGACAAAAGAATTATCCATTCTTGCACAGCCACTAAGAATGAAAAAGTTATGGAAATAAGTGTTTGACGATTTTTACAAGCGGTTACATCAATGGATATTAGTATCAACAAAACAGCAGGCTTAATTTGAACAAGAGTCATCAAACATGAACATGCCGGTGCAATAAACGTCAATAACTAAAAAGGCCCGTGTATTTTCGCTAGGAAAATTTCGTAGTACTGTGTCGCGATTTTGTTGTTTTAGTTGTTTTTTAAGGATATCTTTGTTATTATAAAAGTTGTTGACCTAGATTTCATGGCAAAATCGAAAATGTAGTATCATCCTTTGTTTTCGACTAATAGACAAACGTCGATATTTCTACACTTTTTTCAATTTCTTATACCTCGCTTAATATTATTATACTGATATATATCGTCAACGGTGCTTATATATTCCGAAGTGCCGAATTCAGCGACGTGCTTACAATTTTTCTAACGGGTACGGTTTTTGTAATAATATAAACTTGCATTTTTTTAAATGGAAATCATAGGCATTAGCTGTAGTCCTTTCTTAAATTTTCAAAAATATAAACATAGAGATATTTATTTTTAAAGCTGACTGATATAATAAAGATTTTCAGGGAAAAGGCAAGATAAGCATCGTAAAATCAGTATACCACAGAAACGGAAGAATTTCAAAATAGAAAAACAACAAAAACAATAACAAAACACCAAAATGAAATAAAAAAGTATACTTTGAATATATTTTACAAAAATCGCTCTAACTGATTTGTCACGTGTCCGTGATTTTGCTACATATCTTTCGTTAATTTCGAAATTATAATTTATTTGTTAGTACATGACTTCTGAAATGTAGTATAAAATTAATGACGCACAAATGTTTGGAAAGCGTTTTGATTGTAACGTTTTTTTTTGTCTTTTGCGTATTTAAAAGAATTAGAAGTTTTTACTGACATTAATCCTATGCCCATTTCTTTCCAGACACAAAAATAAAGCTTTTGCTGTTTATTAAATTTAGATGCAAACGTAAATTAAGGTAGGTAGTGAAATCGTTTTACTAGAGTGATTGGAAATCAATTATTTTCTTTGTAAATAAGAGTAGTTTGTAATTTTAGAAATGTCGTAGAATTTAGCTATTTACGTTACAATCGCATCATGGAAAATTAGAGAACGCATTAAAATTATTACAATGTATGGTACATCTTTTGCAAAATCAATTATAGCCATCAGTCTGTCGCCGTTTCTTTTCGATAAAGTTTTGAGTTTAAACAAAGAGTTTGGCTTTTATAGGCATATCATATCACAGAGGTAATATGTAGGTAACTTTCTTCAGTTCGGTTCACGAGTCAATTTGTTTTTGGCCCAATTTAAAGTTTTAAGTAGTAAATTGATATCATTGGTTAAATTAAAATGTACGGGAAAAATTGAAAATGGCGAGATCTGAACGATGCTTAAATCAGTCAAGCTATTGTTTGCGGAACCCGATATATGCGAAAGGGGTTGGAACAAGTTATATATACCGAAGGTGTATCGAACATTATCGTTGGAGTATGCTCCGCTTCCACTGATGGGGATAATATTTAGTTCCACCACACCCTCGAATTATTTTTTGTGTGTATCGTTTTGTCAAGAGTGTCATTTTTGGTCACAGAGGTGTTTTTTAAGTGCTTAGCCTCTGTTATGTTGACCTGCTGTTACACATTTTGTTTGTGCGCATTATTTTTAACGAATTCCTGAGTTAAATAATAGCTTCGGCGTACACTATTATTTCGAACAAATAATATAAACTGCTGGAAATATAATGCTTAATAAGTTTCGTATAAATATAGTTTCGTTTAATAGATGTGTGCGTAGCGAGTAAAAGCACATTAACGTAGGTTGTCTTATGAAAGTCTAGTTCGATTTGCTAAAGTTTAATGTAAAGATTAATTTAAGAATTAAGAAGTATTGGTTTCCGTCAGTTATATGCCGAGAGGTTGGGTTGCTGAAATAATGTGAGTAAGAGAAGTCTCGATTGACCATTTGTGCATGGTGAGCTAACCATATATTTCTCAATTTATATGTGTTGGTGATTTTTAATAAGTGTTTATTCGTACATATTTAGACGAATGAATATGCAACTCAATATATAAAGCATATTCACTCGTAAACTAATTTGGACTGTGTTTTGGCTGTTTCATCCTGTTAGTGTTATACAAAATTACGTATTGCCAGATTTGTAAAATTAAGATGTTTGACGATTTCTTTATTTTGATGTTAATTATAATTTAGGATATATAAAATAGACAAATTGGAGGTTGTTGGAAACCTGCAGGAATGATTCCAAAGTAGACTACAGAAATTTTATTTAAGAGTTACATTTCAGATAATTAATAATTTACAATTCATGTGCCTTGATATTTTTACGTTCATACGAAGATTTAGAAGTTTAGTTATTTTAGATTACATTCAAAGTTTATGAGTAATTTATTTGTTAATTTGCACAACTTTGCAGTGGCATTTCTTTGTAATGTTTGAATTATTTTATGAGAAATTTTGAGTTAAATAATTTTACAGCGACAACATCCATTTATCGTTCATTTAGTTTATAATCAAACTTTATTGAAGTTTTTTTTAGTAATCTTTTGAAGTTTTAGTAAGCTTCAACGTAATGATTAATAAGAATTTCTCGAATTGAGCGTTTGTTTTTTTTTTGGTAATGTCACTTTAAAAGAAGTTTTAGATTATAAAGTGACGTAATTACGAAGTGAGTCGGTCGTTGACCGAACAGCTGTTTGTTTTTACATTAGAGGGCTTTGCAAATAGTCGCAATATTTGATGTTATTTTTATAGGAATCGACCTACCGATTGTGGACATCATTGATTGGCCTGATTTGCCAAAATGTAAGCAGTTTGTTATTTGTTTGAATAAGAGCCGTATTTTTACCGACTTTGGCGTTACATCCCGATTTCGTTGTTTGATAAATTTTGGGGTTTTGTAAATTTTCGATCGCGTTTAGTTTTGTTGTGACGTATTTTTCGTTTGAAATTTAGTAATTAATTACCGTTGTGATCAGATATTTTGGGTATTTGAGTCAATGATTTTGCCGAAATATTTAATGAGTTTTGGTTTTATTTTCGCAATTTTGCGGCTTTTATATGAAGCTTAGGATTTCATTGAAGTTTAGGTGAACTTATTGTAAATATTTTTGGAATATAATTTTTAGTAGTAGAGAGCTTATTTTTGAGTGAACATTTTGGTTTCCTGTTAGGCCAATATAATATCTAGTTCATGACGTTTTCCCGCTATAAATGTATTTAACAGGAGTGCCTTTTACAACATTAAGTAAGAACCTCTTCCACACCACTGAGCTATGCCGTGCGCGCAATTGCTTTTACGGGCTGGGTGCTCTAATGGGTATTTGGCCTGTAACAGATTGCCATTTTCTCTCAAACACCATTTACACCTTCTTGCGTTGGCTTTAATTGCATTTAATAAATGAACTGGTTACACCCTACGAAATGCCTTTCTATAGCATGCTCTTGAATGATATTATTAGGGTTTTGATAAATTACGTTCTGTCGTAAACGTAAATTACGTATTGACTGATCTGGAGATCGTGTTGGCCATAACACCGAACCGAATGTTGCAATCCAACGATTTGTGAAACTGTTCTTTAAGTAATTTCTCACTGGCCCAGCATTATGGGCTGCGACAACGTCTCGTTGAAAAAAATTATTTGGTAGATGTTTTTCAGGAATGTGTGCCAACAATACTGGTAGCCGTTGGTTCAGTATTTCTATAACTCTGAGCTTCAAGATTTCCTTCGAAAATATGGAATACTATTGTATCCCCAAGTATAAAACAGGATACATTAAACCCAAATCGACCTTGCGTTTGACGAGCAAACGTTGGATGAACGTTCTCATTTGACCAATGGCGAGCATTACGTCTGTTGAATGTTCCTGCGCTACTTATGTGGGTTTCATCAGACCATATAACATTTCGACCAAAATTTGGTAGTTCTTGGCACTTTTGTGAGAATCATTTACAGAAATTAATTCTCCCTCTCAGAATCGCCATAATTTAGTTGGTGTGAAATTTGAACTTTGTAGGGATAATACTTATGACGTTTCCATATCTTGGATACTCTTGTTTTGGAAACTCCAAATTCTGCCTCAACTTCTCCACAGGAAGCCCTTGGACTTGCTGCAACAATCACCAAAACGTTAATTTCTTCGCTTTATCGATTTTATATTTTATTTATTTTACCCCTAGGTTTACGAAAGGACCCGAAATTAATTAGATAGTTTTATAATCTTGAAAGTATTACTTTATTTGGATGACACCGTCCAGGATACCTACAATCGGCAAGAATTTAAATAATTTGTTTTGCCAACACAGGTGGAAATATGAAAATGCCTATTAAAATATAATTGAGAAGCTTCATCTGCATTTTCTTTACGTTCTATAGATGTGTCAAACCATATTTTTCAAAATTTTCGTAGCTCATCATATTTATAGATACAGCAATAATAAATTTGCAACAGTATTAATATGTTCATTGAAAGGATGATACTTCGAACAATTGTTTATGTTGAAATTGTTCCATTTCTGTGGTATACTGATTTTACAATGCTTATCTTACCTTTATCCCAGAAAATCCTCTTATTACATCTGTCAGTTTAAAAATAAATATCTCGATGTTTATATTTTGAAAAGCTAAGACTGCAGCTGATGGTTGCCAAGCCAGCTATGATTATTATTACTCAAAAACCGCACCGGTTAGAAAAATTCTAAGCACGCCGCTGAATTCGGCACTTCACACTATATAACCACCGTTGACGAAATATATCAGTATAATAGTATTAAGCGAGGTATAAGACCTTGAAAAAAGTGTAGAAATATCGACGTTACTTGGCTATAAGTCGAAAACAAAAGAAGATACTACATTTTCGATTTTGCCATGAACGAAGTAGTACATGGATGTAGGAACTGCACACTTCTATCTTTGATAATGACAAAGATATCTTTATCAAACAACTAAAACAACGAAATCGAGATACACAGTACATAGGCTAAATGTTCACAATGGACAGTTCGGTACCCCTAACAATGATGGAATAACGAGAAAGGCCAAGAATTAGAATAATCCGGATTCACATGAATCAGAAGCTGTTCCTCGTTTTTATTAAAAACGATGAAACAAAACGATCTCTACAGAAGCCATATAACCACCCTATCGGGTGGCAAAGAAGAATTTCTTACGGTAAATGTATAAGGGAAAACATCACCGTAGAAGTCAACAGAGTCAAATTATCGTAGGCTATGGCTTAGCGATATAAAACCAATTGACTGGCAAGTACTATGAGTCAATTAGCTACAGCCAATAACAGCGCAACCACAATCATCGTCAGGGAAGTTTACACTAGTACTCATGATAGTAGACCTTGTCAGAAGCCCACTATAAATATGTTTGCCTCACTATTAATGATTATACGATAAACCATGCTACAAAATGTTTCAACCCTAGTAAAAATTTTCCTTTGTAAGTAAAATTGTTCTCATACGGTACTTGAAAACCACCATTGGTACTAAAAAACGACAAGGAGATCCTCATTTAGATCTAGATCAGCGCTACTTCTCGCCTGTCGGAACGATTACGTTGTGCTACCCAACGCAGTGGTCACAAGCATACACCAGCTGGGTGGTTAGCATCGCTTCTTCACCACTATTAAAATACTGGTTGAACAATCTTCACCAATTCCTCCTCTGAATGGCGCTTCCAGGAGTAGTGAATGCGCTGTCGCCATTTTCGAAGCAAGGTGCCTTCCACCAACCGAATCATTGGACACTGATATCAAGAAGCAAAACACTCTTTATCAAAAAGGATACACTACGAGTCTAGATACCGCTCACCCATAACGCCGTCAAAACTGCCACGTTGCGTCAGGCATAAAAAAGTCATGGACTGGTCGCATAGAATTTTGGTACTAGCATTTATGACTAGACCACTCTAATACTTATTTTCTAGAATACACTATAATTTATCCATATCTTCGCCTTTGCTAATGTTGTCTTCATGCTTTATGAATACCTTTAATCGCATTTTATGAAGCGATTTGAAATGTTTACTTAAAACTTTAATCCGCCCTATATATACTGACTTCCACAAAATTGCAACACCCAGAATTTATTGAACGATTTTATTGAAATTTTCGTCAGCGATGTCTTTCATTAGAACAAACAAACGGTTAAAATTTGAAAACAAAAGAACAAAAACTAAAAATGTTTATTTCAATAATGGGTTGCTCCGCCACTATTTGTAATGTACTCATTTTAGACGGCATGGCATGCTATCAATCAAGCAATCTGTAGCTGTCTGTGGTATATCAACCTAAGCTTCTTGAATCCGTATCCGGAGATCGTGTAAGTTATCTGGAGGGTGTGGTAAATTACCCAGTCGCCTACCGACCTCATCCCATACATGTTCCATGGGCGTCAAATCAGGCGACCGAGCAGACCATGGGCGAACGGTAACGTTAGCTTCTTCCAAAAAACGTGAGGTAGTCCTTGCTGTATGAGGGCGTGCATTATCCTGTTGGAAAATGGAATTTTTCAACCCCTTGAGATATGGAAGCGCAACGGGTTCTAGCAGATTGGAAATATAACCAGTGGCGTTTAAGTTGCCATTAATGAAGACCAAGGGTGGTCTGCTACCGTAACATATTGCACCCCATATCATCACCCCTTGTGTGAGGGCTGTGTTGCGTTCCACAAAAAATGTTGAATTTTTACGTTCTACATGCATCCGTCTGACCCTCCAGGACCATTGTGGGCCCACAAGCAAAATCAGGACTCGTCACTAAACACAATTCGATGCCATTTTTGTGCCCAATTCGCTCTTTCGTTGCTCCATTCTAACCTGCGTAGACGGTGAAGTGGTGTAAGAGGAAGACATAAAAATGGACGATATGAACGCAGCCCATAAGACATTATCCTGCGATAGACAGATTACATTGTCACTCTGAGTCCTACACATCTCATCCAATTATTTGCAATCGATCGAGTTGTTGAAAATCGGTCTCTTGTGGCCAAAAGTCTTAAGCGACGTTCTTCGCGATCTATAGTCCTTCGGGGACGTCCAGATTCAGGACGACGTTGTTGCAACCCTTCCTCAAACCATTTAGACCAACATGTCAATACCGTTGTAACATTTCGGTTTACACGACGAGCAATTTCTCTTAGCGAAAGTCCGGCCTGTCTCATGCCAATAATACGGCCACGTTCAAAATCAGTCAATTGCGAAGAATGTTGATGTTGACGTACTCTTGGCATTGTTCCCAAGTTCAGAACGAAATTGTGAACAAATTATTTGCAAAATTGACAGTTAATTACACACTGATTGGTTTATTTCTTCAAATTTATTGTTACTCAGTGCAAAGGAAAAAAACTACTAGCTAGATTTTAATCGTTTGTTTGGTCTAATGAAAGACATCGTTGACGAACATTTCAATAAAATCGTTCAACAAATTCTAGGTGTTGCAATTTTTATGGAAGTCAGTATAGTTTACTTCTTTAACAAATTTAGTAAATACTTACTCGATTTACACCAGTACTTCCCCAGCCAGAAATATTAACTGGTGTATTGGGAGGGGGCAAAAGCTTTGTTAGAGTAATTGGTTGTACATCTTTGTTCCAATTAAAACTCTTGCTTGTCTAAAATATATAGTTATATCAGTTATTTTATATAGTACAAAGTAATTACCTTCATGATTGCAATGTCATTTTTCAATATATCTGGGTTATAATCTGTATTATATATTATTTTCTTAACATCATGGATATACAAAGCATTTTGGTTTTGGTTAAGATTTCCTACCACAACGTCCAAATTCTTTGTTTTTAATACTTTTCCATCGCCATCAAAACAGCAATGTGCCGCCGTTAAAACTGTGTCTGCGTTTATGATTGATCCACCACACATGTGATATTTGTTATACCTAATGGATGCCTAAAAAGATAGGAAAAATATAATCAAATTTGGACAATTACTAATCTGTTAATGTAACATAATAAACGACCAAAAATAGTCATGCAGTCTGCCACGTTTGATTAAATTATGCGAATCTTAGTAGAATTTAAAAGGAATTATTTTTTTAATGCGGTTTCATTATAACTTATGTAGATATTATGTTTAGTCGCTCGGTTGGGGTAAGTTAAATGTAATCATTAATGTGCGTTCCCTTTCCAAAAGAGAGGGCGTGCTGCTTGAGCTTTCCAAGCTCCTTCAGCCACAATCAATTATATGTTGGATGTTTAAAAATAGATTTAGGTTGCCTAGGCCACAACAAGTTGCAATTTGTTGGGTTATCTTCTAAAGATAAAGTCTTCTGATGCTCACTTTAAGAAATATTTCAGTGTGAACAGCACACTGGCTTTAAGTACGTATATAGTAACAGGTGTATAGTAACAGTCCCATTCTCAGGAATAACATGCTAATTTGGAGTGGTGCAAGTGTTATACACCTTTGTTCTCTGTTCTTTGTGCAGGACGACTTTGTGAAGCAACACCACACTACTCTTTAAGCTCTTTATCACGGTGCTGGTACAGAGTCTACGTTATATGTAAACACTGAATCATTGAAAATGAACAGGGCTATGCAACCCAATTTACACATAATGGGAAAATGTTTTTAAAATGACAATATAAATGATTTTTCAAAAGGTTGCTATGCTTAATTAGTTTTTGAAATACAAAACTGTATATCTGACTTAAGCGTTATTTTATTGTTAAGTAATAAAACGTTAGTTTACTACCATGGGTAGACGGTTAGGTCAGCACGACTCTACTTTAGAAACAAGAGGGATGGTCATAAGCATGGCAGAGCAGGGCCTTTCTTATAATAAAATAAGCCGGTGCGTGGATCTTTCGGTAATCTTACTTTTTTTTACTTATTGGTTATAGTTGTTCACAAAAATCTTTTAGAGAACTCAAGTTGCACGATGGGTTCAAAGACACATGTTAGATGGACATAGACCTCTTACAACTGTTAGACCTGGCAAAAGACGCAAAACAACTGTACAGGAAGACGAAGAAATTACAGTAGCAACAGCTAGAAATTCTTTTACTACAGCTACTCGCATAAGAGAAGAAACCGGCGTTCAGGTTTCTCCCTCTAAAATACACCGTCGTTTACATTCATCCGGAATACACCATAGACGCCCAGCAAGGAAACCATTGCTCACTAACGCGCAAGCTGAGGCCCGTTTGAACTTTTGTAGGGAAAATTTGAATAGAGATTGGTCCAATGTAATATTTATTGACAAAAAAAACCTTTTCCTCGACACAAGACAGCCCTGTGCACTTATGGCGTCCAAACAACACCCGGTATAACACAGCGAACGTTAGGCCTGTTAGAAAAAGTGGGAGAGTCTGCTGCTGGTCCAGGAGAATTAGAAATGGTTTCACCACCTTCGTTTCGATCACAAAGATACATCGAGGTTCTCGAAAACGTTATGTTACCATCATTACGTGCATTGTACCCAGAAGAAGAAATGGAAACAATTGTTTCAGTACAAGACGACAGCCCAGTGCATACAGCTCGTAATGTAGCAGAATGGTTTGGAGACCATCCGGAAATAGAAGTTCTGCCATTGGCCGCAAACTCGCCGGATTTAAACCCCATAGAACACCATTGGGCAGAAATGGTTAGCCAATGGGAAGGACGCATGCAAGAAGCTGTTGTTCTGCGAAATCAAGCAGAATTATTCAACCACACAAAATCTGTTGGGGAATTAATACGAGAAACCAATTTTTGTTCAAATCTTGTAGCTTCTATGCGCAACAGAATGCTGGAAGTCATACAAAAGAACGGCTTTTATACCCACTATTGACATGTGATATTTTTGTTAAATTTGTGTTATGGCTTTGAAAATATTTATTATTTTTCTAAAAATACGGTATTTTATTACTTTATTTAGTTTTACTGTTTAGCTAAATATTCTAGCTTCTCGGCTATCGTTAAATTATTCCACTTTTGAGCTCGTGGATTATGCTCTATCCTTTATTATTATCTATGCACCTGGTGATAAACAAGGATGAAATCATCACGTAACATGAAAATGGTAATAAACTACTACACCATTTAATAACAGCGACTGTGTTCTAAAAACATAAATTAGCTCCTGTAATGTTGCATAGCCCTGTTCATTTTCAATGATTCAGTGTTTACATGTAGCATTACACCCAGATAGCAACAATACGATACGGAAAAATTTGCAGTCATCTACATAAGGACATCCAGGGTATTAGTGTTCTTCATGTCGATAACTCTCGCTTCAATATAGAAAGTTTAGCGAGACGGTGGATGTGTCATTCGGGAAGATGACACATTGAGGATTAGTATATGAAATTGTATAGATTGTTGATAGATAAGTTATTTATTGTTAAGTATAAAACCATATGCAAACCTGTACGTAATAAGCGTAAAAAGGTTGGTTGAATTTTTGATTAACTAATAAATCAGCATATGCAATATTGTTTATATTACCGCCACCTATTCCTATTTCTAGAAATTTAACTTCGTTCCATTAAATTATTTTAAACTCCACCTTTTAAATAAGTGACTGCTACATACAAGACCAATGAAAATATTTCAAAATGGGTTTGACATCAACTAGAAGTCATATTCGAATTTAAAACCAATCAGAGTTCGAGTACGACATCTGTGTACGTAATTCAAAACGGTGTCAAAACGCCCGTACGGAATGTCGTCAACATCCGCCGCCTTATGCGCGTGGCGTGACTGACGTTTTTAGTTTGCGTTTGTTGGTTTGTCGGTAAGATGGATGATGCAACAAATTTACCATCTGACTATAAACATTGCGAAATGTGGCCAGGAAAATAAATACGGTGTATAATAAGTTAGGTGGGCCGACTGGCGTTCAGCGAAAACTCGCCTGTGTCTTAGACAAGGACAGGCAACCCGCTTGGCTTACTGGACGGAAAGTATCGGTGTTTAAGTTTGTTTACTTAAACAATGTTATTAATATTTAATGTAGAAGTGACGTACAAAAATTAGCACTTTCAAAAAAAATAATTTATTTTGTTGCATTTACCAATTATATACCTGTATTTTGAATCCATCGTACAATTGTGGAGGTTTTAAATCTTATAAACCGATAGTAAACGAAAAATTATGTAAAAATATATCCATTGTTGGATGATCCCTATCACATCCAGCCTGTCTAACTGTGCCGAAAAATCACTGTAAATTGATTAAAAAAACATTTTAGAATTTGAGTTTACTTTCTGAAATACTCCAATTGCTCAATAACAAATATTGTTTATTATACCTTCGATTCTGGAATTAATAAAGCGTTTTTAATCGGATCTTGCAACATGTACCTGATGATTCAAAAGTTCCTAACAAATTTACTATATATATATATATATATATATATATATATATATATATATATATATATATATATATATATATATATAAATAATAATTTGGCAATATTAATTTTAATTTAAAACAAATGTTAACCATCTGGAATATTGGTCACTCTCTTATCAATCTTTTGATTAGCTTACTTACCTACTTATTTACGTTGCATTTTTAAATTTGAGAGTAGGTAAGTTATAATAATTATAATAAAAACTTACCGAGTATGTTTCACGCACAATATCTTCTCTCAAAAAGTGTTTTCCGCACAAAGCCTCATTAATTATTAATTGTTTGTCGGTACGAGGAATCACAGCACTCCACTCATGTAATTCATTTTTGGGCACTTTAAATAAGGAGACTTTGTCTTTATTGCCGTTGTAACCACTTTTGCATCCATGTGCACAACAATACCTTAGAGCCATTGCAGTTAAATAAAATTAAACCCTTAATTACTTGATTAAAATGTTTCACGCCGATCAAGCAAAATGCATTTCCGTTCATTTCGCGCCAAGCTAGTTGTCCGTCTTTGTTGCTACCTCTCCTATTCATGAAAATATGAGGATATTTTGGTTACAAAAAAATTCTGGTGTAATAAATTAATCTCTTTCTTTGGCGATACCACAAATTTCACATTGCTAAACCATTTTTAATTATTAATTGATATTTTAATCTGGAATACATTTGTCACCATACAACATATCGCAGAGTGGATCCAAATAAAAACGAAAAAGGGAAATCTAAAAATTATGGTTAAAGTTCGAAATTTAAAATTGCCATAAAACAAAGACATGAGAAAAAAAACACTGTAGTTAGAAAGGGTCATAACCTCTGGAGAGAGCCTAGGTTATTTCCGCCTTAAACGTAAAGTAAGTGATGAGTTTGACACGTATTTCGATAGCGGACTGGGAATATCGAAATCTATTCAATATCATGAATCAAAATTAGAATTGAAATATGGTGTGGGAAGCGTTGAGTTGGCCAATGCAATGCTAAATCCTAAATATCGAACTGCGTCTTTTGGTACAACAAATGGCAACCTCTTAATTTGGGACCGCAACATGAAGAAGGTGTTTTGGACGTACGTAAAATGTCACTCTAATTTCTAAAAATAGTGTTTTAGAAAATACAATAAAAAATGGAATAATTGTAAAATTTCTAGAGAATCCATTTACTGTAGTAGTAATAACAAAAATTATGCAACGGGCGCATAATTCACCATTTTCTAAACATATTGTGTCACATCTCGCTGTGACTCGTTGCATCATTCTGTCACATTTATTCTTACGCCTTATAAAATTGGAGCCGTTCCTCTAGGTATGATAACTAAAGTACAAACTGAAAACGACTATATTGAGGGATTCCAGCTAATTAAAAATAACGTACCCGATTTGTTCTATGGAGAAGGATATCGTATGATTTTCATGACAGACGATAGTGACTCAGAAAGGAACGCCCTAAAATTTGTTTTGCCGAAAAAATGGTTTTTGCCGCTTCCATGTTTGTCAATCAATCTAGCGTTGGCTGTGGGAAAAGAAATATAATGTTCCAAAAGAAAGCTGTCAATCACTTTTACAAGAATTTTTAAACAGTACTGCAATCCTCCACCAGTGAGGGGCACTAGAAGAAATTAAAATCGCTATTAGCAATAGTAAGGATTATTCAGAATGGGCAAAATATATTACAAACTAGTGGAATAGAAAAGAAGTTTGGGCATTAGCTTACATATACGCATTAATGTACGGACACCAAACAAACAGTTTTAGTGATTTTACAGTAAGATTGTTCAAAGATGTTGTCTTAAACAGGAATAGCATATAATGTAATAGCATTAATAGAATTTTCCTGTACTATTTTGGAAGTATATTATCGGCGTCGGTTTAGGAATTTCATTAATAACCGAGATAGTTCCAATCGATTGAATGTTGAATCTAAGGAGGACATCAGAAAAATCCTCTTTTCTATATGAAGTTCCAAGCAATGAACATAATTCAAGCAGGCATTTACAGTGGCGAAGCGAGCAGGCTGGGAAGCTTCTGAAAACATCATACTGCTGTTTTGCATTTCTTCGGAGTCTCTTGTACTGACGCGCCGTCGGAAGTACGTCTTTTGATGGATAAATTTGCCTTTGTGATAATAACCACCCTTCGTTTCACAACCATCGACAAGTAGTGACATTGTAACCGGAAGCCAACAAAGAACAGAAGAAAAGTCGGCATTACAAAAGGTAGCAATAAAAGAGCCTTGGGCTGTCCAGCAAATGGAGAACCTGCCAGGAAAGGAGTTAAGAAGAAGCACAAGCTATAACAAAATGCAAATAGTATTTAACCAAACGTAATTAAACATGGATCATCGCACTAAATATATTACTGGGATATTGTATCTTTTCTATACCTTTTATTTTATGTAATAAAGATAGTTGCACTTTCGCTTTTCTTGCATATTTTTCTTGGCAAGGAGCGCAACATGTACCCAAACTCGGAAAAATATTTTATTTTACGCATATTCACCCATTTTTGCTGCAATTTCAGGCCGCATAACTTGCATCTCCTTCATAAACTGTTAAGATATTCCGTATGCGCGTTTTGCACCGATTTGCAATCCATACACAGACTTTGCACTTGAACTCTGATTGCTTTTAAATTCAAATCTGACCCATGAAATAGGAGTGGCTGCTAAATAGATGTACGGAATGTTCAAATGCCAACCGTTGCTTGTTGATGAGCTATTTCTATAATTATATTAGCCGCTTTGGTAAGTGTTCGCCTTATACAGCTAACCCATTTTAGCATAGACAGGATTCATAAGTTGTAATCCATTTGAGCCCTAATAACTAAATCAGTTCCTTTTAATAGTAACGGGGGAATTACCAATGGTCAACTTGTCCGTTTCGATATAGACACAGAATTGAATTGTACGTAAAGATTTTTCTTCAGTATTAACTTTTCCTATGGCAAATGTATCTAAAATGATGGTTCATAATATGGAAGACAAGCTAGTGGCCTAGAAGTACCAAGCGAATACATTCTTGGAAAAACACCAGGCCGATGTATTCTTAGATGGCAGGTTTGGTATGTCGTCTATGGATTCTTCCTTTTTGGGCACCCTCAGTTTTGTGCCTATATTAGGTTTTTTCGTTATTTTAGATTCTATTAAGGGCTTGTAAAAGGTGCCTCAGCAGTAACTTGAAATTTAAAGATAAAAGAAAATATATTAATTTAATATTTTATTTACATTTTTTTCATATGTAGTGAGGTAGTAATGACATATTTTACAATAAGGGCTGCTGGAATTTAATTCTTTCATGAAAAAGTCTGTCAACATAGCCGGTAGCGTAAAAATTCTTTACCACAGTATAGATGGCTTAGTATCTGTACCGCAGTAAACGATGTTACCGAAATAACGAGCAAATCGCACATACATTTATTACTGTGCTTCAGATGCTCACACTATCTGTATCGTAGTAAAGATGTAGGCGAAGTAACAGCCTACTGCTCATCCGTTGCTTACTGCACATAACATAAGATATATCGTTTCCTATATCTTCGAGGGTGTTAGGTTTTTCGATTGTTGAAACAAGCAACTTTTGAATCTAGACATAAGAGACAAAATTGAGTAAAACTCTCTGACGAGAGTGGAAAATATGCTGCGCATTATTTCAGTAACATTGTTTACTGCGGTACAGAGGCCAAGCCGTGCCGTGGGAAAGAATGTATTACGCGACCTTGAAACGATTCCCATATACAGTCGCGGTGGCTTCTTCATTACTTTCGGAAAAGTACGGTTCGATTATCCTTCCTACATACCTAGTACACCAAATCTCCCAGATGTGAAAATTCTGCTTGTTAACGAAGCCTCTGAGGTGGAAATAAGCCTCGTCACTGCAGACGATTTTGATGAGGAATTTATCGTTGGTTTGCAGTAGTTCCAAGAGCCACTTGGTAAAGTTTATGCGCTGTCTATGGTCGTTAGGCTGCAGCTGTTGGGTCAGCTGAATCTTGTAAGTATAAATCTCTTCTGAAAGACAGTTGAAGAGTGCTGCAATGGAGGCTTAATTCCTGGCAAAGATGTCAGATGAAGAATTTTGGTCGTGCAATACGGACATCCACAACTGTGATCTTTTCTGCTAATCCTTTGTGCCGATGGCGGACACGGTTCCTTTGATTTTTCTTTGAAAATATCCGCCCAAATTTCTTAATCAAATCTTCAATACCGGGCCTCGTCGGTAGATTACACTCGGCGAAATGATCACGTAACTTGCTAATCGTCATAGTACAATTGTCTCCATATTGGTAATAGGTTCTCACTATTAACAAACGTTCTTCCAAGGCGTAACGCACCAGGTTTACTTTCCAATCTACATACACATATGTAGGTATAGAAGGTTATGAACTCGACCTTATTTTCACTATCGACATATCGACTTATAAGATCATCTTACAGCGAACTTTCGCCAAGATCGGCCATGATATCTCTCTCCTCTCTCTCTCTCTCTCTCTCTGTGTGTGTGTATGTGTGTGTAAGTGTGAGTGTGTGTGTGTGTGTGTGTGTGTGTGTGTGCACAACGGCACATGCACACACACGCACAGATACACACACACACACACACACACACACACACACACACACACACACACACAACACACACACACACACACTCACGCACAGACGCACACGCACACACGTACACACGCACGCACGCACACACGCACACACGCACACACACACACACACACACAGCACCACACCACACACCACACACACACCCACACCCACACACACCCACACCCACACACACACACCCACCCACCCACACACACACACACACCACAACCCACACACACCCACACACCCCACACCACACACACACCCCACACACACCCACACACCCACACACACCCACAACCCACACACCCACACACCCAACACACCCACACACCCACACACCCACACACCCACACACCACACACACCCACCCATACACACCCAGATTCTGGTACACACCCACAACCAGTATACCACACTCACCCAACACACCCACACACACCCAGCACACCACACACACCCACACACCTCACACACACCCACACACATACACACCCGCAGATTCTGGTACACACCCGCACACACCAGTATAAACCGACACTCACCCAAACACACCCACACACACCCATGCACACACACCCACATACACCCACATACACCCAAACACATCCACACACACACACCCACACACACCCACTTACACCCACAGGCACCCACACACACACACCCATACATTCTCACATACACCCATACACACCCACACACACCTACACATACCCCCACACACCCACATATGCCCACATACACCCACAACTGGGACTAGAGATTGCTTATTACGGCTAGTTAACAATTTTGGACTAATATTGAGATAAAATTCAGAAAAATGTACCGGGTGATTAACTTATGCAAATTGCAATGTTTAAATGGAACACGCGGTATAATTTTGCATTTTTGAGGAGCCAATAACGGATACATTCTTTTTGATAGCAAGGTTTTATGTCCTAACTTTAACCATTATGGAGTTATCTCCATTTTATTCTAATAAATGACTTTAAAAGGCCCGACCACTAATGGAGGTGCTAAAATGTCATTGTTTAAGTTGTATATTTTTTGATACTAATGATGATAGTGAGATTTTTCAGAAAGAAAACAATGCTGTAAATATTATTGAGAATATTTCCCTCATGCATGATTTACTCCTGTACAGTACTGCAACTTCGTTAGGATTACAGCGATAATCCCATTGAACGTTATGAATTACAGCAGTAATTCAACTGCAATGACGCCATTCTCAATTACCATAGCAACAGAGCTATACTTGTCATGAGCCTGAAGCATTTGTCCAATACTGACAGCCACGTTAAAAAATTTATGTTAAGTTTATTGTAAAAATGAAACGATTTCGTAAAATTTCGTGAGAGACCATTGATAGCAATATTAAAAGATAGTTCCGAAGAATACAGTGAGAAACAGGCATTTATTTGGACGCAAGTGTAATTAACTAAAGTTATATATATATATATATATATATATATATATATATATATAATACATATTTCCATTCTGGAAATATCCTACCGAATACCGCGCGTGCATCAAAATTAATCAGATAATCCTGGATAAAGCGTTGTTTCCTTAAGGAAACCGCATTCAATAATCGATGATATGGTTTGTGAGGCTACGCACTCGTTGAACTTCCAGTTCGGTTTCACTGGGAAATATCATCGATAATAATCAAACCATTCGTTTTACTAGTGCATATTTTCGTTAGTAACGTGTCTACTAAGTGATAATAGTTTATTGTAGTAATATTACTAAGGAAAATATGCAGTTTCATTGGCTATAACGAGTCCATGTGATTATTGAATCATATTCTCTTCCTAAATATAACTCGTCCTATGCTTATTATTGATGATAAAACTCGTTAAAGCCTTAAGAAAATTGAACTAGTGTATCACACTCGTTCAATTTTCATCGGCTTCACGGATGTTATCACCGATAATAAGCATAGTTTTATTATCCCTGCGATAATCTCCGGTGATATAGCCCGAAAAATGTTGTTCCTTTTTTGTTTGTGCTGACAAACATATTTAATATAGCCTTATTCCTATGTTTGCACTAAATATGTGAGGCAAAACAAACCTACTCAAATATAACTCGAAAATGCGAAAAGAAAATAATTATCCAGATTATTTCTAAAACTCGCTACCTGGCAAGTTTTCCGGAATCTTTAATTATTTTCATTATTCTCTACAGTTATATTACTTCTCATTATTTTATGATGGTAGGTTGCTTTATATAATAGACAGTTCTTGATACAATTTTATCTATACCTAGGTATAGGATTTTACTTTAAATAGAAATTAAAGTGACAGGCTTTAAACATGCACTTTATATCAAATTTCGATTAAAGTGTAGATATTTACAGTTATCATTATTTTTGTATCTGATACTGTTTATAGTACTCAAGTGAAGTATTATTTTTTTTAAATTCAGGTTATGTATTACCTGCTTTGTGTACTATTCCGCACGTTATTAATGATTTCTAGGAAGCCCTGAGAGATGCCGATATTTTGTGTAAAATAATATTTTTAATAAATATTCTATCGCCGAATTCCTAAAAAATATCGATTGTACATTGCGTACGACAACATACACCGCAAATATTTTCGTTTCTTGAAACTAATAGACAGAAACGTTAAGTCTTAATCAGAATGATTACAATCCGAAAGTTTTTCTAGTGAGTTGACTCAATTTTTTATTGACACCATGAATGTTGACTTTTGGTACCTATTTTAAAACATGATGATATCGGGTATCTTATCTTTATATGTTTGATTGTGTACTACGTGCAAAATAAATTCAGAATAATTGAACTAAATTATTCAACACATTATTTTATATTAAATGATAAAATTAATAAAATCTTCGTATTTTAAAATTACATAATTTAAATTACATGTTACAATATTTTTATGCTTTAGTAACAAATAAATAACTCGTTTTAAGCTAGCGTTTACAAATATGACTACACCTAGGAGTCGGCACCCATGAATATCGCGAAACAGCTATTTTATCGTCTAGATGATAAAATACAGTTTATTTCCTCTTTTATGTAATCGGCGTTACTTTGACTTTAAAAACTAAATTTGTTGTGTCTTCGTCGTGTCTTCGTACGTATACGCATCCATTATTATGTCCATATTAGTTCTATATAAACTACAATTTACATCTATAAATTATTATTATAACGTCAACAAATTGTTAAGGTACCTACAAAATTCGAGTAATGAATAATTTCTAAATTTGTATTGTTTAGGTTATATTGGTTACTATCAGTTGTCAGTATTGTCAACTTAATTTCAACAGGTATGAAATTTTAAAAGGTACAACAATTTTGTTTATTGATTTTAGTAACAATTGTTGACGTAGGCCCAAAAAATCTTGTGTATCACTCTGCCATTAAATGGTTTGTGAGTACTCGTACTCGCAAACACCCATTTTCTGGCCTTGTAATACATGTCCAGAGCGAATAGCCAGGCAAATGCCTGGAGCCTGCCTATTTTGCCTTTTTGAGGAACATTATTTTATATTACCGTTTTACTCATCAATTTTGATCAATTTTGAAGTAAAGAAAACAAATTTAATTTTTATTCTGTCCCGAGGGGATTTTTTTAATATCTTAAACAGATGATTAATATAAATTGCCTTGTTACCCATCAATTTTGATCATTTTGTGTAAAACTGCTTCTAATAGGTAACAAACAATAATTTATTACAGGAATATGCTTAAATTACCCATTTAGTACCATTCCTCAAAACTTCTTACCACGAACCTGTAATTAACAAAGGGAATGTAAAGGCCATGTTTTGTTAACTATCATTTGTGGAAATAATTAAATACCGAAGCTGGTTGTACATAAAGAGTAATTTAAAAGTCGTTACTAGGATTATATATAATGACAGGCTTAATACCATATTCATATTTCAGGATTAATCATATTTTAAGTGCCTATTCACTAAGCAAAGAAAGCAAATGTAATTTTTATTCTGTCCGGAGGGGACTCTTTTAATGTCTTAAAGAAATAGTTAAGATAGTTTGATAACACAAAATAAACTGTAAATTTTTATAATCGATTATGCGTTTTTTACTCTTTGTCTGTTTCAATATGACTTTTATGCCACCTTTTTTGGTATTTTTACTTACCTGATATAACTATTGAAGTTTATGAAAAACTTGACAACACTGTATACTACTATATCAAAGTAAAAAGTTCAGTTACTTCACTTTGAAGGCTTATTTTACAAAATTGGTGAAGCTAATATGCCTAAAATTTTTGGTATTTAACAATTGATATATTGTTGTTATAATATGTACATTCGAAATGTTTAATTGCCGTAGTTTTAAAACTGTTGAATTTTATTTACAAAAAAGTATTATAAATCGTATCATTTTTCAATATGCTCTACTTTAAACTTTCACCAATATTTTATTTTCCAATGCAAATCAATAAAATTCTAGTCTTTCTGGACATATTACCAAAAATAAATTTATAACAAATTGTTTTCATTTGCTTGTAAATAGCCCAAACAGGCAAACATGACCAACTCTCACTACGTGAAGTAAGTAAACCTTTTTGTCATAACATTAAGGAATTGCCTAACTAACATAAATGTAAAAATATTTTCTAAAAATATACTCGTGGTTATGCGATTATGCGGTTTTGAAAATGTGCTTGACAAATATAGCTCTGCAGCTAGGCTATCATAAAAATAAACCCCGCCTATTGTTGTGCAGTGGTCAACAGAGAGGTGGGAACGAAAGTAGTCAGTTGAATGGAAGACGTTCAGTGTTCAACTTCAATAACGAAGAAAAATAAGTGATTTAGATAATACATATATATTCATGTACTTTAAGATGACAAAACAGTGATTAATTGGTACCTGGATATCTCATATTATGGTTAATTAGCAATGTAAATTTTGGCAACTGAATTATCTATAATTCTAGATCTGTAAATGAATCAATACGTTCTTATCTTACGTTTTAATATTTTAAGATTTAACTTTAAACTCGAAACAAATAAAAATTCACATGTTATTAGAAATAGCTACTTGATTAAATTTTAATTAACAAGATAGAATTTCTCCTCTAATAGAACAATTATCTTTTTTTCATGATCATACAATAATAATTTTAACAATAATTGTAATAATTGTATCTTATATTATAATTTCAATCGTAATAAATAAATGTTTAGATCGATATTTATTATAAGATGAAACATTGTATTAATTTGTACTATTTCTCCTGCCATACATTAAAATTTATTGCCATACCTTCATTGCAACTTTTGCAATCCAGATATTACAATTACATCAATTTGCCATCAATGATTTTGATCTTACGAAATATCAGATTTTGAAAATGTTGAATTTTATTCTTATATAATCGTTGAATTAGAACAAACATTAAATTTTTTTCGACTTCTAGATGCGGGTAATCGTTTACCTATTCCCTCTCCCCCTCCCTCTCCCTCTCCCTCTGCTTCTCCCTCTCTCTCTCTCTCTCTCTCTCTCTCTCTCTCTCTCTCTCGCTCTCCCTCTCCCTCACCTTTTCTCTCTCCCTCCCGCTCCCCCGCCCCCTCCCTCTCCCTTTTCACTTTTTGAATATGTTAAGTAGTTCCGGAAAAATTTAGGAAATACCTGCTTTTTAAAGTGAGGGTTTTTGTTTATATATTGTAAACCGTTTGTTGTACAAAAAATTATAGGGATAAAAATACTCACAATTATATTACTAATTACATATTAAAAGTAAAAGAAAGGCCTTTGAAAGGCAAAATTTTTTTGCTCAAATTTTGTTTTTAGACGTTTTTGAACATTTTAAAGCGATTGAGCAAATAAACATTTTTGAAAATTTTTTTAGCGATACAGTACTTCCCATCGGTTGGGTGTGGAAGAGAAATATAATAGATCATTAAGACGTAAGAATGTCATGTGCTGCCACATCATATTTTTAAACAGTAACATGGTAACTTACGTGTTACCTCACGCTGCTCATTCTAAAAAGAAGCAATGAGAAGGAGTATATTAAAAATGGATAAATTTGCCACGTCCCCCTTTCCTCCTCACATACGTACACCATTTTGAGACAATATTAAAATTTAATTTGCGGTTATTTCTAAACATTTTGGAAAATTTTTACCTGATAGGCAAACTCAGATCGATTTTTTACATCAAATCCACCCACAATTCGACTCTCGTACTTTTGACCGTTTGTAAATGCTTGATTTTGGTGCAGCACACCTAGAAAGAGACGTTATATTATTGAAATTTATTATGCATACAAAAAAAATTGAGAATTGCAATTGAAATATATTTCCTTTTTCGTACTCGTTCTTTAGGGCTCGTGAGATATGGAACAAGTTTTTATAATGTTTTTCTATTTTGCACCTTTTAATTCACAATACAGACAAAAACTAAAATTAAAAGTATAATAAGGAGTAGGAAATTTTGTTTTGGGTGGTTGTCATGTTGACAACTAGTAAAAGTATGTATCCACCAATCGGAATAAATATGAACATATGTTACCAACATTAAAAAAGAAATGTTCAGTTTTGAAAAGTGAAGTGTCATTAAACCTATTGTAGGTACTTATAAAGGCAAAATAGAAAAACAAATTTACATATGCCATTGTTTTACTTACATGTATTTAATACAATTAAATACGTAAACACAATTAGGGTTAAAGTTGCCATTTCGTACCTTGAAACTTACTAACATTGTTTCCTATGCAGTCATTCATTTTTACTATCTTTTAAGAGATAAGATACTGTAACCGGTTGATTATTAAATAGAAAAAAGCGAAATTATTTATCGACAGATAAATTATGTTATCAAAGCAATAAAAAAATCACAAATGAATTACCCGAACTATACAGGTTGTTTCCAGTTTTTTCGTTAATAAAAAATAAAATGTATATCGTAATTAGTTTATAGATTATAGCGGAAATGTACCTTTGGGTTTTGACAAGAAATACTTTTTTTTACGACGGTAACTACTCGCTGATCATCGAGACATTTAATCACTTTTTACAAAATTCATTTACGAAATAGTTAGATTAATATTTTTTTGAACGAAATTATTTTTTGAAGTGCGGAGTCATCTACATTATCAAGTATCAAATTCTTAAATCTAAAAAATTTAAGGAAAATGACAACGATTATTAAAATAGATAAACCTTATAATTATCTTTAAATCACTTAACTAAACCAGATAAAATGGAAAATGCGGCAGAAATATCTATGTTATAATGTTTCAGGCGTTATCTTGTAAAGATCTGACTTTACTAAAATTTTGTCAATTAATTATTTGTTAATTGCCCTGAAGTAATCCAGTTACGTAAAGCTTCATAATATTAAAACAAATTGCAGAAGATTGCGCGATATTACACCACAAATAATTATTTTAATCCCTTCCGACGTAGATTTCAAAAAAACATCGAATGTTTTTACGTCAGAGAACCCTTAGGTAATCGCGAACGGAATCCCCGTCAAATAGAGCTGTATCCGCCCTCGCGTATTCTCTTTAAAAACCGCAACGCGATACCGAAAGAAATCCCTACCTAGTTCGCGCGCGCTTAGCGTGAACCGTCGTGTACGCTGCATGCCGATCACCGCTTACGATTATTCTGAAACCGTCGCTCTACTAAGCCGCCTGACCACTAGCTCCTGGTGATTACCAGCCTGCCGCCGTGCTCCGAGATTGAAAGTACGTGAGTTGAGTACACACAATACCAGACACCTAGATAGACAACGGACTGTAAAGATCGAAAGCTATCTTACATTTCCAGTACACACATTCGAAGTGGCTTCGACAGGCTGTAAAGCCTGATGACCTCTTCCCCACACATACACCTAGACTTGAAATTGCTACAACAGGCTGTAGAGCTCGGCACCTTCCACACATACCTACACCCAGTCGAACGGTGGAGAGGGGCTTAATGCCCTGGATTCATCTTTTCTTACTCATGTGACAAGAAGGGTCCTCGCTCTATTTCTATCACACCCCGGAGAACTCAGTTCAATAGCACCACTCGGGGAATCCCAGACTTTGGACTGTCTTCTCATTTACACACTCAGCACACAACATTACTCTAACCACATCTAGCACACCTGACCAGAAGGAGACACATACATATGCTCACAGACGAGATTGTTTACCTGGGAAGCTGCTCCCGCGACATGACCCAGAAGCGCTTGTAAGTCGCATCCGCCGATGTGACAACATCCCCGACAGGCGAGAGTTTGTGTAGAACGATTAAACTTAGCTTTTACTAAGAACGAAAATAAGTAAATACCTAATAAACAGTTAGTCCAGTTGAAACAATTTGCGTAAATGTTTAAACTTACGAATTTACCCGGTTAGATCGCGTGTAAGTAGATCCTCAAGTTAATAAATATAAAACGTGTTCAAATTACAAAACACTTTACTTTTACTTTCCGCAATTATTAAAAGTAATTGGTGTACGAATAGGTAAACTTTTGGATTAACAGCTAGATGCGTAAAATATTCAATATAGGAAATAAAAACAACGCGTGTACGTTTGGTTTAATTGAACGAAACTCTCAATTGATATTAAATCCAAACTATAATAATTAAACGAATACGGAAGAACGTTCGTAACCTTCCTGCCTTGAACGTAGTAAAATTAAGACGTGTTTAAATTAAGAAACGCGGTGCATTCACTTTCGTACCATAGAAATAAAAGTATCTTTTAATCGAATAAAATAAATACGCTACTAAGTAATTAAGTTTGGTGAGAGTATTAATAACTAATAGGGGTAATACATTCAAAGCAATGTTTACCTCGCCACTAAACCCCGAAGTCATATCATATGAATACGACCTGCGCGGTGACGCTAGTAATATCGATTTTCTTTCATGGCCTACATGTGAACACACGCCGGTCGTTGCCTTAATACTTTAGGTACGAATGATAACAAGTTCTACTGGCGCCCTATTCCCAGCTTCCGTTAGTCAGGACCGTAATAGAATTTTCCTAAATAATTTTAAAGGGACCATTTTCGTCCTAATTCGTTCATAATCCAGCTACAGTCAAATAACCTCAACTTATATGTCCACAGAAACGTACCAGGACGGAGTGACAGGGACTTAGCCGTCCAGGAAGCCAAGCTGCCGGAGTCCCAGTATATATTTTAATTTATGTATCGTTTAGGCTAAGTTGAGATATTTCTTAGCTATTAGTTATTTAGTTTTCTATCGGGTACAGGACAATATACGTTTAAACCAAGCAGTGTTAAACCTCAATACTCCGTATTTACGAACCGCCCCCGTCTTGTTAAAATAGACACGATTGAGCTAGTTGGAGGAAAATTAAAATAAACAATTTTAATTATTGTGAGTGAAAGCGGCTTACAATCAAAAGATTTACTACGTATAAATAATTAATTTAAATACGTTTTTACTTTTGTTACGAAAAACAATATTGTTTTAGCCGTTCTAATTTCGTTATTTTTGAGCGTAGTTGAATTCTACGATCCTCAACGACAACCAAAATATCTGTTCACCCTCGGTAATAGCAGTACTGTTCAACGATCACACAATAAAAGCTTAACCCATTAGCGCCCAAATTATTTTTTTTAACTCTTTGAAAAGGTGGTCTATAAACAGATCTTTGAGTGAATATATGAAAAAACTAATAAAACTATATTTTATTGGTATATACTATCTAATTTTTTCGATGATATTTTATAACACACGTGGTACAGCGTGTAAAATTGTAATTATGTGTGATAATAGTATAAATGGTGTAAAAATGTTCTCATAACAAATCGTTAAACTAACGCAAGATACAACCCGTTCGCCAAAAATAATGCCTTTGTCTCAGTCGGTTGATTAAAGTAGGGCCGTTCATTCTTTTGATTTGCTTAATTACCATAAATTCCTGCTTTGTTACTTTCACTTAACATAAATAATAAAAATGCAATGTAACACTAATAAAATGATCTCGGACACCAAGTTATTTTTTTAATTATGCTCGAAATAGCTAAACCGTGGTTTACAATACAAATTTTACCAAAATATGAAAAACAAAAGGTATACAAACTATGTTTATTAGCAGTTAAATTTAGAATTATATAAAATATATCTTAAAAACTAATTGTAATAGCCTTAAATTACTAAATTATGGATATAAATACCTGTTCGTAAAATTTTTGTACACAAACTTTTTAAAAACCTCTGGTATCTAAACGATTACGGAAATGTAAGTCAAAGGTGATGTCATCTTTGCTCCAATATTGCGCAACATCTCCAAATAACAATGCTGTATGTTGTAAACCATACCAAAGTTGAATTTTATTTCTTATAAATTTTTCTTCAAGAAACTTGAATAATCCAATGTTTCTCTCGAAAGTTCGAATAAAAAATTGTTATCAAAATTTAGGTCTGCATTGAAGGCAAAATTGCAATCATAAAATGAAACCGTACGTAAAAGTAAAATTAAAAGGTAATTAAAAATTAAAACAGAATTAAATGTGCAAAAATTAAAATAAAAATAAAATAAAAGTGCCTGCAAAAAGCAAATTTTTTAGATTTTAATATAACGAGTTAAATATCTTTTACCATTAAATCAATGGTACTTTTCACAAAATTTAGGTGGAAACCCAAAAATGGCTTTCTGCATCAAACATCGTACCACAAGAAATGAAAAAAAGGACGCTTAGGATGTCAGATGATGACGCCTGCGGAAAATATGTGCAGAAAAAAATAATTTAAAGAAGTGGGAGTATAAACCCTTAAGAAGATATATGCACTTAATTTACAACAAAATGCAAATTAAGTTGCTTACCACATTTCTATAATTCATTAATAATTACAATTTGTTCTAAATGAACGAAGAACATAAATTACGGTATATTTTAATGTAACTCAAAATGGGTTGTTACAACATTACATTTTTTATAGTAAGTTAAAGGACGGCTTTTACACGAGGTGTATTCGCATCTTCTTTGGTTGGTTCTTTTTTCCAAAAAATGTTCTTCTCGAACCCACCGCAGCGAACATCAGCTAGGACGCCCCCACGTTAGCGGTCCGACGGGAAATCACGTACGGCGATCCTAAAATTGCAAGTTGACTGACTTTAAGCTTTTAACTAGGTGGCTAACGGATTTACATGGAACTAAGGCGATAACCGATAGTTCAAAGTCCTGGTGGCATTAATTATTTCACCTGGTATTATACACACGAAATCATATTATTATCTATATTTACAAAAGTTCTATATATAGTGAGTTTGTTCTACTCACTACCCAACCGGCAGAATGTGTGCGCGGTGAATTAGTGAGCTTCTTCAGTAAATAACGCACGGTAAACTTGATCCGCTATAAAGTGTTAAAGCTTCACCAGCAGGGTGCCCTTGGGAAAACAACCCCTTTCGAGAAGTTCGAACTGACACCAAAAGGTACGACAAATCGACACAATTGCTGGGATGTTGAAAGACTATAATACTCACAGACTAGTGTTTGGGTAAACAATCCCTACGAAACGTTCACAATTCCCTGGATGGATACTTAAGTCAGCTACCGTCACCTCGCAAGCTTACTCCTCTTAACTTCCTGCGGTTTAATTAACCGCCAAAAAACCCTTCTTCCCCTCTACACTTTCATCATCTCTTACACGACATAGCTAAACAGCTTTATTCCACGAATTGACATTGCGTACTGTAACGTGCCAATTCTTGTCTATCGTTACCTCAACTTACGCTTTGAGTTTGTATTATTATTGGTAAATACGTATTTTACATTACGTTAGTATCTTTTTTCTTTCAATAATTAAATTTTGGAATGTATTTCGATATTTTCATTTTAGTCTACATAATTACATCTATTTTTGTTGTTTTGTGCGCAAATGCGAACTTAACACGCTTGATTCACTTATTTTCCTTTTCTTCTGCCATACATTTCGTTTAAGTCTTGCTTCTTTTTTTACGGGTACAATAGTGCGCCTCTACGTTAATAAGAAGCTGAAATTTTAATGAATTGTACTTGCAAAGGCGAGGTGATGACGTCATTATGTTACATAAAATGGCGTGGATGATATGCAATTTTATCTTTTTGGATTAAAAATGGGGATACCTTTGTATCATTACCGCTTGCTGTTAGTGCGCCTGTGTTTGTAGTTTTTCCATTATTGGCATGTGGAAGACATGAAAATTACCTTACATACATGGTCTACAGTTCGTTTATTGACAGATAAAAATTACCTTTATGGTATGTTTACCTTATGAATGGAAATGAAATTCTGCTACTACTGTGCATTTTAACGAAGTAATATGTTTATTTTGAGTACATGTAAGTAATACACACTTTATTCCACTTACTCCTATGACGTAGAATTCGTGGCCGGGAGAGGATGGTTCTAAGACCCTCCCCGCTGAACTCGAATTCAGCCCCCTGGGTTTTTCAACACAGACACGTTCGGTGAAGAGTTACAAGGCCACAATCGAGAACGAGGTCGGGATCGACTCCCGTAACTGAATTTTCCACCTTCTACAACTGCAAATCTTAACTGAAACGAACCGGTGAACTTTAAAAATAATGACTCGCGGCACCCATTTCGAAACTGTGCCTCTAGTTGACATCAGAAACGTAATACAAAAGCAACTTAGTATTTGCATCTTATGTTTCTCCAAACCCTTTTTAATTTAATTGACAACAAATTACGGTTTTAATTTTAAACTCTGTTCTAACCAACTAAACCTTGGAAATTTTTTATAACACTTTAATATTTGATTTCTAATCCTTTTAACACCAAAATTCGATAACGCGAGAGAGAGAAAAATATGGTACTCAAACATCCACATATGACAAGCATTAAAAGATTTATGGGTTCATTGTCGATTTACTGATTTAGTCAATACAACGGGTTTTTAAATCTTTTACGCAATACAATTTTTTTCAATCAGTTATTTTAATGGGGAACTAAAGTGACTCATAACTTAAAACGTTACTGAAATACGGTGAGCTGGAAGCTCGATCTGATTTCCGTGAAGCAGGATATAAAGCTAAACTATTGCAATGTTGATGAAGCACCTTCACCGTCCAGAAACTGGATATTTAACTTTTGGGCGATGTATCTGATTTCTAAAGAATGGGTAATGATTTCCTTAAAACTGATATCGGTTTATAAAAACTAATACTAGTTTCCCAAAAAAACAGTCAAAAAGAGTAATCCGTTTTTCAGAAACAGGTGGTAGTTTTTTAAAGAAGTGGTGGTGGATTCCTAATAACCGGTTAGTTTAGGCGCCAAATTATTTTTACCATATGTGCAGGAAAGTGTGAAACTAAAAAAGTAAACTTAGATAACATTATTGTTTACCTGGAATACGCAAAGTAAGATAGTTAAAATGTAACTTGGATTATATGAAGTGTAACGGATGATGAAAAAAGTACGATTATACTAAGGTCTTGTTGATGTATTTATATTAAATGTGTGTAGTATGTAATATGAAAATTAAATAGAGATACTTGACGGAATTGTATACATGGAAATTTTCTAACCAAATAACGATGCGTTACTGAATTATACGTGAATATTAAATCAACTGAAGAATTGATGTAGATTTTAATTTTTCAAACAATGAAACGAAACGGCATAATGCCCATATTTAGAAGAAAAAAGAGGAATAATTCGGAGATATTAGTGTGCGTTAGAAAAATGAAGGATACAATTACAAATTAATTTCACTATATCTTGTCACAATAACACGTTCTTAAATACAAATACGCTCCAAAAATAGAACTTATATAGAATCATTGAAGTATCTTGTATGGAATATGCAACAGCTGAAATTATATGAATTATAATGGAAGGTAAAAATAAAAACAAGAAGTTGGACTAAGATACTAAGTACAGTAATTGTTTTGCAGTAGTATTATGCAGATAGAAACCAAAAATTTGTAATGTGCCAATTCTAGTCTATCGTTACCTTTATTTAAGTTTTGTGTTTGTATTATTCTTGATAAATATATTTACATTACGATGGTATCTTTTTTCTTTCAATAATTAAATTTTGGAATGTATTTCAATATTTTCACTTTAGTCTACATAATTACGAATCCTGTGTATATTTAGTAACATCTATTTTTGTTGTATTGTGCGAATTAAATTTGTGAAGATGTTGATGAAGTTTAAAAAAATAAACTTTATTGCATTTGAACAATTTAATCATAACTAATGTTACAACAGTAGTCACATATATATATATATATATATATATATATATATATATATATATATATATATATATCTATGTATATATAGTTTACAATAATCGAAAGTACATATGATAATGAGAAGATTATGTTGTTATTCGGGATTTTCTTGTAATTAAATTATATCTCCATTCAATTGTTTTTAAAAGATAATTTACTAATATAACTTTATATTTCTATTTGGTTATTTATTTAAGAGATAATTTACTAATGTAACTCCTCCCTTCCTTAAAAAGAAGCTTCATTAGGTAAATGAAGATTCGTTAAATTCATCTCATTATAATTTACATTTTTCTTAATTAGCAATTTTCTTATTCTAGGTGTTATTTTAAAAAATATTATAACAATTAATAAAAGAAGGATTAGTACATAAATGTATACATAATGGTTAGACTTTACATCTAGGTCTTGTATTACAGGAACGTTCTTATATTTGGCATTCATTTCTTTGATACCGTTTAATTTTATTATTGAAGTGGTGTTGATCGTATTTGTTAATTTTCTGATTTCAAAATTTTCAAAGATTAATTCTTGACCATTTATTTGTTTTGAAAAACATATATCATTAATTTTACAATTGTTTTTATTATTGAATTTGTAAATTCCTTTTAACTTAATTTTTCTGGAATAGCTTGGACATTCGATGGATATTAATTTTGTATCAGGGCTGACGATTATGACGTAAGGTGATTTTTCTATTTGATACATGTGGAATTCTCTTTCGACTTCGTGATAGTTACATTTTTCTAAATTTAAATGATTTTGAAACAATTGTGATATACATTCATTTTTTTCAATGAAGTTTGTTTTACAGTAGTAACCATTATTAAATATACAGTTTTTTATGTCGTAAATTTTATAGTTATCTTTATATATCAGTTGTTGGGGAATATTTAGTGTTATAATTTTATTTTTTACAATTGTTGGAATTGCTGTTAGTTGATATAAGTCATAATTGGTTTCTAAATACAATGGTATTTCTAATAAATACTTTATCATATTGCCAGATACTTTGCAATGACTTTTGATTAATTTGGAGAATGACCAGAAGTTTTGAAACGATAATTTAGCTTCGTCAAATATTAGTTTTGTGATATTAAAGAGATCTTTCGGTGAAATAATGCTGCTATGAATTAAATTAATGTTACAAAATGATAATGACGTTTCTATCTCTTCTATTGTTTCAATCAAATTAATGCTAATACTTATTATCTGATTAAAGACGTCTTTTATTGAAAATATTTGTTGCCATTCCATTTGTTTTTTTACAAATGACTCTATTTGTTCTATTTTTAATTTTAAATTTAATGTTTTCTAATTGTTTATTGAAGTTTGTTGTTAATTCCTTGTTGATTCTGATGCCTTTGTAATTTTGCCTTTGTAATTTATTTTCATTTTGGTTTATTTGTTTAAATAATTTATCGTACCTTTCACCGTCAGCTGCATCTAAATTACCAGAGATAGCCTTTATTATGGATCCCAGGCCATTTATAGCCCCCCTTTTATTTCTGCGATTAAATATGATGCTTATTTTGTTCATTAATCTATTAAAATTAAAATTTAGAATATTTTTATGTGTTTCTAATTCTTTGAGATTGTCAGCTGTGGCGTGTTGCAATATGTCTTGTAATGATTCTTTTTGTCTTTTTAAATTATAACATTCAAATAATAAATTGGTTAAATTAAGAGTAGTATATATAATACGGGTTTGAAAAATTTTGGTTTTTCCTAATTTTATTATATTTATACCAATGTTTTCGTCTATGTTTTGGAGATCCTTCCATAGGAATATTTTGTCCATCTGAAACAAGACGAGGACGTTTAAGTTTATCAATTCTGTGTTTTTTATCATATTGATCTTTAATTACACCTAATTTTTTATTATAATTCCTTACATTGATTTTTTTATAAATGGGTTTTGATATTTTATTGGATCTACGGGGATGTTCTTTTAGAAAAGCTTCTTGAGGAAATTTATTAGATTTGGGCGAGGTTTATGGCGTTTTCTTTTTTTTATCATATATGTTTTAATTAAGTCTAATGTTGTTTTTAGTTTTTGTTTATGGTTTTCTATTATATCTTGGTTAGTGCTGTTATTAGTTTGAAACATATTTGGAGTTTCCGAATTTCCAAATAAAATTTCTCGTGGGTTTTTCTTGTTGATGAATGAATTGAATTGTTATAAGCTATAAGGGCGTAATTAATCTTGTTTAATAAAGTTTCCTTTGAAATTCTGGTCTATCTTTTAATATTCGTAAATGTTCTATAATACTCGAATGGAACCTTTCTATGGGTGAATTTGATTTTGGATTATCTACGCAGGTTATATGGAGTTTTATTTTATGAAGTTTTAATAATTCTTTAATTAATTGATTGTTGAATTCCGTTCCATGATCGAAAATGATTTGCTTAGGAACGGTAAAGGTTGCAAAATATTTTATTAATAAATTAGTTATTTCAATGGAGTTACAATTAGTTAAGTGATAGATTTGTCCAAACTTAGAGAATTGATCTATTATGGTTAGAAACTTATTTTTTTCTAAGGACAATGTATCTAAATTAATTATTTCAAATGGTGTATTTGGTGTTGGCGTTAAATTATCAGATATTTTAATCGGGTCACGTTCATATTTATTTTTTAAGCAAATTTCACATTTATTAATGTAATTGCTTATTGTTTTAATCATGTTAGGCCAATAGCAACGGTTTCTTAAACTTTGGTAAGTTTCGTTGATGCCTCTATGATTTGTTTTACCTTCATGGTAGTTAATTACCTTTTCTATCTGCTTGTCTTGTAATTCTATATCTTCAACAATCGTTGAGCATGTTATTAAACGTACCCTTCTATTAGCGAAAGTTTGTTGTATTATATTATTGAATTTTAAATGTAAATCGTTATCAAAATAACAGTAATATTTGATATTTGGCACTAGGAATTCCTTTAGAAACTTGATTATTTCTTCATTAATGTTATTATGATTTAATTTTACTATTATTCTTTTTTTGTGTTTTGAAAAAGATTAATAATGTTTATATCGGTAGGTCCATCATGTTGTGAAATAATACACTGGTTTTTACCAATATTTACGTTTCCTTCAATGTAGGTGATTCCATTTATTTCGTTCTCTTCGGCCGAATGAATGGTATCTACATCTGACCCTGAATTTGCTATTACACTGGCAGTTTCTGAAATAAATATTTCTTTTTCTTCGAAATTGTATATCGTTAGTTCTAAATTTGTGTCACAGAATATTTCTTCTATTAAACCTTTTATTGTTTTAAAATCGATTCTGTCTAATCCTGAACATAACTGTGGTACATCTAATTTTGTTATTTCATTTTCTTCGCAATAATTCTTTAGTTTTAAGAAACAATTTTTTATATGGTTTATAGATGGTTTTTCGAAATAATTCTCTTTTGTTATTAAATGGAATATTAATCGGTTGTTTTGAATTTGTGGGACAATATCTCTAGGTTTTAATGTGTTTAAGTTATTCAAATAATTTTTGCAAATGAACCTTTTATCTAATTGTAAGGCGATACCCTTTGATAATTTTTTATCTGCAGAAATACAATGAGCAATGTTATTACAACTATTTAATATGTTACCTGATATTTCTTTAATTTGAAGTTTTGGTTTTATTCTAGATAGTGCGTCTGCATTTGTATTAGTAGTTCCCTTTTTGTATTGTATTTCATAATTATATTCGTCTAGTTTTATTTTCCATCTTAATAATTTGGAATTTGGGTCTTTAAGAGAGAATAACCAAGTTAATGGTTTGTGATCTGTTCGTATAATAAATTTGACTCCATATAGATAAGGACGAAAATATTTAGTACTCAATATTATCGCTAATAGCTCTTTTTTTATGGTACTATAGTTAATTTCATGTCCATTAAGAGTTCTTGACGCGTAAGCTATTGGAAGGTCTTTTCCGTTAATATTTTGTGATAGTACTGCACCGAGAGCATAATTACTAGCGTCCGTGGTTAAAATAAATTCTTTAGTGAAATCTGGGTATTGAAGTATGGGACTATTTGTTAGTAAATTTTTACAAGTTTTAAAACACTTTAGATATT
Organism: Vesta saturnalis; assembly: GCA_036346205.1. Lineage (NCBI taxonomy): Eukaryota > Metazoa > Arthropoda > Insecta > Coleoptera > Lampyridae > Vesta > Vesta saturnalis. The sequence goes on from JARFJB010000913.1 coordinate 38,023, forward strand.
CTTCATTAGTGATATCAATTTTATTACCCTTTTTAGACAGTTACTCAGAGGTTTCGTAATTTTGAAAAGTTTGATATAAATCTTCTATAGTATCCTAATAATCCTAAAATCCTTTAATTTCTTTTGTTGTTTTGGGTAATGTATAATTTTGTATGGCTTCAATTTTGTCTGGGTTGGGTTTTACTCCTTCTCTTGAGACTATATGCCCCAAATACGCAACTTCTTTTGAAAGAATTCAGATTTGTCTATTTGTATTTTCAAATTGTTTTCTCTAAGCTTCTGGAATACCTTTCTTATGTTTTCTGAATGTTCTTGCAATGATGTGCCTAATATGATGATATCATCAAGGTATACTAAACATATTTTACCTATATATTCTCGTAAAACATAATTCATTAATCTTTGGAAGGTGCTTGGTGGATTTTTTAAGCCAAAAAGCATTCTTAAGAATTCGTAATGCCCTGTTTCTGTGCTGAAGGCAGTTTTTTGTATGTCTTTTTTGTCTACTTCAATTTGATGAAATCCACTTTCTAAGTCTAGAGTAGTAAAATATATACTTTTCCCTAATTTGTCTAAAATTTCGGTTATATTTGGGATTGGAAATTTATCGTCGATGGTTTTTTGGTTTAATTTTCTGTAGTCAATGACCATTCGAAATTTCTTCTTTCCTGAAGCATCAGTTTTCTTTGGAACTATCCAAATTGGCGAAGACCAAGGAGAATAACTTTCTTGAATTATTTTATTTTCTAGCATTTTATCAATTTGTTGTGTTACTTCAGTTTTATAAATTTCAGGATATCGGTATGATTTTGTATAAATAGGGTTGTCATCTGTGGTTTTAATTTGATGTTTTATAACATTAGTGTGTGTTAATTGTTCATTATTATTTAAAAAAAGGTCCTCATAAGATTTTATAATTTTTGTTAATTCTTTAATTTCGATATCATTTAGGTGATCCGTCCGCAAATTAATATTTTTTTCTATTTTATTACAACAGTTCTCCTTTGAAGAAAAGTAATTTAATTTAAATTGTTTATTATTAATTTTGACTGTTTGATTTATTAAATCTATTCTATTCTATTCTATTCCCAGTAAAATGTTAAAATTGTTATGAAAGTTAAATAAATAACATTTGATGGGTATGTTCTCAATTTTCATAATTATAAATTCATCGCCAAATGATTTTCCAGTTGCAGTGGTAAATGGAAATTTTTCTTTATAAATTTTGAATAATTGAATATTATTGTAAACATAATCTTCATTAATTAAATTTACTGAGGATCCTGTATCCAAAAGGACTATGTATTGGTTTATTTTTAAATAAGGTAATTTTGAATTACAATTAATATTTAAGAGTTCTCTTGAAAATCGAGGCTGGTTTGGTCTAAAAAAGAGTTATTTGAATTTTCTAGTGGTTGAATTTCAGTATTAGAACTTGTTGCAATATCATTATTATAAATTTCTTCACTTACAAAATTTCTTTGATTGTTAAAATTTGGATTTTTTGAAAGTGGTTGGTAAATGGTTTCGTGAATCTAGTACTAATACTCATAGGAGTGGGTTTAATAAATCTTGCGTTTTGGACCCTTTGCTGAGGAACAAATTGTTGAGGGGTTTGATTGGTGTAATTATGGTTTATTCTTATTGGTTGTGAAGGGAAAGGTTTATTTTGTATTGGTGAGAAATTTTGGAATTTAGTTGTATTCACGTAATTATTTTTTTGAATAGGTTTGTTATATTCAACATTGAATTCATTTGTTAATAAATTATATGCTGAATGTAGGGAATTATCGTATGTGTATCTTATGAATGGGAAATCAATTTCTCATGCTACAATTGTTTTAAGACGAAGTTGATGTATTTGTTTTGAGTACATGAAAGTACATATCCTTCTAATTCAAGTTTTGAGGAAATAAACAAACCAGTTAGTGTTATGCGGTTATAAAGGAACCACTGTTTTCTGTTTCTAAGATAAAAACATTTGAGTTCGTAGCCTATAGCACTGTTATATTTGTTGAAATAGGTCAGTACACGTTTCATTATTATTAAATACAGTATTAATCATATTGCATTTTGAATTTTAAGTAAACATAGATTATAAGGTTATATAGCTGAATATAGTTGAATTTAGTAATTTTAGTATCGTGAATATTTACGAGAAATACCGCTTTAGTTATTTTATGCTGATATTAAACAGACGTTTTGCTTTATTAAATATACATGTAAATACAGTTATTTAGATTATACAATCTGAACGTATCGATAACACTTACAGTTATCTTCGTCAATAGTAATGTCTATTAAGATTGTTATAGATGTTGAAAACAAGATTAATAGATATTACTACAGACGAAACGTTTAGATTGTATGATTTAAAATACACCATTAAAAAACCGAAGAGAGATAAGTATTTTATTATGTGTGATAATGGTGAAAGTTTACATTCTCATAATACAGTTGTTTAGAGTTTACTCAAATTACCTATTATGCTATTAAGGTACAACTTTCTCAATTTTTGTTGTATTTTAAATATTAAACTTATCAATTGAGTGGCGTCCAACGAAAAAAGCTTAATACTGGTTATACCTATGGATATATCTCTACTTCTTTCACAACCTGTTCCAAAGGAGTTCTCAATTACAGTAAGATTCATAAGTTTGTACCTCACTAAGCTAGACCGTTATGCAATTTTTAATATACTGATCGATCCCTTTAATGTTTTATTTGTTATAAATTAAATAATAACGCTTTCAATTATATACATTTTAAATAGTTTCATTTTCAAGTAATGAATGAACAGTATTATGTTAATTAGTGGGCAAGTCAAATTATAAGAAATATAACTAATTAGTAACAAAGGGACCAAAACTTGTAAAAATTATATTTTAGTATACCGTTAATATACGATCGAAAAGCACTAGCAATTATGATGTCTGTTATAATTAGACTGCTGACTGCACATAATCGTTTCCTTTGAAGCTAAATTATTTCATTGATATTGAAGTTTTATATTAGACTATACGTGTACAATTTTTACGTCGCGTTGAAACTTGAAAATTTGGGATCCTAATCGATTTAAAACTTTTAAATGCACTCTCCCTCTCTCCCTCTCTCCCCTCTCCCTCTCTCCCTCTCTCCCTCTCTCCCTCTCTCCCTCTCTCCTCTCTCCCTCCCTCTCTCTCCTCTCTCTCCTCTCTCCCTCCCTCCTCTCCCTCTCCTCTCTCCTCCTCCTCTCCTCTCCTCTCCTCTCCCTTCTCTCCTCCTCTCTCCTCTCCCTCTCTCCCTCTACCCTCTCTCTCTCCCTCTCCTCTCCTCTCTCTCTCTCCCTCTCCCCTCTTCTCTCCTCCCTCTCTCCTCTCCCTCTCTCCTCTCTCCTCTCTCCTCTCCTCCTCTCCTCTCTCCTCCTCTCTCCCTCTCTCCCTCCTCCTCTCCCTCTCTCCTCTCCTCTCCTCTCTCTCCCTCTCCTTCTCCTCTCTCCCTCTCTCCTCCTTCCCCTCTTCTCCCTCTCTCCTCTCTCCTCTCCTCTCCTCTCTCCTCTCTCCCTCCTCTCTCCTCTCTCCTCCCTCTCTCCCTCCTCTCTCCTCTCTCTCTCTCCCTCTCTCTCCTCTCTCCTCTCCTCTCTCCCTCTCCTCTCTCCTCTCCTCTCTCTCCTCTCTCTCTCCTCTCTCCCTCTCCCTCCCTCTCTCCTCTCTCCTCTCCTCCTCTCTCTCCTCTCCTCTCCTCCTCTCTCCTCTCTCCCTCTCTCTCCTCTCCCTCTCTCCCTCTCCTTCTCCCTCTCTCCTCTCTCCCTCCCCTCTCTCCCTCTCCTCCTCTCTCCCATCTCTCTCTCTCTCTCCACTCTTACCTTCTCCTCTCTCCCTCAATCTCCCCTGCCACCCTCTCCTCCATTCTCTCTTCTCTCTCTATCTCTCTCCTACTACTTCCTCTCGTCCTTCCTTTCCTCTCCCTCATGTCTCCATCCTCGCTTTCTCCCTACTCCTACTCTCTCTCACTCTCCTCTCAGTTCTTCCCAATCCGTTATGTCTACCTTTCTCAATGTCCGCAGCAATTCCTCTTCGCCTGTCTCCATCGTCTATTCTCCCTACTAATATCACTCTCTCTCAGTATAAATGTTACCAATCCGACTTAATGTGTAAACACGTATTTCAAAAATGTCCGAGAAGTGTAGTAAATGTAACAGTGGATTTGCTCATAATTCTTATAAAATAACTTGTGTCAAGTGTGATAAATTGTTTCACTCAAAATGTGCCGATCTGGTAAAAGAAGACTACCTATATTTACGTGCTGATAATAAAGAATGGGTATGTGCAAGCTGTCAAGAGTCGCGCAGGCAATTTTTGCGAGAAGTGCCCCTTGAAGATATGGTTTCTTTAGAAATTAAATTATTACGTGAAGACGTAAATAGGTTTAACCGTGAATTTACGGAAGCACTCAATCATTATTCCGAAATGATTGAAAAAACCTAACGCTTGTAGATGAGAATTCAAATAATATTAAAGTACTAATTGATAGAATGAACGAAGTTGCTATTTTTCACAAGAATTTTACGTTAAAAATTAGCGAATTAGAGGCAATGAATAACGACTGCGAACAAAAATTAATGGTAAATGATTTGGAAATCCACGTTGTACCTTTTAAGCATTTTAGCATTTAGCATTTTAAGCAATTACAATTGGCTACAGAAGTTTTTAATAACATAGGTCACAATGTTGTTATCATTTTATTCAACGATGTGTATCGCACGCGTGGAAATCCCGCCAGTGGAAGACCTGGCATTATTGTTGTTAGTCTTTTACGTAAATTAGATAAGTATGCTGTTATGGAAAAGTATAAAAAAGATAAGAAACAAATTTCTAATTGTGATTTAGGATACCTCGAGGGCGCACTGTCGAGAATTTATGTTAACAACAGGTTAACTTTTCACAACAAAAAGCTATTCAGAGATTTAAAATTAATACAAAAAGATAAAAATTTGAAGTATGTTTGGTTTAATAAAAATTATCAACTTTGCGTTAAAGCCACAATAGATAGTAAACAAATATATATTATTAAATTAAAAGCAGAGTTATAAATTAATAGTTATAACGAAATTCGTACATACCCTTATCGATAAAATAAAAACTGATAATGAAAAATGGATTCTAACATTTCACCTAGCGATTTTCTGAATAAAAATTTTATTAACTGCAAAAAACATTTAAAAATTGCACACTCAAATGTGCAATCTCTATCAGCACATTGGGAAGAATTTAAAATTATATTCGAAAACAGCAACTTAGACATTATTGCAATTTCTGAAACCTTTTTAAAGCCGGCATTACCATCAAGTTTATTTACCTTGTTCGGTTATAATTTTATAAGAAACGACAGGCTTGGCAAAGAAGGCGCCAGAATATATAATAGTGAAAATAAGTACAGCCAATAATAAAGGTCTAATTAGCGTAGTCTATAGGCCGCCTAAAGCGCACAGCTTAAGGGAATTTTTTAATGTCATGGAACACGAGGCTTTAGACTACGAAAATATTTTAGTTGTAGGTGATTTTAACGCTAATATGAATGTGAATTCGGATAATACATATAAAAAAGAGCTTACCATTTACCAATATCCTGAATGACATTGATTTTTCATATATGCAATTAAATCCTACATATCATTTTAGCGGAGGAAATTTAACATTAGATTTATTAATCACGAAAAGGTTATCTTGCATACATGTATCTGGCCAATGCGGAGCTTCAGGTATATATCTCATCATGATATAATAATATGTTGTGTCAATATAAATCCGCCGCCAAAAACACACAAACTTGTAAAGTTACGCAATTTTAAGCATGTCGATAAAGACAAACTAATTGAAGATATAACGCATCTAAATTTTAATTCCATTTACAGTTGTACAACGGTTAATCTAAAAGTTCATAAGTTCACGGAAGCTTGCCATCTGACTACCAATAAACACTTTCCAATCAAAGAATTTAGAACAAAGAGAAGACCAGCACCGTGGTTAAGTGAAAATCTGAAAAAATTAATGAAAGAACGCGACAGGCTATTTATGAGTTTTAAAAAGTAAAAACAAGTGAAAATTGGAACAAGTACCGAACGCTACGTAACAAAATAAAAAATTTAGTGCGGAACGAAAAATACAAACATTTAAAACTTCAAGTGCAAAACATCAGAAATAACCATGAGTTTTGGAAGTTAATTAAAGCGCAGGGAAGTTTAAGTAGTAAAGGCGTAAACAGAGATGATCCAATAGTGCCTGTAAATGAGTTGAACGATTATTTTTGTTCGAGAGCGGCAATCAACGGTTCAAGATTAGAAACTATTAAATATTATGAATTGAACGTTTTTAATAATAGTGTACAACCATTTAGTTTTTCTAAAGTTACAATTAACGATGCAGATAAAGCCTTAAGTAGTGTAACATCGAAAGCAGTGAGTCCGGATGAGATTCATATCGAGTTTTTAAATTTGTGCAAAAGTGAATTTTTAGAGATATTATGTCACATTTTCAACGCATCTCTGGACAGCGAAATATATCCCTAATTATGGAAAAAAACCTACATTAGACCGTTAATTAAAAAGAAACCTCCAATTGACTGCACATCATATCGACCAATCAACATAATATCTTGCCTAGCAAAGGTATTTGACAAAATAATATTTAATCAAATATCAAGTTATCGATTAATTCACCTGTCTGATTCGTTAATTTAATTGAAATGTTGCCAGTGGTGCTCGTATTTACTTACAAATACTGAGGATTACTAGGAATTTCATTTCACCGGTAACCTGGTGGGACAGATACGTCTATTTCGTACAGAATCTTGGCAGGATTTTCGTTTCTATACGAGCCCTTGGCAATATTGTAACTCAGTCGGACTTACATTTATACTTTAATTATTACTACTAATTAATACTTCTTACTTTTCCCTTTTCTAGCTCAGTCGGAATTTTGTACTTACAAAATTGGGATCGGGGTTCGTTATTCAGGCTCTCAACACGTTGAACAAATAGATTACAAAGGTTCATATACATATAACTTTATTTACTATTTATTACACTTCTATATTGTATGGTTATTTAATTTTCTTATCTAAGATATAGATACAGGTAAATATACTGAACTGTGATCCCGGCTCTCGAGTGTTCAATATAACGGTTAACTCCCTCTTTGTTATCTTTAAGTAGACATCCTTCGTCCAGGTACTAATGGTTAGGTGGTCCTCTGGAGTTTCTGTAATTTAACATTAATAGAAGGTTTGGGGTTTTGACTTTTAGTTTACGTCCTTTAACTGTTTTAATTTATACTGGTTAAATGTCGAAATAAATAAATAAATTTTACCTAAATACGTCCCTGTATAAAATACAGAAGCAGGTAGCAAGATAACGCGGTATAAACACGTGCGCGATAAGACACTGAGTTCAACGCTCTGCCTTTAAGAAATAATCAATATTTTAAAGCGGTCGGTTACAAGTGTAAAGTTTTATACCTGCTTTTCTTATGAAAATAAACTCATTCACGTTTACATTCAATTTTTGCCCTTTTTAAATAAATGAAAGCTTTTCGTTTATTTAAGTAGCTGGTGTACGGTGGCGGCGTATTATTTGTTTACTTATTACGAGATTAATTTTAGTATACCGGTTTTTATTTAAACAAAATAAAAATTAAAAGCTTTTTGTTATGTTGGCCGTTTTTAAAATATAAAACCTTCGTTTTCTATTTTAAAGTAAATTCTTTCGCGTCTAACTTACGTTTTTATGGTGGAGGCGGTGGTGGTTTGTTTTACTTTACGGTGATTATTTAATACTGACGGACACGTCTCGTGTTTACGGTTACGTTTCTATATTACTGGATTAACGGTGTTTACGAGGTGTTCAGCTTAATCTTCCGGCGAGGTTTTAATTACAGGTATCTGGCGGTCGCTGGTACGTTTGTCGAGGTGTATTGTGTGGTGGTGTTCGTGTAGGTGTGTATAGGTGGATCTCCTTTGTTAGAAATCTGGGCAAACCACCCGTTAAACTAAACAATAGGATCTCGGTCGGTCAAATGGAATGTCGGGCTACTACCCTTCAAACTCCACAGTGTAGGTGTGTATGTGTCGTAACAGAAGAGTGCGTCTGGTAACAGAAGAGTACGTCGGGCTTACAACCCTGCATATCCCGGTCACCAGGTATCTCAACTTACGTACTTTCAACGTTAGATCTCTGCAACTCTAACCTTTTGACTTCGGTGATGCTATCAGGTCGCGGAGTCGCGATCTCTACTCGGACGACGGTTACAGGCGGACGGTTTACAACAGGTAGCAGTCGGCGCGAATGCGAATATATCTCTATATATCTATTACGACTATAACGATCATTATCTTGACTATAACGATTATTTATATTATTATTGGTTATCTCGACTATCGCGATTCTTCGACTATTATTCCCCTTTAGCAGCGCGTGCCGCGTTTTTATAAAGAATTCGCGAGGGTGGTTACGAGACTTTGGTGGTGAGATTCCGTAAGTCCGTATTGGTGGAAGATGCTCTGACGTATACAAAGTTTTAAACGTTTTTGGGATTTACGTCTGGAGGGAGGATGCATGATTAATTATTGTGCAATTTTATGCAACGTTATGAAATCTGTTTAACTTTTACTAGAACTTCTACGAATTTTTATGATGCTTTGCACCTGTGCATTTAGCGCGTCACGTTATCTTACTAAATTCTGTGAATCAGTACTGGTATTTTACTTAGCAAATAATTAATCATGATAGGAAAATTTTTATAAAGGACGGCGTCTTGCTAATAAACTTCGGGAACTAATTAAAAATAATAAAAAATCGGGATATCCGACGGCGCTCCTTTACAATATTACACTCAATGTGAATATTTGTATGTTTGGTTATTTGTATATCTGAAGCAGAGATACGTAAAACATTAGCTTCTTTAGCTTTCTTACTTCAAAGCTCAGCAAACGTCCAATGGGGGTCTTTTGGGTAAAATCTATTGCGAATTCGCATCTAAGCTCGCACTTGAGCGTGTTATTATTTGTCCTTAAACTAAAGTGCCCTGTACGCTTTTATGTAATTGCTCAGCTCTTCCAATTCGTATACCAAGTTGGTGGCGTAGTGGTGACACGACCTGCTTAGTATTCGGGAGGCAATGGGTTTGATTCCTGTTACCGTCTACCTTGTATGAGGTTTTTTCAGGGGGTTTTCCTCATACATGTAGCGGCATGGTCACTGCGTATATGCACCCATGTGCGGCTACTTAGGCCAATACTGGGGTAGTATTTTCCTCCTCAGAACCCTAACCCCGTTCCTTCCGATCCTATACTGACCATTCTTAAACACCACCATGCATATACACGTAATGTATGCATGCTAGGAGCCCATGATTGTGGCTGAAAGAGTTCAGAACGCTCGAACAGCCCGCCCTCCCCTGGGGAGGGAAAGAAATGCGTGTCCTTTTCCTTTTCTTTTTCCAATTCGTATGCGCCATGTGAAAATGTAATAACGTTGATTTCTGTCGCTATTATATAATAAAACTGATCGTTTCCTGCGAGTGTATTTCTTATGTTGTTACAACAATGGCGCTACATATATATGAGGAAAACCCCCTGAAAAAAAGTCATACAAGCTAGACGATAACAGGAATCGAACCCATTGCCTCCCGAATGCTAAGCAGGTCGTATCACCACTACGTTACCAGCTCGGTACACGAATTAGAAGAACTGGGCAATTATATAAAATCAATTATGTAAAATCCAACGACACCGATTACGTATATTTTATTCTAATTAAGTTCGATCGGATCGGATCCTACTGTTCGTCCGTAACTACCGTATGATATTAATATAGAAACTTTAAACAGAGTTATCCACAATTTGTGGTACCAAATTGTTGCTCTTGAGCGCAATTATAGCATATTTTGCAATGACGAAAGAAGTTGAGAACTTCTCCCGATGGCGGAATAATTCCGAAACTGTCATAACACCATACGCTCCCATCACGTTTCTTTTAACAAACCCAATTAGTACCATACCCCTAATGATTATCTAAATTAATAATATCGGTCTCGTTATTCCAGGGTAAAAGCATGATACACCCTTAGCATGCGTTCTTAGCTCTACATCAGCCAATCCTGTAATTTTTGAACTTTTTTTATCGGATTCAAATGCAAAACCATATTTCTTCCTAACCGATAGGGTTTCAAAAATATTGCTCTGCCGTTTTTCTTTCCTATAGCCATTGTACGATTATGGCGTGAAGATACATCTAGCATTTTACTTGCATTACTCGAGGCATTAACGGCTTTAGCAATACCCGCTGCTACTCTGGCTAAAGCGTCAACGGTGTATAATCCAGTAAATAATGGTAAAAGAAGTAGTACAACTCCACCCCCTTTAGGCAGGGGAATTACTCTGGGAACGCTTGCTTTTCCCTTCCCACTTAAACCTTTCACATCCAATTTTGCTGCTGTAACAGCTAATTTTATAGCCTTTATGGTACTAGGACTGTTTTTCATTTTCACAGCAATTATTTTACGTAATTTGAATAGACTGCTAAATGGTCGTTTTGTTCTGTTAACGCTCGCTCCTAATTTTCCTTTGCTTTCATTATACCTGCGACAGTTAAAGCGGCTGTTCGTTTACCTAACTTTGCGTCGGATGCCTTAACACGATCCCAAATTTTTCTTTCCAAGATATGATCTGCTCGATGTCTACTAGCCAAGTCTTTACTATTCCTATAACTGATTTCGTGATATCGTTTAGGAGGTTAATACCGCAAACACCACACTGAAGCCTTTTATCTAATTTAGTTTCGGGACCACAATATTGATACCAGGGGATGGGGAGCTCAATCGAGAGCTTATTAATGAAAGTATTAACCAGACCACTCTCAAGTGCACATCTCCGCTTCCACACTAACATTGTTTGCATGGAGGGAGGAATTGCTTTATTTATAGGTAACGATCAAGAACAGACAGATGCTTTACCAATATTTTATTCATTCACACATGTGATACAGTAAATAGCTAGATCGACAATGCAACAGCTCCATCACACGAACTGTATTATGAGAATTTGTGAGAATTTATATCGTACTTGTAATTCAACACATTTTCAAAGTCGCGATAAATGTCATCGTTGTTGGCTGCATCATAGCCATACTCCATCTTACGAAAGTGGCGGTAGTTGTTGACTTGTATGATGAGATTTTCAAAGAAACAGGAAAGACCGTGTGATTCAAGTAATTCCAACCGATAGTTAATTATATCCTTTACGTTGGAGAGCTCTTCAATGACATTTTTGTTCAACGTACAGTAGCGATTATGGTTTCGCCTAATGGTTACACTTTTTAATATTGTTTCTGATGATGATGATGCACCTTTCACTAGCTCCCAATTATAATAAATGGTAAACTTGCTACTAAGAAATTCCGAACTTTGCTCGTATTTAATGTCCGTCTCCTCATTTGACCAATCAATGAGGTTTTCGGTCTCTTCGGTATGAAAGAACTTAATTTTCAGATATGTTTGTCATTTGAGAATCATTTCTCAATCTTTTTTTTCTATCACGAGGACAATCTTTTGCGCATACGATTCATATCACTAGCGCAAGATGCAGGTGCGTACTGTATCCAACTTCTTTTAATCTACGTTTTGTCACTTTGACGTTAGATAAACTGCTAGTAGGTACGTTTGCTAGTAGATAAACTACGTGTTAATATGTTTCCATGGTAAAGAGAGTTAAAGTCTATTAGTAACGCTTAAAATATAGTTTATTTTTAATTAAATGGTTCATTCAATTGTCTTACCAAATACCATTCGAGCTTGTGTTTATTCCCGGGACAACTTTCATTTTGACAAAACTCAAGCTTTGCTGCTTATAGATAATACGACTCGAGCAAATAACAAAAGGTAAAATCGCTCCACCGTGGGTGTTGTGATTTTACCATTTTATTTGCTCTCGTCAATTACCAAGCAATAAAGCTTTCGTTCAAAATGAAAGTTTGTCCGGATAAACACAGGCTCTTGTGGTATTATCCCCAAACAAATTATAAGATTGGTAGATGCAGCTGCTGTAGTAGAACTATCCTCAACGTTACACTAACACGAACATGTGAAGTTATTACAGCTATTTATGGTATCCGTGTAGAATCTTTCCAATTCATTCGAGTGGACTTGCGTTGAAGACAATTGATGCATTTGTATATATTTTTTATTACATATCGTTTTGCCCACCTCATAACATTGACAGTAGAGGAGAAACGTTTCTTGGAAACTATCGTGATATACTTCCGCACGGTGTTGCTTTTGTAGTATGGGCGATACAATGCATTCCAATTATTTAATTTTACGACGGAAACGTAATCTATCTAGCGCCAAACTTTTTCACAGCCTTCTTGTTGCATTACGACAAACAAAGGCCCACACTACCGTATTATACACTACATTTTTAGTCTTTTCATGATGATGTCCTACTCTTCATTTAATTAGGAAAAATTTTGGAATATATATATATATATATATATATATATATATATATATATATATATATATATATATACATATATAGTTTATTTACAAATAGTTAAGCACGCATTTACATTATTTTTTACAGAAATGTTGAATTAGTTGTCCCCTGCAGTTCCGACGCTGGTGAAGTGTACGTCTTTACTTGTGTCGATAGTATTGATACCAATCGCTTTATATATTGCACCAACCTCCAACTCTTTTACGTTCGTGAAGGATTTGCAGAAAGTGCTGCTGTTCAATACATATAGATCAATCTTTGCTGATTGGAGAACACTGTTTAATTATTGTTGACACTGGAACTGTCCTACATATTACTGCATCACGATCTTGATCATAGAGAGGAGAGTGCTTTGAGAATTGCAGTAGTAGGCGAATCTGCATCTGATGATGAAAAACCTCTACCATTAGGAGATGCTGTCTATTTTTGTTTATATCGTTGCAAAAATGATAAACATATTTTTTTAAATTTAAAAACTTTTCACATATTATGTTAATCCCCCTTTCATATTTTTTTGCTATTCACTATAATCACCACACGTTTTACGCAACACTCACTACACAATACACTATTTTCTTATATTGTTACTCTAAACTCCCATTATGTTACATTAGTGCAGATATGAATCATCTATTTGGTTACCACACATATCTGATTATGCGCTAATTTAAATAATGACGCGCATGTATTTTTAGTGATTTCACTATCATTTTTAGCTAAGACGCGAACCGACTCTTTTTACCTATGACGCTACCACCTTTTAGTGACGATGTGAATCGGATATTTTAGCTATAATGCAACCACTGTTTAACGAGAACGCGAACCTGCTATTTTTAGCAATGATTTGTCCCCATTTTTAGTTGCTTTTTAGTGACTTTTATGGTGCTTTAGCCACAAGGTGACCTTGCAAATTTAGTGACTTTTCGAGTGGTTTTTTTCAAATCTAGTGACTTTTCTAGTGAATTTTTGGGTTAGGATCGGCCTATTTTACTACTGTTATACCGCTCATGTAAATTTGTTGCAATATCAATGACAATTTTTTATGGCAAAAGTTTTCAACTCGATAACATGATTTTGAGGTTGAAAAAATTGCAGGCTAAAATAACATTCGATTGCGTTAACATCAATTTGACCTTTCGTATAAAACTATTGTACGTGCTTTCTAAAAAAATAAGACGGTTCTTGATATTTGCTGTATTTAATATAATTTTTGTATGTAACTTACTATTAAAACATGAATATAGAAAGCACCAACCTAATTTCCGTGTACGTTTCTTAGTGACATCACCAATTCCACTACACGTTTTTTCTAAAGAACTCTTTATTTAAGTCTTACAAGATAACACTTTAACAATGATAAATGCTTTCGAGCTTAATCAGATTTTCATTTACCATTGACTAAATTATATCTTGCAATAGCTCAATATCAGTGTTAATTATACGGATGTACTTTACAAATTCATTTTTTGTTTTCAACAATAGAATAATACTTGTAAAATTAGCTATATCATTGCTACCTGGCATAACCTTACTCACAATTAACTTCAAAATGTATAAGTAACACTTGTGTAACAGGTGATTAAGTAATAATGAACGTGCACGTGAGTGCGTGAGTGCGTGAGTGCGTGAGTGCGTGAGTGCGTGAGTGCGTGAGTGCGTGAGTGCGTGAGTGCGTGAGTGCGTGAGTGCGTGTGCGCGTGAGCGCGTGTGTGCGTGTGTGCGTGTGTGCGTGTGTGCGTGAGTGCGTGAGTGCGTGAGTGTCGTGAGCGTGAGGCGTGAGGCGTGATGCGGGCGTGAGCGTGAGGCGTGAGCGTGAGCGTGAGCGTGAGCGCGTGAGCGTGAGTGCGTGAGGGCGTGAGTGCGTGGTGAGTGCGTGAGTGCGCGAGTGCGTGAGTGCGTGAGTGCGTGAGTGCGTGAGTGCGTGAGTGCGTGAGTGCGTGAGTGCGTGGGTGCGTGGGTGCGTGAGTGCGTGAGTGCGTGAGTGCGTGAGTGCGTGAGTGCGTGAGTGCGTGAGTGCGTGAGTGCGTGAGTGCGTGAGTGCGTGAGTGCGTGAGTGCGTGAGTGCGTGAGTGCGTGAGTGCGTGGCGTGATGCGTGAGTGCGTGAGCGTGACGCGTGAGTGTGAGGTGGTGCGTGAGTGCGTGAGTGCGTGTGCGTGGTGCGTGATGCGTGAGTGCGTGAGTGCGTGAGTGCGTGAGTGCGTGAGTGCGTGAGTGCGTGAGTGCGTGAGTGCGTGAGTGCGTGAGTGCGTGAGTGCGTGAGTGCGTGAGTGCGTGAGTGCGTGAGTGCGTGAGTGCGTGAGTGCGTGAGTGTGAGTGCGTGATGCGTGAGTGCGTGAGTGCGTGAGTGCGTGAGTGCGTGAGTGCGTGAGTGCGTGTAGTGCGTGAGTGCGTGAGTGCGTGAGTGCGTGATGCGTGAGTGCGTGTGCGTGAGTGCGTGAGTGCGTGGTGCGTGTGCGTGAGTGCGTGGTGCGTGGTGCGTGAGTGCGTGAGGTGCGTGTGTGTGCGTGAGTGCGTGAGTGCGTGTGTGCGTGTGCGTGGCGTGTGGCGTGTGCGTGTGCGTGCGTGTGCGTGTGCGTGTGCGTGTGGTGGGTGGCGTGTGCGTGTGCGTGTGCGTGTGGCGTGTGGTGGTGCGTGCGTGTGCGTGTGGCGTGTGCGTGTGGCGTGTGCGTGTGCGTGTGCGTGTGCGTGTGTGTGCGTGTGCGTGTCGTGTGCGTGTGCGTGTGTGTGCGTGTGCGTGTGCGTGTGCGTGTGCGTGTGCGTGTGCGTGTGCGTAGTGTGTGTGCGTGTGCGTGTGCGTGTGCGTGTGGTGTGCGTGTGCGTGTGGTGTGCGTGTGCGTGTGTGCGTGTGCGTGTCGTGTGCGTGTGCGTGTGCGTGTGTGTGCGTGTGCTGTGGTGTGGTGTGCGTGTGCGTGTGCGTGTGCGTGTGCGTGTGCGTGTGTCGTGTGTGCGTGTGGTGTGTGTGTGCTGTGTGCGTGTGGTGTGCGTGTGCGTGTGCGTGTGCGCGTGCGCGTGTGCGTGTGTGTGTGTGTGTGTGAGTGTGTGTGTGTGTGTGTGTGTGTGTGTGTGTGTCTAGGTTTTTGAGGTGATCAGGGAAGTTTTTAGCAGTAATACCTGTGATGGACATGATGATTGGTAATATTGTTACTCTTTTAGTTGGATTGCCAGAGGTGTGTATTTTGTAATCTTTTGTTGTTCCTTTTGTGCGACATTTGTATGTGTAGGTATTGCGATATCTATTAAATAAGGTTTATTCTTTCTTTTGTTCGTGAGTATGATGTCTGGTAGGTTGCTTAAGATTGTTTCATCCTGAGTAATGTTCTGTCTCAATACAATTTTTATTACTCATTTTCGAGTATGTTTTCGGGTGAGTATTTGTAATATAGGGTGTGTGCTTGTATAAGTTGATATTTAAGTGCTTATTATTGATATATTATATCTGTCTGTATAATCTGTACCAGCAACTGTTTTGCACCCTCCTGTTATGTGGTCTATTGTGCCGTCGGTGTTTATGGTATCTTTTATGATATGTTTCCTGTAGTTTTTAGTGACTATCACATTATCCTGTATTGCTAGAACGAATCCTTCGGTCTCTGGAAAGAGTTCTGTTGTGAGCCATTTATATGAAATTTGTTGGTTAATATTTGGGTTTTTCATAATGGTATAGTGGTGGCTATGTTATGTTTTCTTTGACCATCTTTTTTTCTGTTCCCTTGTGGGTGTACGTATGCGTTCTTGTATGTCTTAAGTTGAGTGGTGTGTATTCTGCGTCCGCATTGACGATGGCTTGGCGGAGTGACGTTGTCTTGTTGTGGCCATAGTTTCTTAATTTGTGAATTGTGTAGCGATTTTATGTCTATCAGTCCTCTTCCTCCTTCCTTTCTGCTGCTTGTGACTCTGAATGCCTGAGTTTGGGCGCAGTTTTCGATGTTCTGTTGAACCTGTTCAGTTGTCCGAAGTCTGTGTTTGACCACTTAATTATTCCGAATGAGTACGTTAAATCTGGTATGGCATAAGTATTTATTGCTTTGAATGTGTTTTTGGAATTGTGTTTTGAGTGTTTCGTTGTTCAGTGTTTCCGTTGTTTCTTGCGTGTTACATTTTTATCTCCCTATGTGGAGTATTTTGCATTTGCTCATACCAAATGCTTGTGTTTTTTGTGAATTTTGCTGTTATTTTTAGGAGTGCCTGTATTTGTGTTATACTCGGTACAAATATTCTGGTATGGTCCATGTAGAGTAGATGGTTTATTGTATGTTGTGTTGCGTGTCCGTGTTTGATTTTAAAGCCATATGTTGCGCTGTTGAGTGCATTTGACACATAGTCAGAACCATAGGGCGCTGCACATTTAAATAGAGCCCTGTCGTATCTTTACTTATTCGTGGTTGTGCTGAAGTGTGGGGTTTATACTCTTCGTGGTCCCCTGGTCTGCTGTGGAGTGCACGGGTCTGTGGGGCGAAACTCCCCAATGTGCTATGCACATCCATGCAGGGTTATTATTATTATTATTATTATTAATATTATGTTTTCTGTTAACAAATCTACTCATGATTTAATTAAACCTACCATTTACATAAAATCGCATTAGCAATATTAAAGCAAGGAAGATTGTTCATTAATGGATAATAAAAATAAGTAAATTTCTTTTATTTGAATTCATCTTAAAATTGGTATAAATAATATTTGGACCCCCATTGAGTATCCTGGACCGTTGTGCTGGGACTATTGACGAAAAAAATCGTTGTGGACACCCCAAACCTTGTGGGATTGGTTATCGTCAAATTCATG